>CM034154.1:704557637-705157637 GCA_019776745.2 Taxus chinensis | reverse complement strand
ACTCTTTCACACAATCTCTGATATTCTATCACGAAGGCTTGAGTTAGAACACCCATCAAAGTATCAAGATCTAAGCCAAATCATGCCTAAGGTACACACAGATGCTTACCGACAATATCTGTCAATAGATGAGAGAAAAGTGATTTTAAATCGTTTATTTCAATCCCAGATGAAAGCTCTTCTAAGAAATGAAATTGTAGATGCCACTAAAATAACAAAAGGATTGAGGCCTGCATGATTAAACCAAATTTGATCCAAGATTGCAACAAAAACAAGAAAAACTGTTTGTATACATTCAAAAATAAAACCAACACATTTTTCTCAAGACAACATAGAAAAACTTGAATTTCATTAAGTCTATTAGTAGGGGAAAGTTTCTAGAACAATCTTAGAGCCTGTTAATGGCTGTACACTTGCAACCAACTTGACATAATAAAACTTAATACAAAAAGAGATAACCTAGTTTCTCAGGTGAATTCTCAAAAGACAGGCTTAGTCAAATTTTCCTCTTGGGAATTTTCTTCGACCTCTAACACTCTGACCTCCAACTTCGAACCATTTCCACGATAATTTTTTTCCATTTATAACATTTCCAATAGAACCTCTTTCCCCCCATAAACATAGACATTGAGTGCACCAATGCTCACCATGATCATAATCACATTTTCCAGGATCAGATATGTAAAAAGTTGCCAGGTGCTCGAGGGGGTAGATCTCTTTGAATATATCCCACATTCTTCAACTTATTCCTCTGATAGATCACTATTTCTTAATTTTTTCAACCACTACCACCCTAAATCTATCAAATATTGCTCCTTGCATGCTTGGGAGAAGAAAAATAGAAAATCCGATCAAGCTTGATAGTCAAACCATTTTAATGGCAAAAGACGTCCTCTAGATCTCTCCACCAAACTCGAATATCAACATTAACTCCCTTCTCTACCTAGTGTGTAGAAAAATCCAAGAAATCATAAAGAATCACACTTCAAGGTGTGTTTCAGAAAAATGATGGGAAAAAATAAGATTTCTGACTCTCAATTGTTGTTGATCTTTACTTCGAATTTCGGCCAACCACGTGGAAGATTCAAACTTAAAAACATAACTAGGGGCTTCCTCTGAATTTTTACAACTTTTGGAAAAAAATCATATTTTTCTTTGCATCTCCGCCCTCATGAAATGAGCTTGACATGTGTCGCAATGTGGGTCCCAGTGGGACTGCGCTTCCTTTTTTCATCCTTAACCCTTTTATCCCTAAAGGAAATTTTTCCAAATTTCCACTGAGAGTCTGCACCTCCACCGTTGACTGGAGCAAGATTTGACCTTCCCCTTATTGGGCTTATGAGCCATTTTGATTTTTTAATCCTTTTGACATCAAGAGGAAAAAAATCCAATTTACCTCCGATGGTCTGCTTCCCCGCCTCTTTGACTTTTCAAATCACCACGTGTCACCATGGCACACCTTGAGATGGTCCCAAAAATTTAACACCTTGAACGAGCGTGAGCTCACCACGTGTCTTTTTCTGGCTAATTTTTTCTAAATAGTTGAAGCTTAGTGGAATGATCCATGTGTTATGCTCTGAGGTAATCTCCTTTTGGCCACTGAAAAGTCTAAGGAAAATGCAAAGTGAGCGTAGGCCTCCATGTGTCATTGCGGAGCTCCTTCAAAAGACTTAAGGCTTTTAAAATTGATTTGGTGGGGGCACTCTTCCACTTCAGAATTTTACTCCATTTTTCCAAAAGGGAAAAATATCCAACTTACCTTTGAACGCCCACATCTCCTCCATTAGCCTTGCCACGTGTCCTCTTGCGGGCTCAAAGTGAGACTTTTTCTTTGCCTCCTAAATTTTCTCTAATCAGATCCTGGTGGGGCCGCGGGTGGGTTCAATTTTTTTTCCAAAGTAGCTAAAAAGAACAAGTTCAAAAATAGACCCGTTACACCCCATCCTATTGGAAGAATCCATGTAAGCACAAAAAAAAAACCAATCAAACTTGAGCGGGGCTATGGGACCAAATTTGCCTTTTCGCCAAAAAGCAAAAAAGCGATAAGTTAAAGCATTCACCTACCATCCCTTGACCAATGAAAGGAATCTACTTGACCACTGAACACTGAGGAATAAATTTAACAGGAAAAAGGCACCCGTTAGACCATCAAAACATAGAAATTCAACATTCATGCTTCGAACCTGATTTTTTGCGAAGGATGAATTTTTTTTCGAAATAAAACTATGTGGATCATGGTTCCAAGCATCTTTTGACCATAGATTTATATTTTCAAAGGCATACAAATATAAATCGTTCATTTTTGAGCTTCCATGGTCTAGGAAAATTAGGAAAAATTTAAGACCCCGCATATTAGAAGAAAAATTAGGGCAAAATGGTCAGAGGTCAAAACGATCACCAACATTGGCTCCAACTCAGGGATGGGCACTCCCTGTGAGTGCCACAAGAAAAAAGGTAGACCAAGTGCTAAAAAAATCCATTGGGCAATGGAGTCAGCTTGTAGAGTAGAGACATAGAGCTATCTCCCAAAAAAAAAAAAAAAAACCAGCCAAAAAAAAAAAGGTCACCAAGGACCAGAACGAGAAAAAACACAAAAAAAAAGAAAATAAATAAAAAAATTAGACATTTTACACAAGATTTATGACTTGATTTAGGGGAATCAATCCAATAAGTGCTTCAAATGCTTGTCATTGATAGGAAACTCAAGCATTTCACAATCTAAGTCCTTGAGGAAGAACGTATGCTCACCAATCCTAACGTCAGTGGAGTAAGGACCCATCCATAATGAGTCAAATTTTCCATGCTTGCCATTATCCTCATGTCTTCTATCCCATAGTACCACAAGATCACCAAAATTGAAAGCTTTGGGAGTGACCTTATTGTCAAATAACTTCTTTAGTTTCTCTCTTAATTTTACATGCCTCTTGTGAGATGCCCTCCTCTCTTCATCAAGCTCAACAATTTGGTTAATGTAAGCATCATAAGGACCTACCTCTTGATCTTCTAGTTGTTGCATAAACATATATAAATAAAGTTTCATATGAAGCGATAATAGGTCTTAAGTCCAATATACCAACTCAAATGGACTCTTTCCAGTGACCCTCTTGACAGTGATCCTACCTGCCCAAACAACAAGCTTCAACTGTTCACCACACTTTCTCTTGTTCTTCTCTAATATTCTTCTGATGATCTTCAACAAATTTTTATTACTAGACTCAGCTTTTCCATTTCCTTGGGGATTATAATTGGAGGCATATGTCACATTGATTCCATACTCCCTTCACATTTCCACCAAAGGTTTACCTCTAAAGCTCATGGCGTTATCAGCTACAATATTGACTGGCACCGCAAACCTACAGATGATGTTGTTTAGCATGAAGTCCATGACAACCTAGTGTGTTGCCTTTTGTGGTGGGGATTTCCTCCACCCATTTAGTAAAATATTCAGTTGGTACAAGAATCCATTTGTGGCCAACACTTGAAGGGTCTGAGATCTCACCAATGAAATTCATTCTCCACTGCTTGAATGGGGCTTCAATTGATAATGGCTATAAAGGAATGAAACCTAAAACTTTCAGTCTTCTAGATAAGTGATGACAGCTTTCACATCTTCTAACCAATAGGGTTGTATCCTTGAAGAGATTTGGCTACCAGTAACCAACCCTCAAGATTTTCTATGTTGTAACAGTTGTAGCAAAGTGCCCCCCAAAAACTCCTCTATGGAGACTAGCAATTATCTTGGGGGATTCTTCTTCAGTAATGCACCTTAAGAGGACTCCCTCTGAGTTCATCCAATCTAACCCATAATCAGTGATGACATATTTCTGGGGAGACAGCTCTAGGGCTCTCTTCTGGTTCTTACTTAAATGCTCAGGGCAGTTCAGGTATCTGAGGTAAAAAGTTACATATGTTTACCACTCATAATTCATCAATGCTTGAAAACATCTACCCTTTCTTATTTTACCTCATTTACCTCAATAGTTTTCAAGTTGCTCTGTGCCATAAGCTTAGCCAAGCACAAGCCTCTAACCAACTTCGTGGTTTGGATGTCCATATCATATTCTTGCAATTTGTTCACCCACTTGCATCTTTTGCTTTAGAATTCCATCTCTGTTAAGATGTCCTTCACCATTGTGTGGGGAACATAAGAAACCAATTTAGAACTTAGAATGTAAGGTATAAAAATATTTGTACTAAGGAAAATTCCTTCTTTTCCATGATAGTGTACTTTAGCCTTACTGAAGAAGGCAATTGGCCTCTCAGTTCCTTTATCATCCTTCTGTAGCAGGACAGAAGCAATAGTGTTCTTTGAAGAATAAGATAACATTTGAAAGGGATTCTTATAGTTTGGAGATGTCAGAACAGGTGCATCCTTTAGGGCCTCTTTAATCCCATTGAAAGCTTGGATGACATCCTCCCAATTGACGACCTAGTCTTTCTTCAGCATGGAAGTGATTGGAATGGTCAACTCAGCAAAGTTTGATATGAATCTTCTAATGAAGTTTATTTTCCCAAAGAAGAATTGAATTACTTTCTTAGTCCTTGGGATTGGGACCTTGTTGATGGCCTCTACTCTTTTTGGATCAATCATCACTCCTTCTTGTGAAACTATGTGACAAAGCAACTTTGCCTTCTGCACTCCAAAATGGTATTTCTTTTGATTGAGTGAGATGCCATATTCCCGACATCTTATCAGCATCTTCTCCAAGTGCAACATCACTTCTCTTTCTAGAAAACATAGTCACATCATCCTCATAGACAACAATAAACTCATTGACGTAACTAGCAAAAGCAACATCTGTTGATCTTTGAAAAGTGGATCTGACATTCATTAGACAAAAGGCTATCCTGACATAAACATAGATCCCCCAAGGAGTAGTAAAGGCTATCTTGATCCTTTCTGATTCCTTCACCACAACTTGGTTATAACCAGTGAAACCATCCAAGGTGGAAAGCAATTCAGAACAAGTCACTAACTGCAACATGTGTTCCATGTTAGGTAAACGATAGTTATCCTTCAATGAAGCTATGTTCAGGTTCCTGAAGTCTACACATATCCCGATATCACCATTCTTCATTTACTAGTACCAGGTTTGTAACCCATGAAGAATACCTTATGGGATGGATAATACCTCCATCTCTCAGTTTCTTCAGTTCTTGCATTTTGAGAGATAAGAGTGGATTGATGGGCATCTGCTTCTGCCGAAATGGATTTGCATTAGATTATAAGGGAATCTCATGTTGAAACAGGTCCTCTTTATATGATTTTAGTTCAAAATAGGTCCAAGCCATGTAATCTTGATACTTTTTCAACAATTAGATGTATGACTTCTTCTCCTCCTTGCTGAGATTACTACCTAACCAAATTATCCTTGGCTTCTCCTATGTACCAAGATCATGTTCCTCAATATCCCTTGAGGCTGTCATGCACCTATTAATAATGCGATCAACATTATCAAAATTGGACTCAAGAACAAATAGCCCTCTACGAATGGTGTTAGTATTTAGTTGGATTATGCCTTTTCCAAACAAGGTTTCCTTCCCTCTTGTTGTACATACCATTGGCTCCCAATCAGTAATTTGATCAAAAAATTCTCCCTTGTTCTACAAAAATCTTTTAATCTAAGCAACATCATCAAAAACCTGCCAATGTTTAATGATGTCAAGGACAGAAGGTCATGTCAATACCTCAACTTCATATTCACAATATAGGGACATTGTACAATTGTCAAACCGAGACCCAAACACTACAAGCTTGTCATCCAAGTCATTAAATTTCCTATTGTGGTGCAAAATTTTGAATGAATCAAACATCTCAATGAAATCCCAAACTGCACGCTTATACTATTTCATTCATTGATTTTTTGTGGCATATAGTTTTCTAACTTGTTTTACTATCAATTTTGAGTCTCCTTTGACAATGATGTCCTTGAAACCATAATTCCAAGTAATTCTTAATCCCAATAACAGTGCTTCATACTGAGCAACATTATTGGTGCACTCAAAGTTGAGTTTGAAGGAAAAAACAAATTTTTCCTGACCAGGAGAAAGTAGAACAACATGAGCACCATTCCCAAACTTAGAGAAAACTCCATAAAAAACAAGAGTTCAAGAAGATCCCACTCGTTCAAGAAACCTGTATTCCTCAATCTTGTGTTACTTTCCATCAACGAATCCCATAAAGTTATCTGCATCAACACTTATGTACAATACCTCATAAGATGCATTGTTGGGATCCTCAATAAGATGAAACATTTTCGTTTCCCCATACAACCTGACAAGGCTTCCCTTAATTGGAATGGTAGCATAGGACATATCCATTTGGACACTCCCAATAACACTTGCAGCCCATATTCTTGACAGTAGCATGCCCCACTTGGCTGGGCAGTCAACAATGAAAACATCAAGTTTTTAGTTTTTACCGGGGTAAGATGCAAGCTATACCACCAAACCCTTCACACATCCCACTATTGGAACTTCTCTAGAGTCCATGCAAGTTCACTTCCCATATGTTGTTGTAACCTTAATATCCATCTCATTCATGACTTCAAAAGGCATGACATTTCATGGTGCCCCTGATTCAAACATGCAGTTGTGGAGTAATTTGTCCTTGATGATTAGAGTGGTGAAGAATGGTTCCACATTCATCTGAGATTCCACCAAGGATGTTCCCAAATAAACCTTAGGTGGTTTCTCTAGCTCTTCTGATGTTGGTGGTGCTCTTGGTTCTTCAATGAACGTGCTTATGTTTTTGCCTAGGGCAATATCCTCTTCTTTCAACCCCAAGTATTCAAATGCTCTCTAAGAATCCTAAGAAACTCAACAATTGGAAAATAGACTTTGATTTGACTTAAGACTTGGGCAATATCATATGGGGCATTCCTTGGCAAGGCAGTGTTGGACGGAAAGCCAATACACTCATTAGGTGGTACATGATTTTTGACAACTTGGGCATGAGGAGGGGTATGATTTTTGTTTAGAATTGCAGGGATTTTGGTAGATGCATATTTCTTAGGGCCCTCCTTAGGGATTTTTGAAAGTAAGGGAACTTTTGGCTTGGCCTGAGGCCTTGCCCATTTGACAACCTTACTCCTTATGTTATATTCTTTCTCTTGATCCACAATAACATTCATTAGTGTCTATCTTCCTCAGAAGGTATCCCTCCATCATACTTCTTTATCATTAAATCCCTTAAATATTCAAAGTCATTATTGGGCAATTCAAAATATTGTACAGTATCTACTTCTAAAGTATGAGAGAGAGAAAGAATAGGTACCCTATGAATGTAGTCGCAAAAGGTTGCAGTAGTCTGAGCACATATCACATCAGTTGAAGTTGCCCCTTGTTGTGAGCTCGTGGAGCAACCCATCATGAAGACATCATCATCATTTTTATTAGCATCTTCTTCTTCTTCTTGCCAATATTCTTCTCAAGGAGCATGAGGCATGAAACATTTGTCACACCAATCAATGATATCTGTCTCCTCCATAACAACAACTTTCGCAGCTAGAGGATCTAGCATAGTTCTATTTTCCTATCCTTGGGGTGGCCTATTTCCAAATCTAACAGGTCACTTGCCTCTGTCATTAGATCTTTGGTGATTTGTGAACCTGTATTGGCCTTGCTACTTGTGTTGACCTTGTGAGCTATGCACAATTCCCTTCTCATCCTGGGCTAATTTGTAGGAAATTTCTTTGATAGCCCCTTGCAAAGTCTTCACAACTTCTTCCAAATCAGTAGCCTTGCTTGTTTGGGGTTTCTCTGAGTTCATTGGCTTTACACCTTCCCTTTTTGGAGGCTTTCCAATTGCCTTGATGTTTTTTTCTATCTACAGAGCCATGGTGAAATTCTACCTCAAATTTGTAGGGTTTTTGTTCCTCAAATAATATGTAGCCTTTTATCAAATGCATCAATATATTTGATCAAACATGACTCATCACAAGGCCTTATCCTAACAGGAAATATCCTCAAGGTCTTACTAAACCTTGTGTTGAAATCATGTACTAACTCATTAGGATTTTTCTTAATATTTTCAAATTCTATCAAAAATAACCTAGGGTCAGTTCTATCACCATAGTGCAATCTAAATGCATTGCTCATCTCAGTCCATGAATCAATGGAGTTATCCATAAATGCTTTATACTAGTACCTAGCATCCTCTTCCAAGGTATGGATAAACAACTTGACATCTACATCTTCATGTTCAATTTAAAAATCTTCCATCATATAGATAAAAAGATTTAGATGTTGATCACCAGGAATAGCATTGTTTGCCTGGAACTTTTGTATTTTTTTCCTTATATCTTGAGGCACTACATTTGGATATCCAGCCATTCCCACAAAATTTATAGGTCCAAAGGTGTTTACAACAAAAGGGGATTTGGGTGGGGGCTGGGCCATGTTTATTTGAGAAGGTGACCCTAGAGGGGCGACAAATTGATAAGGGGCCGAGGGTCCTTTGAACACAGGAGTATAATTTTCAAAACAATCATCCCCCAAAGACATTGTCTATTATAAATCCCTATAAACCTCAGAAAAGGAAGGAGAATAGTGTGAAGAAAACCTTTCAAAATCAAATAAAATCCCCTCTCTAGTTGGAGAGTTCAATTCCACAAAGAGGCTACCTTATTCAGAGTCACTTGAATGGCAGTCTTCAATGATATGCCGATCACTTTCATCAACGGATATCCCTCTTCTTGTCTACTGATCTCTAATAGCTCTCCAAGCTTTTCTTCCTTCTGATTTTTCTTTTCCTAGCTCTGGAAACAATGTCCTAACAGGATCCCTAGCAAATAAAGATCTTCTTCCTTCCATCTTTGCAAATATTAAAAACAAATCTGACTTTGAAAGAGTTTTAAGACACTGGTACTCATTAGAAATCATATCAACTGCGAGTCATCACTAAGGATTTCCACCTTAGTTGGGAAAATGCACTAAATATGATCTGTCAAATATTTGTCGATGCTAAAAACTAGAAATGGAAATATTTTGGCTTTTCTTTACCCATATTTATCAAATGAAAGTTAATGCACTAGGTGTGAACACTGAAATAATTGAACACAACACTGTGAGCATACAAGAAGTGTTTTACTAGGTTCTTTATTTTGAACTGAGATCCCCAGCAACGGCGCCACTTAGGTGTTGGTATCCAAATTTAAACTCCCTCAAAGTTTGAGCAGCATCACTGGTTTGACAGGAAACTTAGAGACAAATTAGATCATGATGATTCATTTTATAGCCAAGGATGATATCTAACTGGCCCTTTTTCATTCAAATGTGGAGAAATGGATAGCACCCTCAAAAGGATTTGATCTATCCTCACTAATTTAAGTTGTTCCTTTCAACCAAGGTAAGAGAACATATTTTGTAACATCTGTTTATTGAAGGATAATGATAAATCCCTCTTTTACATAAATTTTATAGAGACGACCTTGGGAAAACATGATCAACACACGAGTTGTCACTTCCAGATCAAGCAGATATTTTCACAACAAGGCAAAGGTTATTAAAGACATTTGAGGCCCTTATTTCTTCTGCCTGTTTTAGTAACAGAGATTATGCATTTGTGTGCATACAGGAAAAATAGGGGAAGTACAAGTAGTATTGGTCATTGTTGAATGAATTTTGGTGGGAGGTGGGCCAAAGTGAAACTACATTCACCAAATCCTTGAGGGACCTTACAAAATGGAAGGTCAGACTAACAAAATGCCACAAAATAGCTAAAATGTTTCTTCAACTAGAATATGTGCTTCAATGGAGGCCCTGATTAGCAATCTTTCACACAATATCTGAGATTCTATCACAAAGGATCAAGTTAGAAAACCCAACAAAGCATCAAGATCTAATACAAATCATGCCTAAGGTACACCTAAATGCTTCCAGACAATCTTTGTCAACATATGAGAGAAAATTGAAATTAAATCATTTATTTCAATCCCAGATGAAAGCTCATCTGAGAAATGAAATTGCAGATGCCACTAAACTATCACAAGGATAAAATCCTATGTGATTGAACCAAATTTGATACAAGATTGCAACAAAAACAAGAAAAACTTAAAATATCGGCTGTCCATGTGCAATATTAAAACTTAAACACAAACACGGGTGCTTCCTTCGACTTTTTACAACTTTTGGAAAAATTCCATATTTTGCTCCACATCTCTGTCCTTGGGAAATGAGCCTAACATGTGTCCCAATGTGGGTACCAGCGGGACTGCACTTCCCTTTTTCATCCTTAACCCTTTTCTCCCCAAAGGAAATTTTTCGAAATTTCTCCCAAGAGTCCACAACTCTGCCATTGACTAGAGCAAGCTTTGACCTTCCCCTTATTAGGCTTGTGGGCCATTTTGAGATTTTAATCGTTTTCACATCAAGAGGAAAAAAATCCAATTTACTTTCGATGGTCTGCTTCCCTGCCTCTTTTACTTTTCGAACTGCCACGTGTTACCACGGTGCACCTTGAGATGGTCCCAAAAATTTGATACCTTGAACGAGCGCGGGCTCGCCACATGTCCTAATGTAGTGAAGTTTGTCTGAATGCTTGAAGCTTAGCGGAAAGCACCCCGTATCATGTGCTGAGTAAGTCTCCTTTTGGCCATTGAAAACTCTAAGCGAAATGCAAAGTGTGCGGAGGACTCCACATGTCATTGGTGCACTCCTTCAAAAATCTTAAGGCTTTTAAAATTTATTTGGTGGGGGCACGCTTCCAATTAAGAATTTTACTCCATTTCACCATTAGCCTTGCCATGTGTCCTCATGCGGGGTCAAAGTGAGACATTTTATCTACCTCCTAAATTTTCTCCAATCAGATCCTAGCGGGGCCGTGGGGTGGGTTCAAACCTTTTTCCAAAGTAGCCAAAAAGAACAAGTTCAAAACAAAACCCGTTGCACCCCATCCTATTTGACGTAGCCATGTAAGCACCAAAAGAACCAATCAGACTTGAGCGAGGCTATGGGACAAAAATTTTCTTTTTTCCAAAAAGAAAAAAGTGATAAGTTAAAGCATTCGCCCACCATCCCTTGACCAAAAAAAGGAAGCAATGTGACCGTTGGACACTAAGGAATAACTTTGATAGGAAAAAGACACTTGTTAGACCGTCAAAACATATAAATTCATCATTCATGCTCAGAACCCGATTGTTTGTTAAGGATGAAATTTTTTTCGAAATAAAACTATATGAATCATGGTTATGAGCATATTTTGACCATGCATTTGGATTTTCAAATTCATACAAATATAAATCGATCATTTTTTAGCTTTCATAGTTGAGGAAAATCAGGAAAAATAGCAAAGCCCACAGATCAGAGGAAAATTAGGGGAAAATGGTGAGAGGTAAAAATGATCACCAACACGATACTCACACTTAAAAGTGCACATCAATACTCACACTTAAAGTGTGAGTTGAGAGATGTGTGACTCAAGTAGCACACTTAGACGTGTGACCAATTGCACTTGTAAGTATGATCACTCGCACTTATATACTACTTAAAAAATTTATAAATAACAATTCCATACTTTTTAACTATGCTTAATATATATGAATAAATTATTTATATAAATATTGACGGTCACCTTTTAAAACATGCGAGTCACAAGTGTCAGTTTTACAAAATATTTGAAATTATGTTACATTTAAAATCTCGAAAAATGTCTAAACAGCTGACAAATCGAACACCATTCAAGGAAGTTCAGAAAATGGATTTTCAATGGTAACATTTATTTATTTGAATAAGGTATGCATGAATAGTCATATATGTATGATGATATTAAGATTGATATGTGGCATAAATGACAACAATAACTTACGCACTATCTTGAAGTTAGCAGACACTTGGCATATGTAAGTTAGCAGTCGTTTGGCTTATGTAAGTTTGCAATTGCTTGGGTTATATAAGATACCATCCACTAGGATTATGTAAGTGGGTGGCCTTCAGGATTATGTGGTGAAAGTGGAATCCAATAATAGCATTATTGGAATCCAGTAATACTGAAATTGGAGTCCAATAATAGGGAAATTGGAATCCAATGTTAGTGAAATTGGAATCCAATAATAGAGAAATTGGAACTTGAATAAGTATGAATAACAATATTGGAATTTGATATGACTACTAATGGAATCCAATATTTTCTGCTAATGGAATCCAGTATAACAAAAAATGGAATCCAATATACATAAAAATGAAGATGGATTTCTTCCAATAATTGAAATATTTGGAGTCTCAATTCACTGGAATATGTCCCAATTTAGTGAAATAAACATTGAATCTTCTCTTCTATATCTCCTAGTTCATTTGGCCATAAATTGGGTTTCATTACCAACATCATCAAAATCTATCTTATCATCATCATAATCACTAGTTTTGCTACTTACCCTCAGATGGGCTCCAATCCTCCTTCGAATATAGGCTTCTCTTGAACTTCTTTTTGCCCTCAAACTTTTTGAACTTCTTCTTGATCTTATTAGTCTCGTGGGACCTATTATCATCATCATTATTTTCATCATTTTGTTCATTATATTTATCCTTATACTTGTGAGGATACTTGTTTGTAAAATTACCTATCTCACCACATTTGAAGCCCTTGAAGGGAAATTTAGCCTTATACCTACCTGATCATGTCTTGAACTTCCAAGAAAACATAGCAATCAATTCAACATAATTTATATCTAAAATATAAATAGTATTTTATTTTCTTACCTTTTGAATTCCTTTCATCTTAGAAGGTTGCTTTCTTATTGGGATGTTTTTCTTCACATGTTCTCATCTCATAGGTTGTAAAGGATACCATGGAGTTCATCCATCTACAGTGTACTTAGATCCTTGGCTTCTTCTATAACTGAGACTTTAGGATCAAACTTATCAATTAGAGATCTCAGCACCTTTTGTACCATCAATGCTTCTTTCACTTCTTCTCTTAATCCTCTAATAGTATAAATCACTTCATCTACCTGAAGGAGATATGATGCAATGTTCTCTTCTTCCTTCATCTTCAAACTTTCATAATGGCTTCTTTACGTCTAAATATTTACCAAATTCACTTTAGTTTCAACTTCATAAATGACCTGTAGCTTATCCCACATAGCCTTAGCTCTAGCACATTACATTAACCTGAAAAAATCTCACTTTGCCAATCCACACAGAAGGGCATTCATTTCTTTAGAGTTATCATTAATCACCTTCTTTCCTATTGTATTAGTTGGAAGAGTTTGAGGAATAGTGTACCCATCTACAAGTGACTACCAAATATCACATCCCAAGGACATTATATGAGTTTTCATCCCGATGCTCCATAAAGCATAATTTGTCCCATTGAAAAAACCAACTTTTCTAGTTAAGGAACCACCTTGCTGACTAACCCATATCTGTGCTTCTAGGATCACCTCAAGCTTGTTAAGATTGCTTCATAGGACCTTCTCTGTTACCAATTGTTGGAAGAAAAACCACTAGGGGGTGAATCATTGTGCCCTAAAAATTTCTTTTCATATACAATCTAACATTCATTAGTTATCATTTCAACTTAACAATTAAACATGCATTCACCAAGAATCATAACCATACATGAGAAATGAGAAAACAAGATCACAAGTACACTAGATATAATTGGGAAACCCTTGAATGAAAAAAAACCCACTAAATAAAATTTTGGAAAACTATAACTATAGATAAACGAATCAACTTAGTGACGCACCAACTCCACAAAGAGTACTAACCCCTAGAAGTTTAGTAGAACACCAACCCTACAAGTAGTACCAACCCCTAAATTTTCCAAACACGAACTTGCATGGAGGAACTAACCCCCCTAGATGACTCAACACCCCACTCACACCACCCCAATTACACATCACCTTGAGAATTTGTTGTTCTATCAACTGATGATGATAGTTATTCATCTCTCCTTTCTTCTATCTTCTGCAAATCTGCCTTCTAGGCTTCTCTAAACACTCTCTTCTCAATGAGCATCAATTAGGTCAAATGACCTAGCTCTCCAACAACTAATTACTCTTTCCAACACCATGAAGTATCATATTCTATTTCTTTATGGTCACTAATACCTTCTTATCTGTTGCTTGCTTCCCTTTTGTCGCTTGACCCTCATCATTTATTAACAACAAAGTAGGTATTCTTCACTTGCATATGTACATGACAAAAGCACACCACACACCTAAGTCCTCCTTTATAGAGCATAAAACACTTTATCAACATGAATACATTATAAGAACATCATTCATAAACAACTTTAGGTTGGAAATAACATGTTGTGACTATACGTCTTCATTATGACTCAGAAAAGCCTAATTGCTCAAAACACGCCCTTCGCCATGTCTGGATCTTCTTGGGCCACACGGCCTTCACACAACATCAGGAACCACTTATACATGTTCTCAAAGTGTTATACCAGCCTCAAACATGCTTTTTCAATTTTGTACCACCATATCATGGTATGAAGCCACCATTAGGATCAATTGTCTTCATTAGGTCTGTGAGCTACAAAACAGTCTTCACATATTAAGGCAAAACCATTATCAAATCACGTCAACTATGCATGTATGATACATTAATTTCAATTTCTTTTGGACATATGTAGGCGAAATGTGAAAGTATACTAGAGGCACATCAATTGTTTGACAAAATTCCCACACCAAATTTGGTCTCTCTACAATGATTGCAGGATATGCAGAAACACCTGAAGAAGTGGCAGAAAAAGAAATACGATGCATTTCTCAGCACAAGGGGAGGAGGATGAAAAATATCCTGTTTTAAATCTCCCATTTTGATAGACATTGAGAGGACGTTGGAAAATGTTGTGGCCTTTAGCCGTACAATTTCAATGCAATTATGCACCCATAAGAATTTAAGACAGTATGCAGTGTGAGAAAAAGGGTTGTGAAGACATTAAAAAGTATAAACGATGAAGTTTCAGATAAGTATTCCTTACAAGGGTAAAATATTTCCTCCTCCTGACATACATAGCATGCTTCCTCACATTAAAAATTGTGCGAGTGGTCTGCAGCAGCGCTGGCCATGCTCTATCCTTTGTCCAGAGCACATTTTGTCTTTCATTCTCTTTGCCGAAATCCATGACGGTCTGTGTGAAATGGATGTGTTTAAACGGTAATGTATGTATGTCAATGACTTTATTTCACCCGATGGTCTAACATGTGTACGTGAGGATTTGTGAACATTCACTGGGATGCGAGCAGAGCAGGAACTGTATATCGAATATGACACAAATGGTTTGGATTGGTTTGATGGTCGTCCCCTTGTAGAGATGTATCTGTAACCATCTATCTGCTCAGTCAGGTGAATGCAGCTCACTGTAAAAACGTCTATCGACGTAAATATTGAGAAAATTGTGATCTATCGAGGGAAGAGATGATCATGTGTTAATTATTATGAGCGGGAACAAGTGAAGGATTTGAAGCTTCAATCATGGCTTAATTTATATTATCTATTTATTCATGGAATATATATGTACGTGGAAATTTGTAGAATGGTAACATTTTAAGAAAAATGAGAATTTTTTATTTGGGTGGATGTGTATATGGGTTTATATTGACATGAAAGAGTAAGTTATTACTTTTTTGAATTTGTAGGAAATTAGTTTTCAACTAAAATTTGTAAAATGTTCTAGATTATTCTTGTATTCACACTTCTAGGTTTTAATTTGTGTATGTTTCATATTTCTAATATGATTTTCACAATTGATTCGTATTCGGAATATTGTAGGAATTAGGATTCAAATTTAATGGTTCTTTACATGTTTTTTTAATTCTAAAGTATTTGTAACTTTTAATAATTTTTTGTTGAGTTTTATAAAAACTTTAACTACAAAATTTCTTCAATTTGAGCTTATGGTTGAGTTATTACACAAGTAGGTGATCTATAATGGTAGCATGGGGTGTGATTTGATGGTGTGACCATTTAATATTTTGTTTTCTATATATATACACTATTACATATTGTGCAATAAAATTAGAGTCTGTGTTGAATATGGTTCGATTTTTGTTTTATGTTTTTTGCATTTTCGAGGTCAATTCTGACCCAAATATGGAAAAAATATTGTCGTACAAATGTTGCAAAAAGGTGATGAAAATAATGTCAGATTTTCACCACATTTGGCCTCCAATAATCCCTAAATTAAAAAATAAAAAAGTCAAGGACTATCTACATTTTTTTCATGTTTATTAGGTACATGTGCTCTACCAAAATGTGTAAATAAGATAGTTAAATAGACACATGTCAAGGGTTAACTATAGAGGATGTAAATAGAAAGGGAAAAGAAGGAAAGAGGAAAATATATGTGTGAAATAATATAAACATCGAGGAGGATATGTGTTGTTAAAATTGCTACATATAGCTTTTGAAGAGGAGGAAGAAACATGAAAAATACATAAGAATATAAAACCTATCCAATGAAGAGATGAAAGTGTTGGTGCTCAGATTTTTTTTCACCCCATTTGCCATTATTTTCCCCTGATCTGCATGTTCTGAAACATTTTGTCTCTTGATGTGGGTGTTCTGAAAGTTTCTACCTCCACTTGAAATGCCTCAAATTGTTTGCAGAATCCATTGTCATGTCCCTCCTTGAAAAGTCTTCGAGCTTGCCTTGTTTTTGCCCTAATTTCTTCAAAATCCACGGGCTTTTTTTTTCCTATTTTTCCTCGACCATGGAAGCTTGAGAATGGTTAATATATATTTGTATACCTTTGAAAATCCAAAATCCATGGTTGAAGGGATGCTCGGAACCATGATTCACTTGTTTTTGTTTTAAAATTTATTTTCATCCTTCGTGAAAAATTGGGTTCTGGGCGTGAATGGTGATTTTCTATATTTTGATGGTCTGACGGGTGTATTTTTCCTGTCAAAGTTATTCCTTAACGTTCGGCGGTCACGTGGCTTCTTTTGGTTGGTCAGGGGATGGCGAGACAAATGCTTTAACTTATCACTTTTTACTTTTTTTTGGCAAAAATGCAAATTTGGTCCCGTGGCTCCACTTATTTTTGATTGGTTCTTTTGGTGCTTACGTGGCTTCTTCTAATTGGATGGGGCTACGGTTGAGTCTGTTTTTGAACTTGTTCCTTTTGGCTACTTCGGCAAAAGGTTTGAACTCGCCCCGCGGCCCTGCCAAGCTATGATTAAAGAAATTTTAAGTGGCAATGAAAAAGTCTTACTTTGACCCCACAGGAGGACATGTGGCAAAGCTAATGGTGGAGATGCAGGCCTTCAGAGGTAAGTTGAATGTTTTTCCCTTTTGAAAAAATGGAATAAAATTCTAAAATGGAAGCACGCCCCCGCCAAATAATTTTGAAATCTTAAGGTTTTTGAAGTTGCGCAATAACGACATGTGGTGAGCCCACACTCACTCAAGGTCTTAACCTTTGGGGATCATCTCAAGATGCACCATTGTGACATGTGGTAGTTTGAAAAGTGAAAGGGGCGGGGAAGTGGACCATCGAAGGAAAATTATATTTTTTGCCTCTTGTCATCAAAAGGATTAAAATCTCAACATGGCCCGCAAGCCCGATAAGAAGGAGGTCAAGGTTAGCTTTGGAAATGTTAATAGGTGGGAGGTGGGCCATCGGGGGCAACTTGGTTTTTTGCCCCTTGATGTTTAAATGACTAAAATCATCAAAATGGCCCGCAAGCCCAATAGAGGAAAGGTCAATGCTTTCTCCAGTCAATGGCGGAGGTGTGAACTCTCAGGGAAATTTGGAAAAAATTCCTTTTGGGAGAAAAGAGTTAAAAGTGAAAAAAGGAAGCGCAGTTCCGCTGGGACCCACATTGGGACAGAGTGTCAGGCCCATTTTTCAAGGGTGGAGCTGCAGGGAAAACTTGGAAAATTTTTGTTTTTCCAAAAATGAGGTGAAATAGCAGAATTTGTCTATGGTTCTGTTGGGACCCACCTTAGGACATGTGTCAGGCTCATTTCTCAAGGGCAGGCGGTGTGGAACAAAATGTGAAAAATTTACATTTTTTCAAAAGTTGTAAAAGGAAAAAAGGAACCCATAAGGCCCACTCTAAAATTAGATCTCCCACGTGGACGGTCCAAATTCAAAGTAGGAATCAATGGCAGATGTGCATTTGTATCTGAGTCTTCCACCATTTTCACTCTAGAGCTCCTGGAAGTGTGAATCTTCATGATTTCTCGATATTTATTGCACGCCGAATAGGGAAGGGGAGTTAATGTTGATATTTGAGTTTGGTGGGGAAAATATGGAGACATCTTTTTCCATTAAAATGGTCTAACTCTCGAGCTCGATATGATTTTCTATTTTTCTTCTCTCGAGCATACAAGGAACTGGATTTGACAGATTAGGGGCGGAAGTGGTTGGCGAGTTGAAGAAAGAGTGATCTACTAGGAGGAGTTGAATGCAGGAGATATTCAAAGCGATTTGCCCCCTGAGCACCTGGTGACTTTTTATAGATCTGATTTTGGAAATCGCGATCGTGATCATGGTGAGCACTAGTAGCACTCAATGTCGGGATTTTTGGGGGGAAAAGGGGCTCTGTTGTAAATGTTATAAATGGCACAATTTTTTCGTGCAAATGGTTGGAGTGTTAGAGGTCGAAGAAAATTCCCAAGAGGAAAATTTGACAAAGCTTGTCTTTTGAGAAGCCGTCTGAGAAGTCTGTATATCTCTTTTATATTAAGTTTGATCGTGTTAAGGTGGTTGCAAGTGTACAACCATTGACAAGCTCTGATATTTTTCTAGAAACTTTCCCCTGCTGATAAATTTAATCAAACTCGAGTTATTCTATGTTGATCTTGAGCAAAATGTGTTTGTTTCATTTCTGAATGTCTGCAAATAGTTTTTCTTATTCTTATTGCAATCTTGTATCAAAATCTGTCTTAATCACACAGGTCTTGTTAATCCTTGTGACAATTTAGTGGCATCTGCAATCTCATTTCTCAGAAGAGCTTTCATATGGGAGTGAAATAAATGATTTAAAATCACTTTTCTTTCATTTGTTGATAAAGATTGTTTGTAAGCCTCTTGGTGTACCTCAGGCATGATTGATCTTAGATTTTGATGTTTTATTGGGCTTCTAACTCGAGCCTTCATGTTAAAATCTCATAGATTGTGTGAAAAAGTGCTAATCTGGGACTCCATTGAAGTACATATTCTAGTTAAAGGAATGCTTTCACTATTCTGAAGCATTATGTTATCTAGACTTTCCATTTTGTAAGAGTTCTCAAAGATTTGGAAAATCAAGTTTATTCTACCTCACCTCCCACCAAAACTTATTTAAAAAAAACTAATCCTACCCATACTACCCCTGTTTGTCATGTGTGTATACCAATGCATAAATTTTATTACCAAAACATATAGAAACAATCAGGATTCCAAATGTCTTTAGTAGCCTGAACCTTGCCTAGAGAATATCTCCACTATCTAGAGTGACAACTCGTGAGAGTTAGATTTTTTTGCATTGATCATATTTTCTTTAAGGTCTCCTTAACAACTTCATTAGGAAGGACATCTCCATCTCCTCCATAAACAACAGGCTACAAAAGGGTTCTCTTACCTTGGTTGAATGGAACAACCTAAAATAGTGAGGATGGATCAAATCCTCTTGAGGGTGATATCCATTTCTCCACATCTGAGTGACAGAGGGCCAGTTAGATCCCATCCCCAGCTATAAAATGACTCACTATGATCTATCTATCTCTAAGCTTCTTGCCAAAACTTGTGATGCTGCTCATAATTTGAGGGAGAATCAATTTGGGTAGCAACACCTTACTGGCGCCATTGTCGGGGACTTATTTGAGTTGCTGAGACTATTTGTTGATTCACTGCTAGTTCGTATCTATTTTTCTCGTCAACAACACCGTACTGGTGCCATTGTTATCAGGGACTTATTTGAGTTACTGAGACTATTTGCTGATTCACTGCCAGTTCATATCTATTTAGCCCGTCAACAACACCTTACTGGCACTGTTTCGGGGACATAGTGGTTTACAGTTCACATTCAGGCCCTGGTAAAACACTTCTTATATACTCCAAGTGTTGTGTGCAATTCTTTCAGTTTCTACACCTAGTGCACTAGTTTTCATTGATAAATCTGGTCAAGAAAAGTCAGAGTCTTTCCATTTCCAGTTTCTAGTGTTGACAAAATTTGACAGATCATATTTAGTGCATCTGCACAACTAAGGTGGAAATCCTTAGTGGTGACTCCTTGTTGATCTGATTCTTAATGAATACCAGTGTCTTAACCTTGTCAAGTGAGATTTGTTACTAACCTTTGCAAAGTTGGAAGGAAGAAGATATTTCTTTGCTAGGGATCCTGCTAGGACATTATTCCCAGAGCTAGGAAAAGAAAAATCAGAAGGGAGAAAGCCTGGAGAGCTATGGGAAATCAGCAGACAAGAAGAGGGATCTCCATTGATGAAAGTGATTGGCCTATCATTGAAGACTACTACTCAAGTGATTTTGAATCAAGTAGCCTTTTTGTGGAATTGAATTCTTGAACTGGAGAGGGGCCTTCATTTGATTTTGAGAAGTTTGCTTCTCATTCTACCCTCGACTTTTTAGAAGTTGATAGGGATTTCCAAGAAACAAGGCCTTTAGGGGATATCCACTTTGAAAACTATACCCCTGTGTTTCAGAGACCCTCTGCCCCTTATCAATTTGTCACCCCTCTAGGGTCACCTCCTCAATACAACATGTCCCTGCCCCTACCCAGACCTCCATTTGTTGTAAACACCTTTGGACCTATAAATTTTGTAGGGATGGCTAGTTATCTAAATGCAGTTCCTCAAGATGTAAGAAATAGACTACCAAAGTTCCAAGTAAACAACGCTATAACTGGTGATCAACATCTGAAGCTTTTTATCAATATGATGGAAGACTTTGAGATTGAACATGAAGATGTATATATCAAGTTGTTTATCCATACTTTGGAAGAGGATGCAAGGGACTGGTATAAAGCTTTGCAAGATAACTCTATTCATTCTTGGACTGAGATGAACAATGCATTTAAATTGCAGTATGGTGATAGAACTGACCCTAGGTTTCTTTTGACATAATTTGAAAACATAAAAAAGAATCATAATGAGTCAGTACATGATTTCAATAAAAGGTTTAACAAGACCTTGAGGAGATTTCCTGTTAGAATAAGGCCATGGTGATGAATCATGTTTGATCAAATATTCAGATGCATTTGATAAAAAGGTTTCTTACTACTTGAGGGACAAAAACCCTGCTAATTTGAGGCAGGCCTTCACCATGGCTCTACAAATAGAGAACAACATCAAGGAAATTGGAAATTCTCCAAAAAGGGAGGGTGTAAAACTAATTACCCCAGAAAAACCTCAGACAAGCAAGGCTACAGATTTGGAGGAAAGTTGTGAAAATTTTGGCAGGGGCTGTCAAGGAAATATCATACAAACTAGCCCGGACAGAGAAGGGGATTGGGCATAGTTCACAAGGTCAACACAAGCAACAAGGTCAAGACAGGTTCACAAATCACTAAAGACCTAATGATAGGGGTAAGGGACATGTTGGATTTGGAAATAGGAAGCCCCAAGGTGGGGAAAATAGAATGGTGCCTGATCCTTTGGCTACCAGAGTTGATGTTGTGGAGGAGACATATGTCATTGATTGGTGTAACATATGTTTCATGCCCCATGCTCCATGTGGGGTAGACCAACAAGAAGTTGAGGAAGCAACAAATGATGAAATTGATGATGATGCTTGCATGATGGAGATCCCTGCAAGTTCGCCAAGGGAAGTAACTTCAACTAAGGTAATAAGTGCTAGAACTACTGCTGTGTTTTTTTGGGATTGCATCCACCAGGTACCTCCTCTTCCTCCCTCTCATACTTTAGAAGTAGACACTGTACAAGATTTTGAATTTGCCCACTAATGATTTTGAATACTTGAGGGCATTAATGATTGAAAAGTATGATGGAGGAGTTCCTTCAGAAGAAGATAGGAAGCTATTAATGAATGTTGTAGTTGCCCAAGAAAAGGAGCACAATACCAGAAGTAAAGCTACCAAGGGGCCACAAGCCAAGTCAAAATTTCCATTTCTTACCAAAGAAACCCCAAATAAAAATGCATCTGGCAGAGAGCTTGTTTCCCCAAGTCAAACTTGTGTTCCTCCCCATGCCCAAACTGAAAAGAATCCCATTCCATCTGATGAATTTTCCAATCTTTCTCCTAGTGCTGCTTTACCCAAATTTGTTCCATATGACATTGCCCAAGTTTTGAGTCAAATCAAAATTCTTGTCCCAATTGTTGAGCTGCTTAGGATCCCCGAGCACAAGAAGAGGGATTTTAAATGTTTAGGGTTCAAAGAGGAAGAGATCATACAAGGAAAAGATGTAAACAAGGTTGAGATTCCCCTTACTGTTGTAGAGTTGGAAAAGCCACAAGTGTTGGAAGGGCTGGGGGAACCACCAGAGGTTTATTTAGGAACTTATTTGGTTAAATCCCAGTTGAATGTGGATCCATTCTTCACTACCCTAGTTATCAAAGACAAGCTGTTACATAATTGTATGTTTGATTCTGAAGCCTCATGTAATGTCATGCCTCTTAAAGTTATGAATGAGCTGGGTATCAAAGTAACAACAACATATGGGAAGTGCACTGCCATGGACTCCAGAGAGGTGCCAGTGGTGGGATGTGTCAAAGATCTGGATGTGTAACTTGCATCTTATCCTGGAAGGAACTTAAAAATTGATGTAGTGATTGTTGACTGCCCTGCCAAGTGGGGGATGTTGTTGTCAAGAAAGTGGGCAGACAAGTGTTAGTGGTAGTGTGCAAATGGACATGTCTTATGCCACTATCCCCATTGAAGGAAACTTGGTGAAATTATATGGAGAGAAGAAGATGTTGTACTTGATTGAAGACCCAAGCAATGCATCTTATGAATTTTTGCAAGTCAGATGCTTGATCTTAACTAACTTTGTGAGTTTTGTGGATTTCAGGAAGTATGAAAATGTTGAAAACAGAGCTCCTAAGTATGTTATTTTCTATGGGAATTTGGTCTATGATTCAGCCTTGAAAAATGTTAAAGAATTTGACCTAAACACAATGGAGGAGCTTCAGAGAACATGGATGGTTTACAAACTGAACAAAGAAGAAAAAGAGGTATATTTCCAGTTGATGAAAACATATCAGAACCTTTTGGCATGGTCATATCTAGGATGGAAGGAACTTGAAGATTTTCCTTGATTGTTTTCTTTGAATCAAGGTGGGCATCATTTGTACAGTGTATAGTTTGTTGGTTTGTTTTCTATCTTTCATGTTTTTGTTCGTTCTGGCTCCCAGTGGCCTATTTTTGCTGGTTTCTCTATTTCATTTTTGGGAGACAGCCCTGGTTTTGTGCTCTGCAGGATGAATCCTTTCACCCAATGGATATTTTGGCACTTGGTCTACCTTTGTTCTTGTGGCACTCGAAGGGAGTGCCCATCCCCGAGTCGGAGCCGATGTTGGTGCTCAGATTTGTTTTGCCCCATTTACCATTATTTTCCTATGATCTACGTGTTCTAAACATTTTATCTCTTGATGTGGGTGTTCTGAAAGTTTCTACCTTCACTTGAAATGCTTTGAATTGTTTGCAGAATCCATTGTCATGTCCCTCCTTGAAAAGTCTCCGAGCTTGCCCTATTTTTTCCCTAATTTCTTCAAAATCCACGGGCTTTTCTATTTTCCCTATTTTTCCCCAACCATGGAAGCTCGAGAATGGTTAATTTATATTTGTATGCCTTTGAAAATCCAAAATACATGGTTGAAAATATGCTTGGAACCATGATTCACTTGTTTCTGTTTTAAATGAAAAATTCTCGTCCTTAGCAAAAAAATTGGGTTTTAGGCATGAATGGTGATTTTCTGTATTTTGACAGTCTGATGGGTGTCTTTTTCCTGTCAAAATTATTCCTCAGCATTCAATGGTCACACTGGCTTCTTTTGGTTGGTCAGGGGATGACAAGAAAATGCTTTAACTTATCTCTTTTTACTTTTTTGGCAAAAAGGCAAATTTGGTCCCATGGCTTCGCTTAATTTCTGATTGGTTCTTTTGGTGCTTACGTGGCTTCTTCTAATTGATGGGCGCAGTGGTGGGTTTGTTTTTCAACTTGTTCCTTTTGGCTACTTCGGCAAAAAAATTGAACTCTACCCCGCGGCCCCTCCAGGCTCTGATTAAAGCAAATTTTAAGTGGCAAGGAAAAAGTCTTAATTTGACCCTGCAGGAGGACACGTGGCAAAACTAATGGTGGAGATGCGGGCCTTCGGAGGTAAGTTGAATGTTTTTCCCTTTTGGAAAAATGGAATAAAATTCTAAAATGGAAGCGTGCCCCCACCAAATCATTTTGAAGCCTTAAGGTTTTTGAATTTGCTTCATAATGAGCACGCATGGCGAGCCCGCGCTCATTCAAGGTCTCAATTTTGGGGATCATCTCAAGGATGAGTGATTTGTGACAAGGCAGTTTGAAAAGTCAAAGGGGATATTTTCGAAGAGACCATACCCCCCTAAATTGATTTTTTTGCTCTTGTCATCAAAAGGATTAAAATGACAAAATGGCTCACTCAATGTCTAGATTTTTGAGGTCAAGGTTGGCTTTGAAAATGTTAAGAGGCACAAATTTATCATGCAAACTTGGTTTTTTGTCCCCTTGATGTTCAAATGACTAAAATCTAATAGAAAATGACCCAGGCCCCGATGAGAAAAGTCAAAACTTTCTCTAGTCAATGGCTAAGGTGAGGACTTCCGGGGAAATTTGGAAAATTTTCCTTTTGTGGAGAAGGGAGTGTACAAATTAAAAAGGGGAAGCATGGTTCTATAAACCCACATGCTGATAGAATAGAAGTCAGAGGGGCAGAGCTGCTTATGGGAATCTTGGAAAAATTTGGCTTTTCCAAAAATGAGGTGAAATATAGAATTTGGCCTTGGTTCCTTTGTTGACCCACCTTAGGACACGTGTTTGGCTCAGTTTCTCAAGGGCAAGGCAGTGTGATAGTTTATGTGAAATTTTTACATTTCTTCAGAAAGTTTTAAAAGGGAAAAAGTGAAATAAATAATTTAAAATCACTTTTCTCTCATTTGTTGACAAAGATTGTCTGTAAGCCTCAGGAATGTACCTCAGGCATGATTTGGCTCAGATATTGATGGTTTCCCCCCATTTTCTTCCAACTCAAGCCTTCAAGTTAGAATCTTCATAGGTTGTATTGCTAATATGGGCTTCCATAAATGCACATATTGTGGTTAAAGAAACATTTTAGCTACTTTGGTGGCAAAATCTGTTGGTTCTAGTTTTCCATTTTACAAAATGGTCTAAATATTAGGCTCGATAATCAACTTTATCCTACTTCACCTCCCACCAAATTCACTCAAAACAACTAATCCTGACCCATACTACCGTTGTTTTTCATGTGTGTATAAAAATGCACAAGATTTTACTACCAACACATGCAGAAACAATGCAGGATTCCAAATGAGATTTATTAGCCTAAGCACCTTTCTTAGAGATATATCTCCACTATCTAATCGTGATCAACTCGCGAGAGTTAGATTTTGTTTCATTGATCATGTTTTCTTTTAGGTCTCCTTAACAAGGGGCTCTCATTAGGAAGGATATATCCATCTCCTCCATAAACAACAGGCTACAAAATGGTTCTCTTACCTTTGTTGAAAGGCACAACCTAAAATAGTGAGGATTTGATCAAATCCTGTCTTGAGGGTGCTATCCATTTCTCCACATCTGAGTGATTAAGTTTAGATCCCATCCCCGGCTACAAAACAATTCATCATGATCTATAGTGTATCTAATCTTATTGCTAAACCTATGATGTTTGTTCTAGAAACTTTCCCCTACTGATAAATGCTTAATCAAACATCCAAGTTATTCCTCTGTTGATGCCTTGCCAATACACACAATCTATAGGAAAAATAATTCTGACCCACCCCTCCTAAAAATAGTTTTCACCCTAAAATCTTACCCAAGCATGCTAGTTTTAGCCTTTATCATGAATAAATAAAGGAATAAAATAAATATGACAGTTTTTAATGAGGCATCTGAATAGCCCTAGATCCAAAAATACACTTTCAGTCAAAGTGCATTTGATTGTTCTATAATAAATAATTTTCATTTGTTGATATACATTAGCTAATTGTAAGACTTTGCTTGGTTTGCAATCCTTCAGGCTAATGATTGCATGCTTAGACTATTTGACTTTTTCTATTAGGTGATGATAAAATAATCCTTCATGTTAAAATTCACTAGATTGTGTGACAAACTTGCATGTTCTACCTCACATTGCAAAGGACATATTTTGTCTTCATCTATGTTTTGTAGCTCTTGTGAAGACATGAAACATTTTACTCTAGACCACCTGTGAGCACATTTTGTAAAAAAATTCTTAGAGATTTATGTGAAATAAGGTAATTAGGCTTCCATTATTTCCCATCATGTATGCTCTGATGTTAAAAACAACTAATGCATGCCCATTCTACCCCTGTCTTATCTCACTATGACATGTACATACTTGGCAAAAGGCATTTTATTACCAAAGTTAAGGTAATTATTCACCTCCATGTTGATATTAACATGGGATATAGTTTCAGGTCATCATATGAATCTTGCCTAGAGATTATCTGATCTAATAGTAATCAACTCATTAGAGTTAGATTTTTTTGTATTTTCATATTATGTTGGAATGATTTCCTTATTTATCAACATGCCTTATAATGGACATGTCCATCTTTTGCATAAACAACAGGTATCATAAGGGTACTTAGACCTTAGTTGAAGGTCAATGCAATGATATTTAAATTATTGAGGACTGGATCAAATCCTCCCATGAGGGTGACCATTTCCCCACATTCATTTGTGACAGTGGCCATTACAACTACAATCCCCGGTTTACACAAAATTGGAAATTTATCTCAACCATCGATCTATTGTACCTGATTGATCCTCACCACCAATAATTTGAACTATATTTACATTTTATATGGGTTTGCATTGAATGGTGGTGAATTTTATCATGACCATCAATGTTTGTACCATGAAAAACTAGAACGTTGATTTTCTGACCTATTTTGATCATGGTGGTTAGCTAGGAGTTAGCCTTTGAACAATTTTATCTTGTACTGAACTGATATTTTATGTAGATTTTAACTCCTAGCGAGTTAGGGTAACTGGGAGGTTAGCTGGGTGAGCTAAAGAAAACTCAAACCTAACTCATTTCATTTTTTCATCTTCGGTCCCTTGACAAAGCTCTAGCCAATGTTTTTCTCAACACCATTAATTTCTCACCCTAGAGCTCGATTCTTTAGCATTTTCAGCCTCTGCAAGGCTCTGTGAGTGCAAAAATTTGGTTTCTCTATCATTTAAATTCTTTTTGAGATCTCCAAGAAGTTATATGGTCGCCATTATTAGTCTTCTCGAGCTCCTCAGCTTGATAATCTGGATTATCTATGGATTTTAAAGACTTCATTTGGAATTTTGGGAACTCTGTGGTGTTTTATTATTATTATTATTATTATTGGAAAATAGTTTTTTGAAAGGGACTATACCCTTGAGTACAAAAGATGGCCTAGGAGCCAGAATAGGAATGAAAACCAGATTAAAAAGTATCAGAATCCAAATGTGACAATGAAGCCCAAAGTAGCCAAAAAATAGCTACCCAAACAAGACAAAACAACAAAAACACTGCAAAAAAGCAGTAGAGAGACAACAAAAAAACAGCATAAGAACAAACAAGAACAGCTAAAGCATCTACAACTACTTCTTGGCAGATTTTTCGATGCTGGTCTTGATATTCTTCTAGGATTTGAACATACCCAAAGTTGTCATGTGGGCAGCGTCAGTTTTATCCAGCTGATCAATGGTCCTTTTACTTTCCTTATCATTGCCCCAAAGAGTTTCCAGAACTCTGCTGAGATTGGAGACACTTTTGACATGTTGCTCAATGAACTCCTCAATCACTCTAAAGATGGCCATATTGTAATCATGACAGGTTTTGGCCTTCCCTAGACGGGAGTCTAAGGAATTCAGCTTCTTGTAGATATCATCAATCTGGCTGTTATCAATATCCACCTCCTCCTCCTTCTTCTTCTCTTACCTTTCTGCTTTGCTAAGTTCTTAACCTCATCCTTCAATAGTTTCATATCAACCTCTAAGGCTTCCATCCTTTTTGGAGAGCTTTCCATATGCACATCCCGGGGACTGGAACTGCTTATATTCAGTAGTTCATGTGCAATTTCAATTTCATGAGGAGCCCTTCCCCATAGCAAGAGTCTCAAGGTTAAGCTTTCTAGAAGCCCTGGTGACCGGTCTAGTTGAGGTGGAGGCAAAGTGGGGGGGCGGGAGCAGTAGTAGGGGGAATGGAAGAAGAATCCTAGACGGTCAGCAGGGGGGGTGACAGTAGCGATGGCGGGGGACAGACAATGGAGAAACGGGGCTAGCAGCAGCAGAACCTGGCAGAGGAGGAACTGAGCTAGGAGAGGAAGGGAGACCAGGATACTTAAGAAGACAACATTTATGCAGCACTAAATAAGCCCCTGGTGCAAAGGAACCACCCAGGTATGCTTTTGAAACTCCAAAATGGAGCACTCAAGAGAGTTCAGCAAGTAATGGGGGAAACAAACCATGTGATTCCTACGAAAGTGGTTAAGAAAGATAAGGTGCTTAGCAGGTACAGTGACAAACCTTCCTTCCAAGGAAATGAACCGAATCATCATGCGAGTAACCTCATCATAAGGTGAAGGGATCGAGCTAACAAGCAGGCCCGCTGTAACGTAGATCAGCTTCTCAGATCCCTCCACAAATCTCCTCTCTTCAACATCTCTGTCGACCCTTTTGTTAAAAAAATGGTAGCCCTCTAAGCCAAGGCCGGTCACTTCAGCAATAAGTTCCTCGTTGACCAAGATCTTCTGTCCCCCATATTCCATAGTTTGCTCCTTCCAATCCTTTACAAAACACACTGAGATGCTTTGATCATGCCCCTGAATCTTCTCAATGAAGTTGGTGATGTCACCCTTGCTGAGTATATGCTCCAAAGCTCAATATTATCCTTCCAGTCCGGGTCCGCACTAGGCTCAATTTGGAAAGGGGGACCCCCCATATTTAATGTGCTTGAACTGTTTGCAACAAATTCCCAAATCCTTTTGAGCACTAAATCCAATCTACTTTTTACTGTTGTAATCCGCACAATGTTGGAAATGAGAGTCGTTGCTCTATCCCACAAACATCTGTGTGCCTGCTGATCTGAGCCTGCGGAAAATCACATGTGGGAATAATGGTCTTTTTGAAAGCCCACTCCCTATCATCAATTACATTATTACTGTCTTCAGGTATCCATGGAGCCTTGTATCCAAATTTTAGCAGACTCAGTGCTGTCCGCATGCACGATTTTCAAATCAATGTAACTCCCCTTGGAATTCCCCACATACTTCACACTATCTTGATTATTTGACATGATTTGCATAGTCATATTTTTTAAGTCAACACGTGTGGGAGTTTTATTGATGTTGATCCACACCCAATAATCATAACTCAGCTCAAGAATATTGTGTGCGTATAGAAATCCGCATGAATGTTGTTTTGAAGCTGCTTAGGGATGCTATCATTTCCCAAACAGTGTGGTTAACATTAATGCCATAATTAGCCAGCGCATCTACCAATTTATTACCCTCCCAGTAAGTATGCATGATCCTGATGTTATTGAATGTTTGACAAATACTTATGGACTCTGAGATAAAATCCTTGATGCTCCAACTTGGAGATGAGCACTTTTTAAGGAGATTAATGATATTCAGGGAGTCCCCTTCAATAATGAGGTTCTGGATATTTTGAGTCTGGGCAATTCTCAGGTCCCATAGAGCAGATAATGCTTCGGCAAAATGATTAGTTTGAATTCCCATTTTCCCAGCATACACAGCAATCAGATTGCCATTATGAACCCGTATCGCTCCTCCCCCTGCCACAATCCCAGGGTTCCCCTTAGAGGCCCCATCAAAGTTCAACTTATACCAATTAAAATCAGGAGGATGCCATTTAATCAAAGATCTATCAATGCTATTCCCAGGGTTGCTACGGACTATTGACATTTCCAATCTGCCAATTGGATAATATGTGTTCTTCATTCTCTGGATATCTCATGTTCTTGGGGGGTTTAAATCTAGCAATGTTCTCTTTGATACCATTAGAAATTTTACCAATACTAAGTTTATAGTTTTGCTTCTTATTTCTAAAGATAATATCATTTCTTTCCTTCCATATCCTCCAGATTAAATGAGGGATAACCAGCTTCCAGATCCTTTTGACAACACAATGCCTAAAGGGTGGGTTCCATTGAGTCCATAGCTGATTAAGATCCTTCGGCACAACCCAGAGAGCTTCAAATTTAGAGAGGGAAAAACTCCATATTCTGGTAGCATAATCACAATGTATGAACAGGTGACTGATATCCTCAGAATCTTTCTTACAAAGATGACACCTATTAGGGATTATAAATCCTCTTCTCATCAGGTTGTCAGTGGTAAGAATCCTGCCTCTGATAGCCAGCCAAAGGAAAAAAATTATTTTAGGAGTTAATTCAGTCATCCAAATCTTATTCCAATTGAACTCTGTTTGACTACTGTGGAAGAAATTATTATACTCCAGTTTTGACAGAGTAATTCCCATCATTGGAATTATTCCATACCAGCTCATCCTTGGAATCCAGTTGACTTAATGGAATAAGATCTAATTGATCTTGAAGGGAGGAAGTAATTTGCATCAGATCATTTCTCTCCACAGTAAGTTTTTTCCAATTCTTGCTGGTGCCATTTCCCTCAATATAGTCCTTGATTTTAATGCCATACTTGCTTACAAGACTGTCCTTAACAATCCCAAATCTATCCATGAGATTTCCATTAAACCAATTATCATCCCAAAAGTTTATGTCCCAACCATCCCCCACTTTCCATTTACTGCCCTGCTTAATGAAATTTCTGCTCTTAACCAGATTATTCCAAAAGATGGAACCATAGGGGAGGTGCTCATCTTGCAGGAAAGAGTACACAGTTTGATGATTTAGGTATTTTGCTTTGATTAAATCAATCTAGGGTTGTTTCTCAGACAGCATTCTCCAGCCCATTTTAGCAATGAGGGCCTCATTCATTTTCTCAATATCTTTTATACCCAGACCTCCCATAAACTTCGGGGTGCAAACCTTATCCCAAGAAACTAAGTGAAATTTGAACTTCTCTTCCATGCCTTGCCATAAAAAAAATTTCTGAATCCTTTCAATCTTATCTCTAAAGGAAGAGGGGATCTTGTAGAGCGACATGACATAAATGGGCAGATTTTGAAGAGTACTTTTAATGAGCAGGCACTTACTAGCACTAGATAAAATGGCTCCTTTCCAACCAGCCATTTTTTTTTGGAATCTCTCCAATAAATCATCCCACACCTTGCTAGAGACTTTCCTAGTGCCGAGAGGAAGGCCCAAGTAAGTGGCTGGAAGTGCACTTATTTTACAACCCAGAATTTTAGCAATTTTAAGTTGCCTTTCCTCAGGAGTGTTGAAAAAGAAGATGGAGCTTTTATCATAATTGATCTCTTGCCTAGAAGCAGATTCGTAGAGCTGCAGTAAAGCCTTGGTAGCCTTGGCTTCAATGACTGATGCCAGAAGAAGGAGGATAGTATCATCCACAAATTGCTGATGGGAGACAGCTTGACTGATGGAAGTGGGCTTAGAGCCATTTAAAAGACCATCATTAACTGCTTTGCCAATTTTTCTACTTAGGCTATCAGCCAAAAGAATGAAGAGCAAGGGGGAGATAGGGTCCCCTTGCCTAAGCCCTCTGCTGCTAGTGAAAAAACCCACATGCTCACCATTAACCACCACTGAGAATCTGGCCGTAGAGATACAAGCCTTAATAATTTTTCTAAATTTTTCCAGAAAACCAAATTTAGTTAAGACTTTGTCAAGGAAAACCCAAGAGACCTTGTCAAAGGCTTTATTCATATCAAGCTTGAGGGCCATATTTGCCTTTTTATTATTTTCCATAGAATGTATGGTCTCATGAACCATAATCACTCTGTCTTGTATAATCCTGCCTTTGATAAAGCCGCTCTGCTGCCTTGAGATTAGATCATTCATAATGAGTTGAAGCCTAGTAGTAATAATTTTGGTAAAAATTCTATAGATGGCATTCACAAGGCTGATAGGTCTGAAGTCTTTGAAGTCTTTAACATCCATTTTTTTTGGGGCCAGCACAATGTGAGTGTTGTTTAGCTCTTTCAAAAGATTTCCCGTTCTATAAAATTCATTCACCGCTCTGAGAAGATCCTCTGAACATATTTCCCAAAATTTCTGGAAAAAATTTATGGAGAACCCATCCGAACCAGGAGCCTTGTCGCCCTCTAAAGCAAATACAGCCTTTTGCAGCTCTTCAAGCATGACTGCTTTGGTGATACTTCTAAATTTATGTTCCTCAATTTTATCTTGGGGAATGGCCTCCAACATAAAAGAAATAGCTTCAGAGTTGATGATATTCCTCTCCTCAAGAAGTTTTTTATAGAAATCAAGCGCTTCTTTCTTGATGCTATTGGGATCTTTTATGATATTTCCATTGTTTTTAGAAACTTCTAAGATCCTATTACAGGATCTATGCTTCATAGTGGTCATATGTAAGAACTTAGTATTCCTGTCCCCCTCTTTAAGCCAAATAGCTCTAGATTTAAGTCTCCATAAAGATTCCTCTCTACTGCAGATCGTATGCAGCTCTGAACATAGTTTGAACACAACAATCCCCACCATTTTGAAGTACAACGAAACATTATCGTTTTTTTTATATTTAATAAATTAGTTTATTATATTATTTAATATTAGGCACATAAAAAGAAGAAACCCCGTAAGTATGAGCCAATTTTTTTAAAAAGGGAGTTGCACACTGTGGCTTTTGGTGGAAGAAATTTAAGTGAAGATGTCACACAAGATATAAAGGAGTACTCTTACCATTCATACAACACTTGTGACATGCCTTGATATTCATATCATGGACATATATATTTAATTATGTACTAGTATATTCTTGATATGCATTGAAAGTATTCAAGTGATAAGATTATCAAGTCTGACATTCCTATTTCACATGATGAAACAAAACTAAGGAGCTAGTATTTTATTTTATTTGATATTTTTAATCACGATTAAAATTTATATTTTATAGTTTATTCTATTTTTCAATTTATTAGATGTTTAAACTATCGTATAATTGTGTATCATCCTCCTTGGTTTCAATGTATTTTTGGCTCCTTACATCTCATGATAACAATCTAGAAGTAATGAGTTTTTCAAGGCAACCTATCATGTATCACCTGCTTTAAAGGAGGCAATGATGTAACATGTTGTTTTTTCAATAATATTTGTAATTATATTCCAAAATTATTTTAACATTTATTTGATCCTTTTAATTTGTTGCAATTTTTTATTTAATTTATAATTGTAAACTGTATTTAGTACAACTTTTATCACAACATCAAACATCTTGCGATAGATGTTCCAAGAGTGGAGAAATTTTAAAATCTCCCTATCATGTTTCCCTTCTATTAAGGGAGGGAAGAAGGTAAAATTTTATTTATTTCTATATTAGTTGTAGTCATCTTAAACAATTACTTTTATAATTTATTTAATTTTTTAATTTATTGTATAATCAAAGCTCATCATCCTTGGCACCAACATATTCCATATAACCTCGTAAATCTAATGCTCATCAATTTGAACGAGAATATTCCAACACCACAAGTGTTGAGGAGGTTTTTCATGGAGCACTAAGGGGGATACAAAATCTCCACGTAGTTATGAGGCGGACTCATGTAACACTAAATTGATACAAGTACTAAGTATGAAGAAATTTGCATATAAAATTGTAAGTGAACCATGACATGAAAATATTACAAGATGTTTTTGGAAAGTAAGTATTACTTTTCATAAATTGTTTTAATTTTTTTTGCATTTTATCAAATTTTTCAAAAATCTAAATTATTTAAATTTCATTATTTTATTTTAATTACTTTAAAAATAGAATTATTATGTAAGAAAATGTGATATTTTTTAGATAAGGTCAAAAGAGTGATTTTCAAGGGATCAAGAACCATGTACAACCGAAAGATAGATGTCAAAGTACAAATATAAAACCAAGAGAAACATGGTACAAGACAAGAAACGAAACAAATAGAAACTCCATCTAAAACTCCATGGCTAGGACAAAAGAGGAAATTCCTAGGAGAGCCCATTCAAACACACATGACCAGCCTCGAGAAACACTCCAAAATAAAACCAAACCAAAAACAAAGGGAGATTTACCTGTGAGACACCATTCCATGGGATATTAAGTTCATATTAAATTGAACATTTAAATTTTTCCCTTTCCTTTTAATTTCCACAACCATCCAATCCTCCCCCTTGTTAGGATCCTTGTTTTCATAAAGATGGATCACTACCATGATTTCAAAGATCTCCTTATTTCCAACAATTGAATCCTTATTCAAGTTACTATTATCAGTAAGATTAGGGGCCTCCCTTCAAGGGAGTGAAAAATCATATGCATGTTGTAAAGAATCCGAACACTCAACCTAGAAAACTGGAGGAGAAATGGGGGTTCCATCCTTATGCTAAATCTCAACTTTTTTATGTCTCCATATGAGAAATTAGGGGAGAAATGTGAAAGGTGTTATTTATTAAAAATTTCCACTTAGAATAAAAATTGTAACCAATTAAATTGAGGAAAAAATTTGTTACGTCTACTAAATATGATTTTTCTAGTGCCATTTTTTTTTTAGGTATTATTGAAAAAAAGGTAAAATAATCAGTTAGCAAGATAATGCAACATATATAGGTATCACGGTGAAATAAATAAAAATTATGTTTTCTATTTTTATTTGTATTCATTTATAATCAATATAATATGCAAAAGAATCACATGGATAATAGGCATGAGAAGAGACAAGCATACTGACATACCAACATGAAAGCATATTTTTGGAAAATTAAATGCTTAAATGGCTCCAATGGGAAACAAAACATGCTTCTCAAAAAGTAAAAAAAAAATAGTATATATTTTATGAAAAATATGTATTCATGAAATTCATTAATTCAATTTTTTAATTTATTAATATTAATATAAGGGTCCAAAGAACTTATGAAAAATCCCACCAATCCATAATTACTTGACAAAATTGAGTGACTCGTCGTTTGGGACAACTGAGTATAGATGAGGATGCTTGCAAATTTGTAAATTTATTTTAATAATGTAGTATACAAAGTTTCTTAATTCGTACCTCAATTATATTTGTAATTTTTAAAAAAATTACAAGAAAAGATCTATGACTTCAAATTTAGTGATTGGTTGCAGAAACAACTCAAATCCCTTAGATGAAAAAGCAATGCATTCAATGAATGGTCATATTTGTAGTGCCCACTTCCCTTTGACACTTATTAAATTTTGATTTTGATTATTGTTGGTTATATACATGGATATTATTGTATCATTTTAGATTAACATGATTATTAGACAATAGAGATACTTTGATTATTGATGGATTTCAATTCATAGTATGATCGTGTGGATTTCCTAGAGAGACATTTTATATTGATGATGATGTGTTGTTGACATATTTATATATTTATGCATTCGACATTTTTGTCATATTGATTAAGAGTTAGTAGTGAACAAATCTTGTGATCTTGTTGGTATTGATGAAATATATAATTGAGACGTTATTAGAAGTTTAGAATATAAATAGTTCTTGCCTAGATGATGATTTAATTTATGTATGGATGATTGTTGAATTATAAGAAAATATTGTATCTTGGATGTTTTGATGTGGCCATGAGGCTGAAGGAGTAATTTTTTGTTTTGTAGGTGATTATATCACAACAATCAAAGGGGCATTGAAGACCAACCATAGTGGAATACTGGGTGGATACGTCAATGGTCAGCATGGAAGCTTGTGTTATGATTAATGTGTTTTATTTGTTGTTAGGAGGTCCCTATGGGGGGATCACCTCCAATTGTGAGCAAGGGGTTTGTGTGTTGTTATTTTCTTTCCTTTATTTAATTTTAGATTATATGTGATTTTATCATGATGTAATTCCCTTTTATCATTAATCAATTTATGTGTCTAGATTAGTAAATAATTCATGTTACTAAATTAATTATTGATGCGACAAAAATAATTCATTTATTATATTAGATGGTTCTTTGGTGTATGTGTTTTAAGTTGAGTGGATGCGATCTTGAGTGTTATACACTCTACCTCATCTTGGAAATTTGGATTTGGCCTTAAGGGCCAGTTTTGGGAGCTAAGCTTGTTCCACACCTCTTAATTTCTTATAAAAACCATACCTATGGGTTGGGGGGTAAAACTAGAGCCCATGATGTGTTTTGGAAGGAAAAAGGTGAGTTTTAATTGCACTTTCTTACATATGTTTAATTTTAGTCCTTAAAGGGTGTGGGTTGGAGTGGTGTGTCTAAGAGGTTTGTCATACCTCTGAACCACTCATTTATTATTCCTTGGAGCATGAGTTTAACTTGAGTGATGTGGGATGTAGAATAAATGATGTGGCATCCTACATGGAGCCACATCATCTTCATCTTCTTTTTTTCTATTTATTGGAATTTTTGGGAAGGGGGTTACTTGCTTGGTTTTAGCTCTTGTATTTTTGAAGTGATTGCTTGTTCGATTTAAAGGGATCTTGGAGTTGCTTGAGTTTAAAATATTTTTGGGACTTTCTTGAAAAGTTGAGCTTTACCATGACAAGGTAGGATCTTGTAGTGCACACTTCCCTTCGACACCTTTTGATATTGATTATGATATTGTTGACTATGTTATGGACATTATTATAGTTTTGATTTAGTATGATGTTAGATGTTAGATCATGGATTATTGTCGACTTTGATTCATATATGATGCATGATGATTATTAGAAACATTTTATATATTGATGATGATTTACTATTCGACATGCTTTTATTTATGGATATTGTTCGAACATGTGATATTTTGATATATTGAGTAGGCATAGGAAATTGAATTAATTGATGGTCATATAGTTGTTGATGAAATGGTAACTAATATTTTTGTTTGCCTAGATATTGTTGTGATTCATATATATAGATATATTTTTGAGTTGTAAAGTATATTTATTTTTGATGATTTGATGCGGCCATGAGGAAGAAGGAGGTATTTGTGTTTTTAAGGTTAAAATATCACAACAAATATCGAGGGATTGGAGACCAACCATATTGGAATTCTAGATGAATTCAACAATGGTCACCATGGCAACATGTATTGTTTTTTTGTATGTTTTTTGTTGTTAGGGATTCCCATGGGGGGATCACCTTCAAATGTGACCAAGGGGTTATGTGTATTTCTTTTGATTTTTTTCCTTTGTTTAATATTTGTATGTGTTTATTTAGTGGTGCATTTACCCCTTTCATTATTTATTAAATTGTGTGTGAATAATGGTGAGTTATCATTTTGTTAAAATAAATTAATCAAATTGGGTCATAAGAAAGTAATTATTAGAGTTGTTGGACCTTGATTTAAGTTTTGTGAGTGATGTGTAAGTAATGTGTAAGTAAAGTATGAGTATGAAACACTTCACCTTCTTTTGAAATTAGAATTTGCTTCCTTGGAGGATGATTTTGGAGGCTTGTGGGACAAGTTAAACTTATCCCACACCTCTTAAATTTGTATACCAACCTCACCTATGGTTGGGGAGTTAAATTTAGACTTTCATTATGCATTTTTGTAAGACAACTTGTATGTTTTAAATGCACTTTATTACATGTTTTCAATTTTAGTCCTTTGGGGTGTGGGCTTGATTTAGAGTGTGTAAGTAAACTTTCATTTTATTCACCCACTTATTTATTATGCCTTGGAGATTGTAGTTGACTTATGAGTTAGAGTTGAGGATGTGTGATGTGGCATCCTACATGGATCCACATCATCCTCTTTTGTTCCTCTTCTATATATTTGAATTCCTTGGCTTGTTTTGGGGGGGCTTCACTTTTATCACTTCATTTTTGGGTGACTTCTTTTGGTGTTTGAGCTCTTGCAAATTTAGAGAAATTTGGTGATTGTTGAATTCTTGTGGATTGTTGATCTTGGACTGTTTTGCATTGGAAAGATTTCTATTTTCTAACCTTGGAACAAACTCTATCATGGAGAGGTTGGAGCTTGGCTCTTTAAAATTCTCTTCTCTTATTTATGCATATGTAAATGTTGTGAATTTTTTATATTGTTTGTTGGTTGGTTGGGTAGATGGCCTAGGTATGGTGTAGGAGAACACTATGGGGATTCTTGTGGGGAGGCATAAGTGTTTTGCGGAGGTATAAGTGTTTGTGGAGGGAGTTGGGATTTTGGTTCCATCTTGGAAAAGAAATAGCTTACATTTCTTTATTTTTTATCAGGTGCCATAAGAGGTTAGGGAGGCATAGGGAAATGTGAGGTATAAGGGGTACTTGGGGGAGGCATAAGGGTGTGTCAGGGATTTGAATTGATATATTTTAGCGATTTTATTTTAGGTGGTGATACCCATTTCCCCTTTGGGAGGCATAAGTAGCTTCCCCCATAGTTCTTGCTCCTTTGGTTTGCATGATGAAGCATGAGTTTTGTTTGTTGTTTTCATGTGGTTGCAAACTGCATTATGTTTTGGATTGTGTGTTGAATGTGAAAGATTTCTTTTGTGTTGTGGAATCCTGTTGTTTCCATGAGTTGAAACACTATTTATAATTGCAATTTTGGTTGGGGCTTAGGGGACAATGAAGAGGGTGGATTCTCTTTTTCATTGGATTTCTTGGCTAGGTGGAGAGCTTTTCCTTTCCTCCAGTTTTGTTGTGATTAAATTGGAGAATGATGGATCTTCTTGTTGTTGTTCTGGAGCTGAGAAAGAAGACATGAATTTGTAGTCCTTGAAGTTGAAAATGATTTATCCTTATTATATAAACATTTCCCACTTGAAGTAGATGACATTGTATATTATTTTTGTGATGAAGAGTTACCTTGTTTTGGAAATGAAATCCCCTTTTGAATGTGCATTTGAATATTAAATGAAAAGAGAAAGAGATGTATTCTCAAAGTTTTATTTGATCAATATAAAAGCTAAGCAGTAAAAGAAATCTTTTCAATTGAATACATGTTGTTTTACCTAATACAAAATGAAGTTATTATTGTTTGAAATCTTTGTTTAAAATGTTGTAAAATTCTCTGTACGAATGTGGAAAATGTATTCGAAAATATTGCATCCTCTGTGTTTTGAAATGCACGTTTTTGGAAAGGAAATAGAAATTTATTTCTTGTTTCTACATTTTGATTGAAGGAAATAGAACATTCTAATATTGTATTAGAATGAATTCATATTTTAAATTTTGGTAAATGTAAATGGATCAATTCAAGTTGGAAGTTGTAGAGCTCTATTAGATGATTTTCAAACTAGAAAATAATTATAAGAAAATGTACAAAATGATCCTGTAGACTAGGAAAGACATTTGAAACATTAATAAAAGCTAAGAAAGATCAAAACAATCCCAAACAAACTATAATACTTAAGAATTTTTCATAGAACCTTTCAAAATTAGGCTTAAACAATTTCTCAGTCATTTTTGCTATTAAATTGGGGAAATTCAAATTGATCTTCAATCAAACAATTTAACCCTTGAAATATCTTCTAAATTCTTCCAAGTGAAATATGTTATGTCTGTTTGGCATGTTGAGAAAGAATTAATCACGGCTTTGAACAAATTTTGCAAGTTAAAAGACCAATTCATAATTTGATTACCAGAAAGATGGTTTTTTGTAAAATTTACCCTTAAAACTTTATCAAAATGAAATTTTCAGGTTTATGTGCAAAGAGGACATTGAGATATTTCTAGAAAGTCCTCGTTTTCCAAAAACTGAGTTCCCAATAAAAATTTATGGCCTTCTGAAGTTTTCACTTCATTTTGGCTTCAAAGAAATGTAAGTATCAAATTTAATTAATAAAATATTTGGTAGCAGACCCGTGGGAAAAAAAATTGCCTTTTACACTTTTTCTTTAAAAACGCTAAAGCCATGAAGTTCCCCGCCGCTCTGCCAGTCTGAAATCATCCTTTTTGCAGAAAATAATCTAAGTTCGAGAAAGAAATTTTTGAAAAATTGTCTACGCAGCCCTGTATCCCCGCCCTTAATCTTGGAAATGCACTTCCATGGGCACGTGGGCCCGTGCTCTCAAACTTAAAAAAATTAAAAATTTAGAAAATTTCCTAAGTTTTCTCCATAGCCCCACCAGCTGACAGACAATGAGGTTCTGCCACGTGCCTTCACAAGGTGACAGTGTAGGAGCAGAGGAGCAGTTGATTAATCAACATTAACATTTTCAAAAAAAATAGGGTGAAAATTCTAAACTTTCTCCTCCGCCCCACCACCCGTAGCTAATGGTTGGCTGACACATGGCAGTGTTAGATGTAGGTGGAGGTGTGGAGCATTTTAAACCTTTAAACCTTTTTATTTTTAATTCAAAATTTCTGAAGTCGCTCCAATGGCCCACTAACTCGCAGCCAATGAGAGCTTGACACATGGCATTGTTAGGCATTGGTGGAGGCACGGGTTATTTTTAACCTTCATGCTTTCTAACCCAAAAGTCTTAATTTCTTAAGTTCCTTCCCCACTCCACTGACCCACGTTTTGGGAAATGTTTTCCTCCCTGCTCTACCACTGTATGTCCCTTTCTAGAAGAAGTTAATTCCCGTAGCCTACAGGACCGCCCTTGGGAAAAATTCCTTCCCCAGACCCGCAAGCCCGCTTTTGGGAAAATTTTCATCCCAAGGCCCACCGCCCCATAACTTGAGAAATATGAGGAGTTAGGAGGACTTATTTATATCACTAGAAATGGGAGGAAATTTCCCATCTAATGGGAATTTTTTCAGAAAGTTTTGAGTGCTTTAATTATGTGAAAAATCAAATTGAATCATTAAGTGAGTTTGAGAGTGGGTAAGTGAGAAATTTTTCATGTTAATTTTACTCTCTTATTAACTTGATAATGTGAAATTAATATTGGTTATAATGGCAAATTTTATTATTTAAATTGTCCTTGAGGTTAAATTGTTCCTTGAAACATTGTTTGTAACAACTACAGTTTCGAAGCTTGATTGTGATCACAATAAAAAATAATTAAATAAATAAATTATTCCAGAAGAAATTTCTAACTAAACCTAGTTTTTTCTTGGATCTCAAGTGGGAGATTTTCTTTTAGAGGCATTACAGACCTTGCACTCTTAAGCACACACAATTCTTGCAAGTTTTCTTGTATGTTATGTGTTGTATATATTTGTGGGCCTGCAACACACTTCTTGCTTTGAAGTGTTGGGTAGTAAATTGACCTTAGGTTGTGTTGAGACTTGGAAATGGGAATGAAATATGTTGGGAGGTATACGATCTTCTTATGTGTTTAGGAGGGAGTGGGTTTTGAATGTCCCACCTTATTCTATTTTTCTATTTTGTGTATTATGGGAGCAGTAAGCGAGAGGGATACATAAGAGTGAGGGAGGAATAAGAGACATAAATTTTTTGTTGTGGTGAGGCATAAGAGATTTTGGGGTTGATTGGGTTTCGGAAAAATTTTATAGGTGGGAATCCAAACTCTTGGGAGGCACAAGGGTATCCCCATATTCCTATCTCTACTTGGCTTAATGTATAGCCATTGTTTTGGGAAGTTGTGCTTAAAAATGAGTATTTTTTTATGGTTATCTTTCTTGTGTGTTTGTTGCTTGAAAGTAAGTGTGGAAGAATTGTATAGGTTCCATGTGTTTGATGCATCCCTTATTGCCTTGTGGTTGGGGATCAGGGTCCAATGAGAAGAATTGCTTCTTCTTCTCATTGGATTTTTGGTTGGGTGGAGAGTGTTTCCTCTCCCCCATTTTTTGGTTTTTGTGATCAAGTGAAGAAAATATAAAGTTGTGTTGGACATTTGATACTTGGAGCACTTGTAGAAGACTAAACATTCCTCTATTGTAGCTACCTTCTTCGAAAATTCCCACTTCAAGTGGAAGATTTATTGTATTTCTTTTGAAAGAAAATTTGTATTGATTATTGGTTATTAAGTTTGTAATGTATGAGGGAAGGAAAGGCATTTTTAATGAAGCTTGTTTGATAAAATGGAAATGAAGTTGAAGGAGAAATAATTTTTAGTGAGTAAAATTTTGTATAATGGAATTTAGATTGAAAAGAAAACTACTTAGTCCCCATTTTAGTTGGTTTGATGTCTCAAATGAATGTGCATTTCTTATTGGAAAATTAGTAGTCCTTATTTTAAAAGTATGAGAAATCGTGTTATAATTGCTTGAGAGGATGTTTGCAAATATGTATTTTGTAAAAGTAAATAAATATTTATTCCCGTTTTATTACATAAAAGACATAGGGTAGTGCAATATATTATATTTTTTCATTCTCTTATAGTGGTTGAAAAAAAAATTAAGCTTTATATGTGTAGATGGAAAGAACTTAAATTTTCTGTCTTTTTCTTAGTTAATAAAAACTAGATTAACTCCTAATACTAGTGGAGAAAAGAAATTACGTATTTGCAAGTTAGGCCTTAGCCTCATTGGAATGTGTAAATTCATTATTAATTTATTGTAAAATTACTTATAACCCAATGTAACTTGATGTAACAACAAGTGAAGCTTGGCTTGATTTTAAATCTCTTACCCCAAAATATTATCAAATTTTAAAAAGAAAACTTAAGTGTAAGATTAAGTTAGTTAAAAATATAACTATCTTTACTCCTTAACAATAGTAGTAATATTAAAATATCATTAATAAATGTTATTAAAATAATATTAATATATTTAAAGTTTGTGTATATATACATATAGATATATAAAGAAAAGTTTAATATTAAACCATATAAAGTGAACCCAATGGAATGCTTTATTTTTTAACCAAAAAAAAAAAACAAATTACAATGTTAAACCTAAGGTTGTGGCCTATACAAAGCAGGATGTTAAAAGATATAGTGTCGCGGCCAGTGTATACAAAGCTAAGGGAAATATTGTCACCTTGTGGGGATTAATTTAACTTTAGTATTTAATTAAATAGACCCTTTTTACCGCTTGGGATTATTTTGTGCAACTTTCACTACAGGAAAATCTAAATGATTATCAAATAAATTTTAGGGGGAAACTAAACCATGCCTTAGCCTAGATAAGTTTATTGAAAGGCATTGAGAGTTCTCTTATTTTATTATAATGGGTATTGAAAGGAAAATTATTTTATCAATTTAAAGTAATTTCTAAAAGAAATATGACAACTATTAATTCAGAACCATTTATTGTGCACATTTTTCAAAAAAAATGGTTCCATAATTTTTCAAGCTTGCCTTAGGTTGTTCTTGGGTTTCGTGCGGGGAAAATTTTGTTGCCATTATAGTATTGAAATGGGTTTGTGCTGATAAGACGTAATTAATTTCTTAAATAATTATTAAAAAAAAAAAAAGGTAACAACATTTAAATTTGAAATACTTTATTCACTGAATTTGAATTGAAATATTATGATAATCATTAACTAATGTTATTGTAGGTCGATAAACCTTGATTTTTAGTTTATGGACCTAACCTAAGAGAGGGTATTGATGATGATGATGATGACTATAAATATGGGAACCCATCATTGCATAGAATGGAGCACTGTTCAAAAAATATCTAGAAAATGAGCACATAGATTATTATAATGATGACAATGAGCTCTTACATGATGTTGATGATAAGTAGTTGATTATTTATCTAGTTCGTACAAGTAGATTTTATATAAATTGTAATTTGAATTCATGTTAGTATATTGTACATGACCAATTAACTATTATCTCTTATTCGCAATTACATTCCAATCTTTGTCGTTATTTTACATTAAAAAAATCTATTTGAAAATTGACATATGTTATTTTTGTATTTGTTAAGTTAATTTTTAAAATATTCTAAAATTAATATATGTATGATATTTATTATAGCAATGTAATTTATATTTTTAAAATATTTATTTAATATTTTAATCCTCGTTCATTTGGGCAAATGTTACTATGATCTTATTAATTATGTTTATTTGAGTGGTATTGAATATTAATTTTTAATAAATTTACCACTAATTTAATATTTAAATAAAATTGTTTTACATTTACAAACATCAAATATAATATGCATTATGTTTACATGTTGAAACTATAGATATTAAAAAGATAAATGCAATATAATTATTCATATTTTAAATTTATTATTATATTGGATTTTTTTTTTAATTTTTCAAAGGAAATTTTTGTCACATATGCATAAATTTACATCATTATAGTGGAAAAATTGGCAGAAAATGACATGAATGTGACAAAAAAATTGGCGCAAAATAGACATGATTTTTTATTAGATAGGGTAAAAAAGTAGATTTCAAAGGGATCATGAACCCTATATAAGCCAAAGGATAACCATAAAATCCCAAAGGTGAAACATTAGAGAAATAAGGCCCTACCTGGCCTTAGAAGAAACAAACAGAGAAACCAAACCCCAAAAAAAGGATGTACCAAAAGAAGGAAGGGCTCCAAAAACAGGAAAGTCAAGGAGACTTGACTAACCCCAGGGAGCAAGCCTAAATCCCAAGGTGCAAACATTTTTGAGATCTAAGGTTCATATTTGTAGGAGAGCATCTGGTATTTCCTTTCTTTTTTTTGTTCACCACCTGCCAAATTTCACTAGTGTTAGGATCCACATTCTCATCTGGGTGGATAGGTAACCAAATTTCAAAACCCTCTGTTATTTTAGTATTTTTATTCAGTTTGGGGTCTGAGAGAGCAGATTGAAGAGTCATCACTCAAACCCACCATATGATTCGTCTTAGCCAAACTAGTGGGGGAAGGGCCATACTCACCAAACTTCACCTTCTGATTATCTGTAAGACTAACAACAACATTTTTTGGATCATTGTCCTCAATTCCATAGACAACAAGATTATCCAGTTTAAAATCGTTCCATGAAGATACGCTTCCTTTAAGTGTACTTCACGTGACATTTGTTGCTACCTTTGCTATGACCTTGAAATTATTGGAAGAAACACAACTAAGAACCTAATAATTCCAAATTTTTGATAAAAATTTGGTGTAAAACATGACACTATTTTCACTTTATGTAGCACTAATACATACATACATACATATTATTTTTACATGTTTGCAAAACTAAAACATAGTTTTCATTTGGGAATTTTTACTAAATATGCTAAAAATTCATCATTGAATACTAGTAATATAAACAAAATTAGAAATAACATAAGTAATAATTATACAAAGATGTAATAGAATCTAATAATAAGAATATTATTAAATGGAAATTACAATTTTGGGTAAAATAAAATATCATACATCATTTTTTGGCATATTTTCTAAATCCTGAACTTAACATTATTAAAATAGCAAATGCCATTTTAAAAATATGAAATCATGTCTTTGGTGAGTTGAATGATAAATATAGAACTATGTACTCATGAATATGATAGGGGAGTCACTAATTTCTCATGTACAATACAATTTTAACAGGAATGCACATAAATTATATCAAAAAAATACTTAAAACTAGCTAAATCATCAAATAATCATAATTTACTAGCTACATTGTCATCATGACAATATATGTTCTCATTGTCAGTATTGTTTGAATTTATAACACCCACATTTTTCACACACAAATATAACACGCATAATAATAGGATAACTTTTTTTTTGCTTACATTGCTTGATACATAACATTGCACATGATCACTTAGGATAATGTATAACACATGAGACATTTGTATAACATGAAACACATCATGTACATCAAATACACATTTCCAAAAATGACAAAGTAAAATCAATGACCCACTACGATATACACTTCCTCACGGGAACTTCCCTAAAAACATCATTGTTCATGGTGAAATATTTATTACAATCCTATTTTTATTTGTTGATTGTAATTGTATGAAGAAAAAATAACATGGAACCCTTCATTCCTTTACAACTAGGTTGCGTGTTTTTGTTTAACATTTCGCCTATAGTGGTTCCTTTAGAATTAGATTCTCATTTCTCTTATGGAAATAACTTTGTCTATTATGATTGTTATTAGGAACATATGTACACACATGCATCTTATAATATTTGACTTAATGATTTCCACGTATGACCCTAGATTTGTGCTCACGTGGTCCTGGAAAAAAATACTCTCGTTATACGGAGGATAATTAACAGGAAGACAAACAAACGTTACGAGATCAATAGAAAACCTATCCCGAGTTCATTTCACAGCATAGTTTAATACTAACAATACATTCGTTTCATCTTACAATTATTATAATCAACTATATAGGTTAACTAATTAAGTTGTATTGTTCTTGATTCACAATCTATTAGCTCTAATTATGACATTCATATTTTCATAATCATATTGCACATGGAAGGGTATATTACACCTATTTGTTCCCATTATAGAGATTGTTAGGTTTTATCTTAGTGATGAATTTCACATTTCAAACTACTTTTGTTTCATCATCTTAAGGATTTACTAAAAATAAAAAATAGTGAATTAGATGTTTCGACCATAATTTGGTTTTTTTATGTTTGGCGTGCTTTTACCAGGAGCTCACAACATGCCAATGGATGGGATCCCACCTAGTTACAAACACAATGATATTCAACTTAATAACTAGGAGAAATCCTTAAGTCAGCTCCCCAAAACCACCAAGGGATTGAAACTGACTAATGGAACTGAACCAAAACAACTACCAAATACTACACCACCAAACTAAGACACCAAAAACCTGAGTCAAGGACTAGGAGCTTGATAGGTGCTCCAAGAAGAATGAATGTATTGCTATATCTTTAAATGATACAGTTCACGCCTTTATATAGGCCGATAGGGAAGAGCTGTGAGGGAAACAGTTATACAACTGTCCTTTAACAAATACTAACACAAAAATGTATTAATTATCTAACATTCCCCCCCTTAATACATTGCTCTTACAAATGTACCCCCTAAATAAATCAAACTTCACCTTGCCGAGAGGCTTGGTGAGAATATCTGCAATCTGAGAATCAGTAGGGCAGTACTGGAGCTGAATTTGGTGGTTCAAGACCTGCTCACGAATGTAGTGACATTCGACCTCAATATGCTTTGTTCGTTCATGGAAAACAGGATTCTTCACAAGCTTCAACACACCTTGATTGTCGCAGTGAATGATGGGAGGTTTCTCTTCAGGAATCCCTATATCTGCAAGAATGCTGACGTAACCAAATTGCTTCGCACACAGCTCCTCGTGCAGCACGGTATTCAGCCTCAGTGGATGAGAGAGCAACAACAGTTTGCTTCTTGCTGATCCACGAGATAGGTCTAGATCCGAGATGAAAAACATATCCTGAAGTGGATTTCCTGTCATCAACGGATCCTGCATAGTCCGAGTCTGTATATCCCTGTAAGAAGAACTGAGTGTTCTTCTGATACTCCAGACCAAAGTCAACTGTACCTCGGACATATCTCAACACATGCTTTGCTGCTATCCAATGACATTTCTTCGGCTCCTGCATAAATCTGGCGAGATAGCTCACCGCAAAGCAAAGATCTGGTCTGGTATAAGTCAAGTAAATGAGACTCCCCACAAGCTGCCTGTAGTGAGTGCCATCTACCTGTGGTGAATCCTGGAATCTAGATAATTGCAAACCTTTTTCCATAGGTGTGGACATTGGTTTACAATCTGACATCCCATACTTTTCCAGGAGTGTCTTGGCATATTTCATCTGGGAGACGAAGATATGATTCTTCTTCTGCCATATCTCTAAGCCAAGACAATAGTGAAGTAGCCCCAAATCAGTCATGTCGAAGGATTTCTTCAGATCATTCTTTACATCATCTACAAGATTGTCAGAACTTCCTGTGATCACGAGATCATCTACGTACAAAACCAGAATGACAATCTCTGTTCCTACCTTCTTGATATACAAATTTGTATCTGAGGGGCTACGAGTGAATCCATGCTGCAATAGGTGATCATCAATTTTTATATACCATGCCCTAGGTGCTTGTTTAAGTCCATAAAGAGACTTTATCAGACGACATACCTTGTGTGGTTGATGCTCGTCTACAAACCCTTCAGGTTGGGCCATGTACACTTCTTCTTGTAGATCACCGTTTAGAAAAGCACTCTTGACATCCATCTGCTGAAGTTTCCATCCATTTTGTGCTGCCAGTGCACATACAACTCTGATGGTTTTGATCTTCACAGTGGGTGCAAAGGTCTCGTCATAGTCAATTCCTTCTTGCTGAGCATAACCCTTTGCAACAAGTCGTGCTTTGTGTTTGTCGATTGAACCATCTGCCTTATATTTTGTTTTGAAAATCCATTTGCAGCCAATGGATTTCTTACCTGGAGGCAGATCGACAAGTTCCCACGTCCGATTCTGAATCAGGGAATCATATTCAGCATCCATAGCCTGTTTCCACTGTGGTTGGTCTAATGCCTCACGAACAGTGTCAGGTTCGGTGCTCTCAACAACTGAACTCATGAGTGCAAAATTTACCTCATGTCTAGCTTGACTTCGTGTTCTAACTCCCGTAGAAGTACCAGGAAGTGAGTTCAGGTGTGCATCCCTGATAGTACTCTGGACCCATTTCGGATGTTGGCGCTGCTGATGTGAAGATGTGTTTTCCAGTGTGCCAAGATCAACGAACAAGTCTCCACTCAGCTCTTCTTCTCTCTGAGAAGAATCATCTTGCTCATCATCTGGATGTGTGAGCAATCTATGTGACGAGGTCGGTACTGGATCTCCATTGTGTGGCAAGGAGTCAAAGGACGACTCATCACATACCACATCTCGACTCTCGTAGATCTTCTTCGTCTCAGGATCCATGAGACGATATGCCTTTGAGGTAGTACTATACCCCAAGAAAAGACATGGCAGTGTCTTTGGATCGATCTTCTTCCTTCTCTTATCTGGAACATGCATATATGCAGTACAACCAAAAACTCTTAAATGATGAATAGAAGGTTTACGACCAGTCCATACCTCTTCCGGTGTCTTGTTCTGCAAGATCTTCGTGGGTGCCCGGTTGAGTAAATACACTGCTGTCTGGACTGCTTCTGCCCAAAACTGATCCTCCAACTTGGCGGTTAAGAGCATACAACGAGCCATCTCCATGACAGTCCTGTTGTGGCGCTCAGAAATCCCGTTCTGTTGGGGCGTATAGGGAGCAGTCAAATGTTGCTGAATGCCATGCTGCTTCAGGTATGCTAAGAACTTCTTTGACACAAATTCCCCCCCTCGATCTGAGCGGAGGAGAAGAAGAGGCTTCCTAGACTGCCTGGTGGCTTGCTGGTAGAAGGTCTGGAAATTTGCAAGTGCCTCACTCTTCTTCCGAAGGAAATATACCCACATTTTCCGTGAGTAATCATCAATGATGAGCTGAAAGTATGCAAAACCTTGAAAGCTAGCTGGCAGGGGTCCGCACAGATCGGTGTGAACGACCTGAAGAGGCTCTGTAGAATGATAAGAGCTCTGTTTGAATGGACCTCTATGTTGTTTGCCCGCAAGACATCCTGAGCAAACAGGTAAGGAATGGGAGAGTGGAGGAAGCCCTCTTACCATTTCCTTCGCACTGAGTTGATGCAGAGCCCCGGCAGAAAGATGACCATATCGAAAGTGCCAAAGTGCAGTGGACTCTGCCGTTGATGTAGAGAGAGCAACGCTAGATGAAGTGACCGCATCCAGTGCAAATAGACGGCCCTTCAGAAATGCTTGAGCAATGACTGACTCTCCCTGGGAAATGATGCAGGACTTGACCCCTTTCTCAACAAAGAATTCAACCTGCATTCTATGGTTAAGAAGTTGACTTACAGACAAAAGATTTGAAGTCAAACCTGGAACATAGAGCACCTTTGTGAGTGTACATCTTCGTGTTCCAAGAGGAATGATGACATCACCAATCCCTGCTGCAGTATACTCTTGATTGTCTGCAATGGTGATCCGATCTCCTGTGGGCCGGTCACTCAAAGTATGAAACAACTTCTTGTTGCCAGTCATGTGTTTGCTGGCACCTGAATCAATCAACCAGACATCTTCTGATGGCTGTGAAGTCTGTGAGACTAGAACAATGTCAGAATGAGTCGTATCTGGTACCTCTTCATCGGAGGTGGCATCCTGCTGAGCAGCAATGTGGCCCTTCTGCCTCTGATTACGAGCATGCCATCGGGATTTCTTGGAATATCCTCGGCCAGAAGTGCTCTCTTCACCAGAATTTCCATACTTGCGACCGTTGTAATAACAGTTCGCAGTCGTGTGCGTATCCGTGGAGCAGATGTGGCACCACCGATCCACCTTGTGATTATGCTGCTTCTGGGGTGGCCACTATGGAGGCCGCTGTGAAGATGGCTGCTGAGCATGCTGCTTCTGATTTTGGGGGGCAGATTGCCCTTTCCGAGGCTTATGTTTTTGCCTCGTGATAAGAGCCTTGTCTTCAAAGGCTTCTTGTATGTTTTGCATGGCTTCTTCCTGCTGGAGATAATTCACCAGGGTTGCAAAACTCACCTCCTGTTGAGTAATTGTCAACGTGGTGATCAGTGTTCGAAACCATGAAGGAAGAGCTCGCAGGGTGAGCGGGACTAGCAACTTGTCATCCACTGGTTCACCGAGTGCAGAGAGTTCTGCACGTAACTCAGCTACACGCCGCAAGAAGGCTTCTACTGATTCGCCATCATGCATACTCATCATATGAAGCTTTGTCTGAAGTTGCAACTTTGTCGTCAGATTCTTAGCTTCGTAGATGGTACACAATGTGCTCCATGCCTAAGAAGAAGTAGTTGCTTCTCGAATGTATGGCTACACCTCATCAGAAAGACTGAGGGTGATGAGCATTAGTGCTTTCGCATCAGCCTTTTCATATTTTTCCAACAGATCATCGTCTGTGGGAGGGGCGTCTTTGCCAGAGACAATCCCCCAAAGATCTTCGAATTGAAGAATCGTCCGCATTTTGGTTTTCCATGCGGCGAAATTTGGCCCTTTCAAGAGTTGGGCATCGGATAGCAATATTTTTGGAGCAGACATTTTCAAAAACTCAAAAATGTATTTTATTTATTTATTTATTTTTCAAAAATGGCTACAATGCTTACTGAAGGAATCTGTCCCAAAGATGGGCTCTATAGGCTCGTGCAGTGAGACGCCGACGCTCCTGTGGGCGTTCTATTTCACGTTCGTCATCTGCATCATAACCACGTTCAAGTTCTGCACGAATCCACCGTGCTTGACATCGAACGTCGAACCAAAAGTATTCCAACAGTCCTCGGCGCACAATCTCGTCAAAGAGAATGTTACTAGTGTTGTGTAGCTCGTTGACCAAGGCAAAGAACAGCCCAGTGGTGTCCTCGTTGTCATTCAATGCCCAAATATTTGGTGCATTGCTTGCGGTGCTTTGTGCATCGGAAATTTGAGACATACGCGCACACACAGTTTTGTAATTTCCTGGCTTTGCTCACACATACAGGGGTTTCACGTTGGATTCACCTCCACGCCAGCAAGTGCACGAGTCTCCCTTGGTCGTTCCAGCGCACAGATTTTTTCTCTCCATGCATGCACAGGTTCACACCAGCAAAGGACTCTCCAACACGCACAGCCACTCAAACTTTGCTCCAGTCTCCACGCACGCACAGGTTCACAGCAATTGGGTGGTCTCAGTCTCCACAGCAAAGAAATGGTGGTCTCAGTCTCCTCGCAAACGCGGGACAGGCACACTCCTCCTTCACGCAGGACATGGTGCACTCCTCCATCACACGGCAGTCTCCTCCACGCACTGTTCGCACCAGCAATGAGTCTCCACGGCGGGACAGGCACTTCCTTCACGCACAGCACACCAGCAATGAGTCTCCACGGCGGGACAGGTAACTTTGCTCCCTTCACGCGGCACCAGTCTCCTCCACGCGGGACAGTCTTCCTGTTCTTCCTTCACGCACACACATCCAGGAAATGGCGGAACATACAGTAAAGAAAAACACGGTCTTCTTCACGTGCCAGTCTCCTCTCCACGCACGGCGTCTTCCTGTTCTTTGCTGAGAATCCTCTCACGGCGGACAGTCTTCTTCACGCGGGAACCACGAACTGCTCTCCTCCTTCACGCATCACCTTCTCTGATACCAATGATAGGCACTCCAAGAAGAATGAATGTATTGCTATATTTTTAAATGATACAGTTCACGCCTTTATATAGGCCGATAGGGAAGAGCCGTGAGGGAAACAGTTATACAACTGTCCTTTAACAAATACTAACACAAAAATGTATTAATTATCTAACAAAGCTATTCCTTGGAGCTGAGACTTCTCTACACTGAATCACTCCAACCACCCAAGGAAACATCCACTCTATTCGAGTCCAATAGGAAGGAAAAATTGGATCCCAAGTTCTGTCAAAGACCCACCGCACTAGCTAAAATAGGAACCACTGGAGCTGTCAGACCAGGTAAATCAAATTTATCCAACCTATGACTTTCACCTAGCCACTCAACATAAGCTGCATGCACATCCACAACAAATCTCATCAAAACTGAGTTGCGAGCCGAGAACTTGGCAATCACCTGTTTGGCTTCTTCCAATTTCAAACCTTCCTGAACTGTTACTAGAAACAGAAGACCTCACCCATAGTCTACCAATACTTTAACTAAATTCACTCTGTGCTAGGGTTTGATATAATGCATAGCAAAAATGCTTACCTCCTCAACATTTTTCCTCACCAATAAAAGTTGGGAGAAAAACCACAAAGCCACCACTAAGTTGATACGTTCTCTCACTGAATCACCCAAATACTCTTCTCCCAAAAACCTCAAGATGTCCTCACATGCAGCACCACAATGGGCCCTGAAAATAATTCAAATAAGGGCTTGAGAGATGCTGTCCATAAATGTCATTTCCCATTTAGCCCCTATAGAAATACAAACGGAAGTGGCAAACACGCCATATCCAAACACCCAAAGCTCGACACCACAACCAACACCAACGTGAGAAGTAAAATTAAATGACATCCAACACTCTTTAATTAGTACCCCCATCTCTCCATTCTCGAGAGATGGTATGAGGAAGATCTACCCACACTTGAGAAATCCAAGACGTAATCGAACCTTACATTTTCATAATATATTAGTTGGCTAGATAGTTAGTGGCACTATTAGCCTCTTGAAAAACATGGTTGATACTCAACTTAGGAATTTTTCTTAACAAATAAATAATATTGAAAATAAAGTAATATAGCTTCCAAGACAAGTTTTTTCCTTTGCGAACATCATTAATGATAACTTGGGACTCTCCATCAATTTCCAAAACTTTGTGTTCCAGATTGACCACCATTTTAAGTCCTTCAAGGAGCGCTTAAGACTCAGCCTCATTACACAAAATAGACTTTAAATGAAAAGAACCTGCCATCACTAATCGACCATTCTCATCTCTAATCAAACACCCCACTCCTGTTATACCTGGAATGCCTTTAGACGCTCCATCAAATTTGAATTTTTAGAAATCAGAAGGGGGTGGGTTTTGACCATAATATTTACTTCCTTAGAGATCCTAGTTTTAATATATTCCTATCTATGTCAAGGGTTCTACTAGCTTTTTCAAGTCCAACTAGTGTACAATTTCCTTAACTTGCAAGACCTCAAATTCAACTAAAGTTATCCCATCCTCAAGGATACATTTTATTATTTCATTAGCATTATTTTTTAATCCACATTTATGCAAACAAAGCATTTGATCATGCACCATATTTGGTTTTTTAATTTATTAGGTTTTTTTATTAGTTGTGGAGTTTTACTTTATTACATTCATTTTATGATGACATTTGACATTGTAGTTGGTTTTGACATCGTTCAATTGTGTACAATTTTTTGTAGTGGTCATTCCTTAGTTTAATATTATTTACCCTTTAACTAACTACATTTATGCAATTACTTTTGTCTTGTATTAACATCATTATGGAGTGAATGTAATTCATATAACACTTAATTAACACTTAGGGATTTAAGACTACAAGGAGTATAACCTTGCACAAGATAACTCATTTCATTTCTCTTAGACATGCAAGTATTAAGTGTATATTGCAAAATACATATCCCAAATAGTCCTATGCATTATAACAGCCTCCTAAGGACCTATTTCAATTGTTGGGTAAATACGCAAGTAATTCAAAATGTAGTATCCACTCACCTAATTTAGATCTCACAAGAGATCAATCATAGGTACAACCACCAACTATCTTGCAATTTTTTGGCCACTCACTATGGTACCAAGGGAAATTATCCACAAGGGGGTTAACTTATTCATGATATGGTCAGATCTACAATACCTAAAAATGATCACCTCACTCATCCCAAAATCATTAGTTTCATAACATATATGTACCACATCATAAAATATCAAGGAAATGGTCCTTAATAAGACATCTTAGGTGCAAAACATGAAGATCATTAATGAGATCAGGGTATTTTATTAACACGGTCAATGTTTTATAACCTATGAAAAGACTTAAATGGGAGGCGGAGAAAGGAAAATAATAATTTTAACTCATTCTTTTAAATTTGTTAGTTTTGATGAGAGGAGATTCTACCTAGCATTGCAAGTGTTAGGGAAATATACCAAAAACTAATATAAAAAAATATTAGTTTAATATCTTTATAACATAGGTACAACATTGAGTACAACTTCACATCCAATTTGACACTATAAATTATAGCCACATTGGTATTCCATTTTCAAAATATACCAAGAAAAATTATTCGAACAACAATACATATCATTATTCTATAATAATAAATGTATTTCAAGATGAATACAACTTTACAATGACAACTTATTAATTACAATATATCACATCAAAAAAATTCCTCTTGTTCGGATCACCTACAACCAATGTTGCGTCAGTCCGAGGACTGAGTATGGAAATCCCCTATACACAAGTATAAATCCAAACATTTACCATTTTTAACATTTTTGATTAAAGAGAGGGGAGAGAGAGAGAGAGAGAATATGAAATATTTTGTTTCTCATGCATTCGTGCTTTCACGTTCAGTTACACTTAATATTTTAGTATTAGAGAGATCTAGAAAATCAACTAGTCTAACACAAGATTAAATCAAATTACTCTAGAATAATAATCACTATATTCAATTCATCTAGGATATCCACTCACAATATATTAGCCATATATATAGGCTTTTAGATAGGCATAACAATTATAACAATGCATACCTATATTCTCTCAACCACTCACTAATTACATAAATTGTTATAACACTAATACCAATTTACTCAACCACATTATCATAACATATTCTCACATATATATCATGAAAACCCCTATGAGAAGTAATAGGATTATTCCTAACATTCCCCCCTTAGTGTGAACATGGTAGCAAAAACATTCACACACTTCTATGCAGTATCGTCACCCCTGTGGCATGTCCATCTCTGTTACTCATGACCTAGATCCAAAAGAAAGGCTCTCTCCTTCCATGGTTTTAAACAGGTTTACCACAAACCTTTTCAAGATCCATGAACAGACTCACTCTGGTGCTTTTGTTCGCCATTATGCTTGTAAATTAGGGAAGTATGTATGAAATACCTCATACTGGAATATATTTCAAAAAGAATGGAAATGGAATATTGTGTTCTATTCCCCGCCCCCCCCCCCCCCCCCCCCCCCACCCCACAATGTGAAATTTCCATTATTCTACAAATCAATAAAATAGGAACTTTGAAATGAATCGACACACTGGAAATGCTCAAAAAACACACACACACACACACATCACCAAATCTATTGTGTGGCCTCATCACTAATTACTAATGAGAAGATGTTGGTTTTCCTCCTTCTTTCGTTGCCTTCATCCTCCGATATGACGATTTAGGTTTTCACAACAAGCTGCAAATGCTTTCTATATTCATGTGTCATTAATCATCAATGTTTACGGGGATAGGTGTTTTCAGGTTCACTGTCTGCCTCATATCCTGCTGCAAGATAATCTCTGATTCTTTTTTCTAGGACGTTGCGCTCCAGCGATAATGTGTCCCTTACAACTCTAAAGTTAATTTTTTGACTTTATGAAGATGAATACAACTACACAAATATGACACTTTGGATTTGACTTACAATGATAATATTACAATGACTCAAAAATGAATCACTTTTGAAAAAATGACAGAATTACTTTTGACTTAACGACATAATACAACAACTTGTGACACTTGACTTCAACACATAGACTGACGAACAAAATATTTAATTATGACCAATTATATACTAGACTCAAAACACATCATTAGAAATAAAATTGATAAAACAATTGAATTTTTAATATAGCCGAAGGCTATTAATGAAAAATTATAATACTTATTTTAGTTGATGACATACAAACTTAAGACGGACTCAAGATGACTTTCACTTTTAACTCTAACTATGAGAATTCTTGTGCACAAAAGGCATACCATACTTGACTCACAAATAAGTCTTAAAAATGACAAACTTACGCCAAATAAACTTAAATGTACAACTTTAAAATGACATAAAACACAACTTAAGAGACTTAAAATAAAACTTTAACTTGTATGTGAATTTCAAGTAGGCTGTGTTGATTACAACTATGCAACGTAATCCCAATACAATACCCAACTTAGCTTGCTGCCCAATATGATTAAGACATGATCTTACCTGTGGATGGTGGAATGAACTATCGATCTAGAAGGTTTAGATTTTACTGAAGTCAAATGAATTCCAATGCAAATGTAGTGAAGATATAATGTACCAAATGGAACATGTAAAATGGAGTCGATCATGGGTGCATAAGTGCCAAGTCCAATGTAATGTCATATATGAAGTGATGATTTCGACAGAGATCTCAGTCCACTATGGAGGAAATAAAATCTGCAATATGGAAGGGTGCCTACGAACTTCAAAAGATGAACTACAACGTGGGTCTTCTGATCAATACGTAGGAGGACAAATCTGATCTTATGCAAACAAAGAACAAATCGGAACCAGTACGTTGAATCCTCTTAAAAAAATGTCATATTTCTGAAATTGACAACTCACACCCAAAAATGAATTTTCCAAAACAATTTCAAGGCTTAATTCCCTTCATTTCAAGCTTTTCAGAACATTTTGAAATTCTCAATTTCATTGAGAAATGAGAAACCTATGTTGGTTTTACTAAGGACGTCAAGTACGAGGTATGAAAATTCTACAATGATAGAGATACTCGATTGTCTTAGATCTTTGATACCACTATGAATGCAACCGATAATATCTGTAATTCCACTCCACCTAATGAAGAACAATTTCAACAATACATGGTGATGGCTACTACACATGTTAATCTATTTCATAAAATAAGAAATCATTCCTCAGGTCAATTCCAATGATCAATTTAGTCGCTCCTATAAAATCATTAGACCTCCATCACATGTATTAGATGCCTATCTGATACCAAATCTAGAAAATCAACTAGTCTAACAAAATATTAAATCAACTTACTCTGCATTAATAATCACTATATTCAATTCATCCGGGATATCCATTCACAATATATTAGCCATATATATAGGATTTTATATAGGCATAACAAATCTAACATTGCATACCTATATTATCTCAACCACTCACTAATTATGTAAATTGTTATAAAAATAATAAAAATTTACTCAACCACATTATCATGATATATTCTCACATATATATTATGCAAACCCCTATGATCACTAATAGGATTATTCCTAACAAGAGAGGGAGAGAGTAAGGATGAGAGATAAAGTTAAGAGGCATTTTATTTTCGATTCATGATACCAAAACCATTTTCACGTTTTCATTTCATGTCCATTATCATTTCATTTCAAACCAATTCACATTTCCCAATTCATTTACATTTTCAAATCAATCAAGTATCATAGTTGTTTCTAGAGAGAGAAGAGGGTGGAGAGCGAAAATCACCATACATTTCAAAATTCATTTATACAAGATAAAATATTAAATAAAATTCTACATAGCATTGCAATGGTATTATGAGGCCAGACACATGACTAGAAGTCAAACGAGACTCAAAAAGGGGATTTTAGCTAAGGATGAGGAAATTGACCAAAATGTCAAAAGTACCTACAAATGGTTCTTGAAAACACTTGATTTATGTTTGATCACGAATTTTGACAATTCCTACTTAGTCTTCCATATATAGAGATTTCCTTATGTCAGAAAGAGGTTGATTACGATGAGCGGAGCTCAAGTTATAAGGGCAACTTCGGGGATGGTTATTTTAATTACGTCAGCAACTCTTGTCGCACAGCGACTAACGGGCCCAAAAACCCACTTGAAAAGTTATTTTTCGAAGGTTTTTTCATTGAACTTAAGCTGGGTTATGAACTTCTTGTTGGCAGTCTAGAGGTAAAAGGTAGTGGTTTTCAGTTTCGCTCAAGCTAAACGATAACCACAAGTTGAAACCTATCATGTTTTATTAAAAAGACCATGTCACTATAAGTGACTAATAAGCTAAGGGGGTTTAGAAAAATGATTTATGCTTCTATAGTCTTTGTAATCTGTGGTATAAATAAAACTCTTAGGACCTAATTTTTCCTACTTTTTTTACTCATTAAGGGCTGAAATAGGACTATTTGCAGATTTTCTAGAAGTAGAAGGCATATCTGGATCTTTATCTTTTCTTTCCTCTTCTTCAAGTGCTCTTTTCTTAGATCTGGCCAATACTGCACAAAAGACATCTTCTCCAAAAATTACTAGTGTTTTCCTCCAGATATGTTTTTACTCTGATTATCTTGTTTTCCACCCTCCATTTGAGGCATAAATGATGTTTCAAGTTGGGGTTAGGAAACAAGGTTCATATTCAAATGGGTATTTGGACAAGTATAATGAGGATGTTATTGATTACAAGGAGTACACCATTCTTCTAAGGCCATATTAATTGGTACAAGAGCATTTGAAGTACTAGGGGCAGCCTTAAAATAATTTGTTCTATGTTGAAAAGAAACCCTATAATTCTGATTTTGCTGAAAGGGTATCCTAGTCTTGTGATAAGAACTCTGAAAAGGCCTAGTAGGCTGTGCCATTTTATTCTCTATGGTTGTTAGCTTATTTCCAAATTTCTGCAAGATCTTATTTATTTCAATCAATTCATTTGGTGGTGTCATTACATTAGGATATGCCCTTTGAATAAGTGGTGGAATATGGGCTAGATCTGCAGTAATGTGCATGGAAGGTCTAGGGGCTAATTTTCCAAATTGGATAAGACTATTTTCATCTTTTATGGCAATATCATAGGCTAATGGAAGTGTAGAACCTCCCATGGACTATATCATAGTTGCAATATCATTATTTAAGGCTCTGAGATGATACAGAAAAGCATCATCAACTTGAGGCTTAATAGTAGGAGGGATTATTTCCCATGTCTTAGAAAATCTTATGTTGGAATTTTTCATAAACTAATGATGAGCACACTTAATTATGGTCAACTGCTCTATAAGGGATAAGTGATTTACATTTATCTTCAAATTGTTTACATAATGCAGCAACTAATGCATCCTAAGTTCCTATTGTAGCTACATCAAAACTAATATACCACTAAATGGATAATCCTCTTAATGAAGTAGCCAAAAGTCTTAAAGCTTACATCTTCATGAGTAATATTATGGACTGAATAGAGGGATACATTATCTATAATATGTTCATCAAGAGTAATATGATTTTAACTAGTAAATGATGGAAGTCCTTTTAAGGAAGTAGCAGGTATGTCATGATAAACAACAATTTACAAAGGGATTCCATTAGTAAAGGGAAAAAAATCTCTAGGTGGTTGCTGAGACATTAGAATAATTTGAAATTTGGATAATAAAATTCACTCGAGGGGAAGGAGGGTTGTCAAAATCAGGTCTTAATTATAGGGTAAAGGTGTTTCCAACTCTTCTTCTTCTAGTTGAATAAAGATGGTAATGAAACAAAATCAGGAGGAAGTCCTCTTACCAATGATCTTGTAGTCACTTTACGCATGGAACATGTTTGCGGTACTGATCTGAAGTCAACCTTATGGAGTTGTCAAATATATTTTCTTTTGATTTTCAATGGATTACTACAACTAGTTTCCTCCTAACAACTTCTCTTCGCTAAAAATCTTATTCGTGGTCCTATTGGGCATGCCCAAAAATTATTATATAACAAAAGTGCACCTGTGTTGAGGGGTAACAAATCTTATAACTTTGCTTTTCCCTCACTTTTATGGATAGACAATTGAGACATGTCACAAGTTATGGGTTTCCCCTATTGTGAGGTGAATATATGGGATTATGAAGTCGATTCCTTATTTTGAGTATTTCCTAAACTAAATCTGTGGGGTTTGAGAGCTAAGGAGATAGATAAACTAGTAATAAATGGCGGTGATACACCAAAAGTTTTTAGGACTTGACTAAGAAGCATGCACAATATACTAAGAATAAATGGAACAACACAAGATCTAATGGGTTCCTGCTAATGTCAAGGAAAACACTATTATTGTAAGGGATCTATCACAATAAAAAGATAGCTAATTTCACACTAATATTAGCATAAAAACCTATTTGCAACAAGGTAAATACCATAAAAAAAGATTAATAAATTAAGGAAATAAAATTAATAAGAATGACTATTGTAATACACACCACTTGCAAATTGTTGGAAAGAAATTAAACTGATTCTCATATAAGGGAAATTATGGCAACAATTCCTTCAACACTCAGTACATCATGAATTCCTCGTATTTTTTTCAATGCACACAATATATAGCAAAATTATGTAGCCAATCCCCTTAAAAATAGACTACAGTCTAACTCAGACTTGCATGATATTATTCAGCCCTTATCATAAATAAATAAAAGGGGCTAAAAATAAACATGCAATGATGATTACAATGTAAAAAATAGCGCTTATCCTTTACTTGCACTCTTAGTCAAACTAATTTGAATTCCTTTAATTTATTACATGATGTTTATGGTGATTTTTGGAAAAGCTGTGGTAACTATTTGGGTGAATAATCAGCTTCTATTTTTTTATCATGCCTTCATGTACAAGTATTCAACACATGCATGGAATTTTTTCTTCTTTCATTGATCTAAAACCTATCCCAAAGGTTGATTTTTTCTTCTATCCTATCTTGGCTCATGCACAGAAAGGTGATTAATCTGCCTTACCATGGCACATGATTACAAGGCAATTGTAAGTACTCCATGTTTGGCATTTTTGAGTAATGATTATTGTTTACCACCTTTGAACATTGAAATGGGTTATAATGCATGGTTTGATTTCAATGGGGAAGGGGGCCAACCCATTTTACACATACCACTTTTGATTTTCCAGGGTCATCACTTGGCATTATGATGTCGGTAATTTTAAAAACTGGAAAAATCCCATGACGTTAGGCATGATAAATACTTTGGAAAATTCAAATAATTCTAACCACACGAGGGAGGACATGGCATGTTTATCTTTATCAACAAACCCTAACCCAAGTTGGTTTAGGGTTCCATAACTTCCTTCCACGTATGACATTTAACTATGGGCTCGATTTAGGGTTGGTAAATAGGCTTAACCCCTCTCATTTGATCATTATCACTTTGAGCTCCACCAATCTAGGGAAACTCTGCTCAATTTTTCACTACCCCACCATTATTTCTCTTGTTTTAAGCTTTAAAACTCAAGTTTATGTGCTTTTGAATGAATATGCTACCAATTGGAAGAATGTCGAGCATCTGTTTTTAGCTTTTAAGATTGCTTCTTTTGTTGTATCCTAAGGTATTTGCACTCTGTGTTCTCTTTCTTTTCTGGGTATTTGCTAAAAAACCGAAATTCCTCCATTACAAATCATATCTCAAGTTTTCATGATCTAGGTGTTTTCATTATTTGATTTAATGGAGCTTGTGCTTTGATCTATGGGTTGTTTTGTTCGTTATTTTGATGCACACTTGCGAAAATGGTTTCCATTTCAATCTAATTTTTTATTTGTTGTTCTCTGTTTCGAGCTAAGCTTAAATGCAAAAGGATTTAGAGTTCATATTTTGCCTCCTTCATGGCTTAAGGCTCTGTATTCAAGGTAAGGCATCGATTATTTTGAATTAAAACCTGTATTACCTCACCTAGATTTGGGTTTGTTGAATGGTAATTAATTTTTCTTTTCCTAGGTGCTTGCCATTTTGAAGGTATGATTGCTTTTCTTTGGCATCTGGGATTTATTTTGAAACATCATTCTGTATTTACCCATTTCAATCTGGGATTTCTTTTCAATACTTGTTTTATGCATTCACCATTATTAACAATCTGAATTGTGTATTTTCCTTCTAGGTACGTGTTGCTTTGGTTTGATATTGTGAAAATCTATCTTTTACATAATAATAACTCAATCTTCTATGTTTCTGTCGTCATTATTTGTTGAACTTGGAGCTCTCCTTCCCTAGCCATGTTGACATGGGTTTGTTTGCTTTCATGAGCCGTACTCTTATTTTGTAAGAAACATATCTTTGTGGTAGTCTGGGTTCACTTTTCAAGTTATGATCTGTGCATTGTGGTTGGTATCATGGTTTATACGAGGAATCTCTTTTTAGAATCCCATCTTTGTCGCCATTTTTACATTTTCAAGTTGTAGTGTTAGGGTCTATAGATCACTTCACTAGTGGTTTGTGTTATTGTAACTCGTTACCCACGAGCTCAAGCTTAGTGATTCATTTCTTAAAGAATTATCTCTCCATGCTAATTGATGTCAAATTGTTTAAGATTTACCCATGTTGGGCCTTTTTTTGCATCACCTTACAAGCTGGGTATCCACTTTGTACCTTGTATAAACCCAAAAAAAATGATCTTGAACTCGTTGTTTTAAGGGTAAGATGTTACCTAAATATATACTCCTAGATTAGCTCTGAGTTGGGAGCCTAATGCTTAATTATGTAGTTTGTTGTTATCTCATTTTGATCCAAACTTGTAGCTTGCATTATTTTAACGACATCGTTTTTTATTGGAAATTGCTTTCTTAGCTTTGTACAACATGTACTTGATTCATTCTTAGCAATTTGATAAACCTGTACTTGATTCATTCTTAGCAATTTGATAAACCTGTATGAAAGGGATTAGCACAATTTGACTTGTATTTTAGAGATTGCAAGATGCTTGCAAACTTGAAGTATTTGTAAATGTGTGATTTTAACTCTTTGATGGAAAAATGCACTTCCTTATTTTGTTTTCCCCCCCATTTCTCAGTTGGAGAAATATATCTATGACACCATTTGTTAACTCAAAAGAGACCTGGAGTTGATAATTTTGTCATCACTCCATTATACTATTTCAATAACACTGACACTTATTTGAGCTTTGCAATGTGTTGAATGTTTCTTAGTTAAATCATCATCTCCCATTCTATAAATAATGCATCCTATTTATGATAGAAAGAAGGAATTGCCTCTGTGAAAGCTTATTTATTTGAAGTATGACTGCTCTAGGTTGATATTCTATGCTTTCATTCCTTTGTGAGATCATGGCTAGAGTTGATACTTTTGTCTTCACCTCCATTGTATTTTTTCATTAACGATGATGCTTATTAGAGCTTTATAATCTGTTGGATGTTTCTTATTTGTATCATCATATCCCATTATGTAAACAATGCATCTTATTTATAATAGAACATGGGCGTTTCATTAGCTAGGCAATATCCTAGCACGTGGGTTCATATTGAGGTAATTAAAATTAATAAAAGTAAAGTCAATATACTTGGTAGACAAGAGCGGAGTGAAAGGGTTTAATCTTATTAATATTTGGAATTAGGTATTGAGGGTTAGGTTAGAGAGGTGGGTCGAAAGGAAAGGGAGATTTAATTTTACTATAAAACTAAAACATTTGAACCCTAGTTTTTAAAATTAAATACCTTAAAATTACAATTTAAAGAGTGCGGTCATAAAGTTAAATTTTAATATATTTTTGAATAAAGAAATCTCAATTAAGATATTCTTAACCAAGAGATAATAAAATGGTAGAAAACTAGGATTGAGTATGCTTTTCAACATAAGTGACATTATTTCACCATCTTAATTATTTGAAGAACTATTTATAAATTATTAAAGCTTGAATATTTATAAGGTAATTGGTAATAGGTCTTGAATGGATTCAAACTATCTTTTAAGAGAAAATGCATATTAAAAAAAAATTGAGTGAGACAATATGATATATTTCTTTTTTTAATATATTAGGGTAGATATAAAAAGGGGTAAATAAATTTGTCATCTAAAAATGAGTAAGTAAGGTACATGGAAAAAATAAGGGCTATTTTCATTCTAATAGTATGAACGGGAGGGGGTATTATAAATTAAATAATTATAGGTAAAAACTATAATTAAGGGTATTCTTTAATACGCTTTGAACGAACGTGTTATATGTAGTACCTTGTACTAAGTTGAACCCCTCATGTGCCCAAATACGCTATAATAATATATGACTGTCTTTAACAAATCTTTACCAATCGATATATCACAAGTCTTACGAATATTAGTCACTAAAATTTAAAACACCTTTGATCACAGGACTGACATTCTCAAGATAAAAAGCAAGAAGACAGACCACAACACTCAGTGTCAACATTGAGCTCTGCACCCATCGCCAAATTTCTGGTCTGCACATTTGTACAACCTTGTGTGGAAAACACAATTTTATAAGCTTTCATGCTCCCACATGCTATATGTAGTGCCTAGCTTATAGTTGGTGAGAAGTTTTGAAACTAACTGTTTTCTACCCACCCATCGTTTTAGCCTTCCTCACATGTTGGCCACGACTCATTTACTGTCAGGGGTGGCGAAAATATTACTTGCATCTTGTTGACTGTCTGTTTATCCTCCTCTCGAACAGATCTGACTTGAAATTTCTACGAGTGGACATGTTTGATAGACGTGTTATTCCTGTTGCGTAAGGAAATGGAGAGGCCATTGTTATTGTCCTCAGCAGGAGGAGGGAAAAGAGTAAGTGTAGGTGCTCCACCTATGGATTAGCTTCTCCCAGTCAACACCCTCTCGTCATCACTCGGTGTCTGGGAGCATTGTTTAAACCCAGGTGACTTTCAAGTTTAAATTAAGGCAATACATCACTTTCTGAGCGCTCTCCAATAATACTAGGTTGTAACTACTTATCTTTAATTTCAAAGATCTTTAATTAGTATACTGTAGTATTACGCGGAAATTCGGGATTCTCCTTCATAGACTATTTTTATCAACTGAACGCTCCATTACATTGACAACGATAGTGTATCCCAGGAGACTCTTATCCAATCTACATTTCCAATATATATTAACTGTAGCACTCAATACTCGTCATTAAAATCATTTAAAATCATGAAAGATGGATATCCAACAAAGGCAAATCTTGTAACGAGTTCAGCAAATGGGTTGTGTTGATCTGAGATTCTGAGAATGATCAGTGAAAGTTTGAACTAACCTGTCCAATCTAATTAGTGGAAAAGGATATGTACTCGTTGGGCCAGAGTTTCATGAATATGCAGACAAGTTACGTATATTGAAGTTCCTTTTGTACAGGACAATAATTAAATATTGAAATCTAGGAATGCTAAAGTGGTAACCAGGTGCATCAAATATTTTCGTTGGCAAGGATAGTGGAAACAGACTTCAATGTTCCTCTGTACAATCAATAAACGAACCTTTGCATGAAAGGAGTGCGTTGACTATTAAAGTCTACGGTATAAGTTTTGGAAGAACCCATTGCGGATGAATCCTCTATATACAGTACTATCTCATAATGTAATTTAAAACCTATATCTGTTAACATAATCTATTCCTCTATGCAACTACTAGAGACAGGGTTGTCAACTTTTAGCTGTTGCATCGATTGCAATCCCGTCATGGTCAGCCTTTCGCAAGGATCCTAAGTCTACGGGACTGTTTTATGGATATGGAACCCCGTCCCTGTACCAAGAGGATAACATTTATGGGTATTTATAAGGCATCTTCCATTTGCTTAATACAAAATCAGAAGCATTAGGGCTCGCTCGACGTATTATGAGACGGATAACACAAGAAAAGGATATAAATGAAGGATAGTTAGGCCTTAAAAATGGCAACTTGGATATAGTTGGCTTTTAATAAATGCTATTTAAATGCGCTGAGATGCGTTATGCTCTAGGTCCCTATTTAAGAACTTGAGGCTTTCTAGGAGATCTATTTTAATGTCCCGGAGAAAATGTCTCGCTAGATCTGAATTTAGAATGGATGTTCACGGTCAGATCATTTGAGCATGCACTTGTTGTAACTTTGTATCTCCATTATTTTATCAGTTTTTGTGATAGTGGAGGGTGTCAACGAAGCAGACCTCTTGATGTCAGCCCTTTATGTATTCGGAGACTCTACCATAGATCCTGGTAACAACAATGGGCTTCATACTTTTGCCAAAGGGGACTTCTCTCCAAATGGAAGAGATTTTACGAATGGACAACCTACAGGCCGATTTACAAACGGAAGATTAATCACAGACATACTATGTAAAGATTAATTTCCTGCTAGAGTAATTCTTGTGTATACAGCAATGGTCTAATTAGACTTCCTTATTGCGTTTATTTAACATGTATAATCTGACTAATATTTTAACGTTTTCAACTGCGTGAAATAAAATAGCTGAGCTACTTGGACTTCCTGATTTGCTGCCCTGCATCATTGGATCCTGAATTCCAAGGAGAAAAACTGCTGACTGGTGCAAGTTTCGGTTCGTCTGGTTCAGGATATGCCGACAGCACCGCGAATAGATTGGTCAGTATTGTAATGCATCGAGGACTTCCGTGTCTGCCACCTGCCTCCACTGCCACCTTGGCCTCCTCCCAACCACCCAACCTGCAGACCCTTTTGACCACCGCGTTTTTTTCTACCTTGCGTGAGAAAGAGGGAGTCGGTGGAGGCGTGTTTTCGTTCACCAAGATCTTTGTTTTGATTCACCAAGATCTTTGTTTTGATCAATTTCATTCAATGCAAGGGCGCAGTCTGGTTGACATGATGGTTAGATGGAGCTTCAAGCCAGTGAAGCAGGCGTGTATGAGGCGTTTTCTTCGTGATTTTCCTCCTGGGCGCGTCCTTTTTTGTCTTTCCTGGCCGCGTGGGCTTCTCTGGAGACTGGTCGCTTCATTTTAATGGAGGCTTTCTTTCTAGTCTGCCTGGGTTTGTTCCCTGTTGCTTGCTCAAGCCATTCTCGGATGATATTCGACTGGGTGTGCTCCTGGCATTTGTTGTTCGTGGGTTGACCTCCTGCCCGCGCCTGTTGGTCCTTGGGTGTTGCGAGGTGTGCTCTTGTCGGAATCCACAGCAACAGCCTGCAACAAGGAGTAACCAGGCAGCAGGCGTACTCAGTGCAGTGGGAGCCCTTCTTTTTGAGCGCTTCCAACAGGCAGGCTGTCCAGCTATGTTGTTATCTGTTCTATTTCGACTGCATCCTCAAATTCGGGATTCTCCTTCAAGATATTTTTTATCAAAATCGATTAAGTGACAGTGAGAGTGTTACCAGGAGACCGGATGAAATTTATTACAGAGATTCTCTACTGAGACCTTGCTTGTTCTACGATGTAACTCATGGAAGAGGATCTCATAGAGGTGGATCTGTTTGGTGTAGTGGGTTGTGTTGATTGAGATGCTGAGAATGATCAGCGTGTTTGCTCCTGTTGGATCTGTTTAGTGAGTGGATTGTACAGGTTGGGCCAGAGTTTCATGAAGATGCTGAAAAGTTAAAGATATTAGTTCCTTTTGAGGAATGCATTCATATAAAATCTAGTAATGCTAAAGTGGTAAAGGTCCCTGACTATATTCTTCTAACGCACAGTGGAAACAACTTCAATGTTCTTGTAGATCTAACTTCCCTTTTCTGAAGGAGTGCATTACTTTGAAGTCTACGGTATATAGATTGCAAGGCCCCATTGCGTGGTCCTCTATTTAGAGTACCTGTGACAATAATAAAACCTATATCCTTAAAAATGAAATCCTCTAGCAACTGCTTTTTCAGGGTTGTCCTTTTTCGCTGCTGCATTGAAGCCATCTAGTGGCTGGTCAGCCTTATTGAGGATGCTAAGTCTAGGGACTGTTTTATGGATATGGAGTCTGTACCAAGAGGATTTTTTTTTGGGTTTTAAAGCCATCTTCTTTTGCTTCGTCTCAGACTAGGGCTTGCTCCTATTATGAGAGCACCAAGGTTAGGAGATCGATGAAGGATAGAGGAATTAAAAAAAGGAACTTGGATGTAGTTGGATTAAAGGCAATAAAATGGTGCATGCTTTTGTGTAGGTGGAAGATCACACCCTCGGGCACAGGAGATCTATGTAATGTTGGAGGAAAATGTCTTGGGAGATGAAGGTAGTAGGATATTTTTTTCAGATCCAGAGCATGCACTGAGTTTGTATCTCCAAAATCAGTTTTTGTGATAGTGAGGGTGTTACCAGCAGACCTGATGAAATTTATTTACAAAGATTCTCTATTGAGATCTTACTTGTTGTACGATGAAACTCATGGAAGAGAACCTCATAGAGGCCGATCTGTTTCATATTAGAATATTCATGAAACCCAATTTGCTTTGCTATTATATGAGCATCTTCAACTAGTCACTAAGTTGGCAGGCATAAAGGGTTCTGTTGGAATTATCACACCTTACAAGCTACAGCTGTAATGTCTGCATAGAGAGTTTGATGTTGTCCTCAAATCTAGTGAAGGAAAAGGTTCATTTATCATTATGGTAGATGCCTTCAGAGCCAGGAGCATGATGTAATCTCTATGTCTTGCGTCCAAGCAATGGAAGAGGCAGGAGGGGTGATGATCGAATCAGGAGGAACAGGCATGAGCTGCTCTTCCCCCTTTTTCCAGCTATTTTGTCTATATTGAATGCATGATTATTGCTTGTTCTCCTAGTAATTGTCTGCTGTGTTTCGTTTGAGATAAGCTCTGCGTGAGAATTTTTCATTTGAAATGATGTGTGGCTTTTGCACGCCTTCCCCGTCAAGAGTGTATTTGCTTGCTTTTGCTAGTTGTGTGAGGGGTCTTATTAGATACGTTTGTGTTATGCCTGTAGGAGAAGTTTTCTTTCCTTCTGTGACCTGTTTTTGGATCTTCCTCAGCATGGCAATGAGGAGTTGTTTGTTTAAGTTCTGTCCTTTTAGAAAACAAAAAAAAAATGTGATTTTCTTTTTACCTCCTTTATGTATCCCTATGGTTATAGAGGAGAGTAGGTGATAAATGAATAAAACTATTTACCTCTGGAGAAGAAGTGTATTTATTGTCCTTTGATGTTATCACGGTCTAATCTTAAATTGAATTGGTAATGATACTAGAGAGACCCTTGCTCATCCTTTTCTTTTTTTAACAATCTAATTTGGTACAATTTCATCCCAATTTCATCCCTGGGAGGTCGACTACAAGTTGGAACATTGTAAATTTCTATTTCCTTTTAGAAGCTTTAACGAACTGTGTATTATGCTTGTCGGATGTGATTGGCTATGACTTGATAGTGGGTTTTCGATGCCGTCTTAGACAAACATGTTTTGGCCAAATCTAACTTGCTTACCTAGCTTATGATGACCTTAAAAATTTTAGTACCCTGACCAAGGGACTTCCTCATCAGTCCTACATTTGTATTATCTCCCTAATCTTAGTCTTACGAAAGGTCCACTGACTTCTTTGTGGTGGAAAATTTGAGGGTTTGTTATAAGGAAAACCTTACTCGAACCTTTGGAGAAAATACTTAAAGTATTCAAGGGGCTCTCATTTTGTACATGGGATATCCTATGTGCCGGATGTAACTGTGTAAGTTTGCTTAATTCTTTTTATTATTTTAAGAAAAGCCCTTCCTTGTCGGACGCCCCCATGGTAGTGAGTGCATGAACAGTGTTTTACCCCTTCCGAGCAACAAACAATGAAGTATATGTCTTGATGTCTGGTGAACATGGAACTAGGTCTGAGGCTTGAGATGCTTTTGGGGACTTGTGAGGGGTAAATTACATTTACACCCCCCCCAAGCAACAATGTTTTTGAGACCTTTCTTCGTTATATCAGTAAGTAAGTTAATAGTGTATAACATTGATATATTTTATCATGTTGGGAATGAAGGTTTTTCATTGAGGGATGTGCGGAGTTGGCACTTGAGTCTTAAGAGTGCTTTCAAAGTTGCAACTTATCTTACGTGGACTATTTTCTGCCTAACCTTGAATATATAAATAAATATTGGGTATAACAATCAAAGACGTCAGCTACATACTTTAAGGTGTACGCATGTGCAGATGCTTTCCTTTTTGCATGATCTTTGAATTGGGTCCTTGAGTGGCCATAGCCCCCATAGGCTGTAAGAATTTTAGGGGACTTGTGTGGCACTCTTGCTCTGAGTAGGGAGGTTCAGAATAATAAATATTGTTCCCCTTTTTTTTTTTTACATTATCAGGAGAATTTACTATTTCCATATCAGATGGTTGTTGTACGATTCCTTTATTCTGTTTTGTGAATGTGAAGTTGCTATCGCTATCTTACTTAAGGAAAATAAAAAGGTGTATTATGTGGGAAATTTGTTATAATTTAGAATGTATGGTGTAAGGGTAACCTTGGATAGAAAATGCACAATTTTGGCTTTCATATGTTCTGCAATGTGCCTTTTGTTAACTAGATATCTATTTTGTTACATTCATACAAATTACTTTTGCTTATGCCTTGGAATGGAAATCATTCATTAGTCATTCAATTAATTTTGATGAAATATCTAGGAAAAGGGAATGCATGCTCATGCCAGTTCTTTTGAACTGACAAAAGCTAACATGTTTTTGCAGGTTGTCTTTCCGAGCTCAAGTATGAAAGAAGTGGCTGTTGTAGTTGTATAGTATGATATCCACTTTGGTGCTTGTACGTTGTATTTTATGGTTAAACTATTGGAACATCTAGTGGAAAAATTTTAGAAGAAGGATTAGTGCCTTAGTAAATGTATTGTAGAGTATTGTTCTTGTAACTGTTAAACTTTGCTCTTGAGTTAAAATGTTGAGTTGTAAATTCTTCTAGGCATAGTAGCAATGAGTTTGTAAGCACTATAAAGTGGACTGGATAGTCCTTATAAAATTTAAATGAAAATTTATGTATATGAACATATTAATGTAGATGTGATCTAATTGATAACCTTTGAGACCTGGAACAATTAAGAGGAAACTATCTTTTGTAACGAAATATGATTACTTATTATTTTTTTCCTGGGCCAAACTAATAAACATTATCCTTTTATGGTGAAACCTTAAATGATCTCATGGTGAAATCAATGGTTAGATTTTAGAAGATGATAGTATTTAATAAGTAGGAGGGAAGTTGATTAATTAAACCTTAAATCTCTCTCTATCGTTTGGAATGTTTTCCTTTGTCAGACTTAATTAAGGTCTAGATGGAACATTTAACCAATCTTGATAAACTCTTAACCTCAATAAAAGACGGATAGTGAACAATGTGATCTTGAAGCTGAATTCTGTTGTCCTGTTCCGTTAACCCTTACCATGATTCATGGTGATATTTCTTAAGCAAGGTCAACATTTGATCCTTAAACAAGAAGGCTATTGTTATGAACGCTAAGTGGTACTTTCCACTCAATCAGAGCTTATGCCTTCACCTGTGCAATAGAGGTGTGGAACATGTGTTAGTGACTTGAGTAAGTTTAATTAACCTTGTAAGAAATGGAAAATGTTCTAAAATCAAATGAATAAAAAAATAAAAATAAAATCCTTGGACATAAAATTGATGATCCTAGTTTAGAAAGCTTGGCCTTAAGCTATTTAGTCAATAGTTGAAAAGACAGAAGTTCCCCCTTGTGAAAAGAATTGTGTAAATCATTACATGAAATTTTATAAGAACGTAAGTTAAAAATTAAGAGACACTTTAGTAAACAAGAAAATTTAACAAGAAATTCCTCATGGGATGGCCCTAGCTGTGAGTGTGTCATGTGGTTGGACTTCCATGTTGTCTTGTATGTATTGTCCTTGATAGGAGTGAACGTCTCCGTGCTGCCTTTATGGCCATCCTTGTATCAAGTTGTTCTCAATGTTAGTTGTATCCTGGGTGACAACATGTTGCGTCATGTTATGTGTCAAGCAAGCAAGTCAAAAAAAAAAAAGGTTATCCTGTATTTCACTGTGTTGTTTGTGTGTGTGTTTTTGGGTTGTTACACTTGGTATCAGAGCATAGGTTCATGCTCTCGAACCTATGGGCCGGATTGGTGTTGTATGGTGATGTTGCATGGTGGTGGTGGTGTTACATGATGATACTGCATGATGATGATGATGTTGCATGATGATGATTTATATTGGAAGAGTAATGTGCTTTAAGCGTGATGTGATTATTTTCGTAATTGTGATATTGTGAACGCACGTGATGTGTATGTCACTCAGTGCGTATTTGTCATCATGTTGATGTGTTAGGGATGAGAGTATTCTCTCTCCCTCTTGTGGATTCTATGAAGAGTTCATGTGTGAATTACTATTGTGGCGTGTTAAAAAGAATTATAATGTGGATGACATAGTGTTGGAGCATTGTGGCATATTGTGATATGTAAGTGTATCAATGTGTTGTATGACTAGATTGATGTTAAAAGAAATGAGTGGTATCGTGATTTTTTTTTTACCATGTGTTGAAGAAACGTGTGTACCACCTTGTTATGTTGCAATGGATGTTATGTTGTGATGTACTATGTTCATCGTATGTATGACTGTGCAAACAGGTAATGCTTCATGTTGTGATTTTGGGTCATACGGTGAGTGTATGAACCCTATCGTATGGTGATTGCACTTTGGGTGCAGAATGTGGTAAAGTGATGTGTTACACCCAGTGAATGTATGATCGTGATCTACCCTGTATATGTACCATATGTAAGACGTTATGGTAGTTATGTGTGTGCCACCGTTATGTTAGCGATGTTGTTGTATGTTATGTTGTGAACCTTACGCTAACTGATCCTGAGGGAAAATGGTAGAAGTGTATGTTGAGAGTGAGGAATGGTGTACCATGGGTCAATAACTCGAGCTAAAACTTGGTTTAGTAGATAACATGTGATTCTTTCCTCTCTCCCTATGTGGTTGTATGTACGCAACCTTAGTGTATCTATGACTATGTTTAGCCTTGTCGAAGTGGTGGCGGGATGATTCAGATGGAGGTGATGACAGTTGTATTATTGATATGTATTTTACGAGCTGAGGCTCAATGTTCCGAGTGCTAGCAACTCGTTGAGTACCCCTTTGGTGGCTAGATAAGGCCACATAGTTATCGTAATGTGACATTATTATAAGTTGATTTTATTCGTAAATTGAGCTTTTACTTTATTTTGCAAGGACCAGCATCTTTTCTTGATTGCAATGCTTTACAATTTTGGGCATTTCCTTGGTTTGTGGCACTAACATGGGAATTTTGATACTAACTTTGGCTATTTGGCCATTTATTTTAGCTTGATTTGGGGTCTTCTTTTAAATTTGGAATTCTTACCGCCTTGCCCAAGGCTTGTACTTTGCCACTTGGCACTTTGATTGGATTGTTGTGCTGGTTCTAATGTCATGATGTGTGGAATAGGGTCATGGGATGCACCATGGATTGGTTGGACCTATGGACCCACTTCGTTGTATGGGGGTATGCCCTAAGGAGTACATATAACTAGCGGGTTGTTGAACCACGCGTTATTATGTCACTTAGGTTAGGAGTGTTCGAACTCTATGTGTCTTGCACCATAGGGTCAACCGGCCTCCTTGAGGGAGGCATAAGAGTTTGAGGGAGGCATAAGAGTTTGAGGAGGGAGGCATAAGAGACTTGAGGGAGGAATAAAAGACTTGAGGAGGCATAAGAGTTTGAGGGAGGCATAAGAGACTTGAGGGAGGCATAAGAGTTTGAGGGAGGCATAAGAGACTTGAGGGAGGCTTATGATATTTGTCTGTATGGTTGATGTTTCAGGATATATGTTGAGTTATTGTGATGTTTGGTAGTGGTCTTTTGATGTATGTGTTACTCATTTCAGATGGATATGTGTTGTGATGTTGTGGACATGTCATTGATCCCCTTGTCGACACTATGTACCTGTAGCATTTGTTTGGTGTTATGTGAGTTTTTCATTGATGCAAATTGAGGAAATGTCTGGTGGATTGTAGTACTGTTTTGGTTAAGTATTTTGGTATATCAGTCATTGATGTGTGTCGAGTACTATGTTATGTGGACTGTGCCTATTCCATTCCGTATTTGAGTAACCTTTGTGGTGTAGTACAATCATGAAGTATATTCTTGTGTGCTTGTGAATCTGTAGTGTCTTGTTAACCGATAGGGTGTTGTGTTAGCAGTTCATGTTGGGCACCCACCATAAAGAATGAACCAAAACTCTGCAATGATGAAATTTTAAAAGAAATTAAACTAAGAATAGTGCTAATGGAAAGAGACAAATGAAATAATGAACAACAAAGAACTGCCAATCTTCACAGAACATTGAAAGCCAAAATTTCTACCAAATGTTCCTCTTTGCTTACAACTTGCTTGCCCTATGGGTTATGTCGCATCGAGGACGATGCTTTGTTAAGGAGAGGAGAATGTAGTGCCTTGTTTATTGAATGATCATACATATAATAATTTTGACTGTTTTTAACAAATAAATACCAATCGATATATAACAAGTCTTATGTTTATTAACATAAATTAAAAACACCTCTGAACAGAGGACTGGCATAATCAAGATAAAAAGGAAGAAGACAGACCACAACACTCAGTGTAAAATCTAAGCTCTACACCACGCCAAATTTCTATCTGCAAATTTGTACAACCTTTTGTTGAAAAGAAAGGAAAGCTCAAGCTAACATGCTAGATGTAGTGCCTTGTTTATAGTTGGTGAGAAGTAATGAAACTAACTGTTTTCTACCCACCCAACGTATGCCTTCCTCCCTGCTGGTCACACTCATTTACTTCTGATTTGCAAATCTTACTTGCTTCTTGTTGACTGTCTGTTTATCCTCCTCTCGAACCGCGTGAGATCTCCCTTGGAATTTCTGCGTGTGGAGTGGTTGAGAGACGTGTTCTTCCTGTTGCGTGAGGAAATGGAGAGGCCATTGTTATTGTCCTCAGCGAGGAGGGAAAAGAGAAAGTGCAGGTGCCACAATGGCAGGAGCAAATCACAGTGTGGCGTGTGTGGTGAGCAGTGTGCTGGGAGCAGTGTTTAACCAGGTGACAGGCACGTACATTAAGGCAAAAGCCATTTTGAGCGCTTCCAATGAGCAGGTTGTCCACTATGTTGTTATCTGTTCAGTTCGACTGCATCCTCAAATTCGGGATTCTCCTTCAAGATTTTTTTTATCAAAATCAATTAAGTGACAGTGAGAGTGTTACCAGGAGACCCGATGAAATTTATTACAGAGATTCTCTACTGAGACCTTACTCGTTTTACGATGTAACTCATGGAAGAGGATCTCATAGAGGCGGATCTGTTTGGAGTAGTGGGTTGTGTTGATTGAGATGCTGAGAATGATCAGCGTTTTTGCTCCTATTGAATCTGTTTAGTGAGTGGATTGTATAGGTTGGGCCAGAGTTTCATGAAGATGCTGACAAGTTAAAGATATTAGTTCCTTTTGAGGAATGCATTCATATAAAATCTAGTAATGCTAAAGTGGTAAAGGTCCCTGACTTTTTTCTTCTCACGCACAGTGGAAACAACTTCAATGTTCTTGTAGATCTAACTTCCCTTTTCTGAAGGAGTGCATTACTTTGAAGTCTACGGTATAGATTGCAAGGCCCCATTGCGTGGTCCTCTATTTAGAGTACCTGTGACAATAATAAAACATATATCCTTAAAAAAAAAAATCCTCCAGCAACTGCTTTTTCAGGGTTGTCCCTTTTAGCTGCTGCATTGAAGCAATCTAGTGGCTGGTCAGCCTTATTGAGGATGCTAAGTCTAGGGACTGTTTTATGGATATGGAGTCTGTACCAAGAGATTTTTTTTTTGGGTTTTAAAGCCATCTTCTTTTTCTTCGTCTCAGACTAGGGCTGATCCTATTATGAGAGCACCAAGGTTAGGAGATCGATGAAGGATAGAGGAATTAAAAAGGAACTTGGATGTAGTTGGTTTAAAGGCAATAAAATGGTGCATGCTTTTGTGTAGGTGGCAGATCACACCCTCGGGCACAGGAGATCTATGCAATGTTGGAGAAAATGTCTTGGGAGATGAAGGTAGTAGGATATTTTTTTCAGATCCAGAGCATGCACTGAGTTTGTATCTCCAAAATCAGTTTTTGTGACAGTGAGGGTGTTACCAGCAGACCTGATGAAATTTATTTACAAAGATTCTCTATTGAGATCTTACTTGTTGTACGATGAAACTCATGGAAGAGAACCTCATAGAGGCCGATCTGTTTCATATCAGAATATTCATGAAACACAATTTGCGTTGCTATTATATGAGCATCTTCAACTAGTCACTAAGTTGGCAGGCATAAAGGTTTCTGTTGGAATTATCACACCTTACAAGCTACAGCAGTAATGTCTGCACCGAGAGTTTGATGCTGTCCTTAAATCTGGTGAAGGAAAAGGTTTATTTATCATTATGGTAGATGCCTTCAGAGCCAGGAGCGTGATGTAATCTCTATGTCTTGCGTCCAAGCAATGGAAGAGGCAGGAGGGGTGATGATCGAATAAGGAGGAACAAGCATGAGCTGCTCTTCCCCCTTTTTCTAGCTATGTTGTTTATATTGAATGCATGATTATTGCTTGTTCTCCTGGTAATTGTGTGATGTGTTTGTTTGAGATAAGCTCTGCGTGAGAATTTTTCATTTGAAATGTTGTGTGGCTTTTGCACGCCTTCCCCGTCAAGAGTGTATTTGCTTGCTTTTGCTAGGTGTGTGAGGGGTCTTATTAGATACATCTGTGTTATCCCTGTAGGAGCAGTTTTCTTTCCTTCTGTGACCTGTTTTTGGATCTTCCTCAGCATGGCAATGAGGAGTTGTTTGTTTAAGTTCTGTCCTTTTAGAAAACAAAAAAAAATGTGATTTTCTTTTTACCTCCTTTATGTATCCCTATGGTTATAGAGGAGAGCAGGTGATAAATGAATAAAACTATTTACCTCTGTAGAAGAAGTGTATTTATTGTCCTTTGATGTTATCACGGTCTAATCTTAATTCGTATTGGAAATGATACTAGAGAGACCCTTGCTCATCCTTTTCTTTTTTTAACAATCTAATTTGGTACAATTTCATCCCAATTTCATCCCTGGGAGGTCGACTACAAGTTGGAACATTGTAAATTTCTATTTCCTTTTAGAAGCTTTAACGAACTGTGTATTATGCTTGTCGGATGTGATTGGCTATGACTTGATAGTGGGTTTTCGACGCCATCTTAAGCAAACATGTTTTGGCCAAATCTAACTTGCTTACCTAGCTTATGATGACCTTAAAAATTTTAGTACCCTGACCAAGGGATATCCTCGTCAGTCCTCCATTTGTATTATCTCCCTAATCTGGTCTTACGGAAGGTCCACCAACTTCTTTGTGGTGGAAAATTTGAGGGTTTGTTATAAGGAAAACCTTACTCGAACCTTTGGAGAAAATACTTAAAATATTCAAGGGGCTCTCGTTTTGTACATGGGATATCCTATGTGCCGGATGTAACTGTGTAAGTTTTCTTAATTCTTTTTATTATTTTAAGAAAATCCCTTCCTTGTCGGACGCCCCCATGGTAGTGAGTGCATGAACCGTGTTTTACCCCTTCCGAGCAACAAACAATGAAGTATATGTCAGATGTGGTGAACATGGAACTAGGTCTGAGGCTTGAGATGCTTTTGGGGACTTGTGAGGGGTAAATTACATTTACCTCCCCCCCCCCCAAGCAACAATGTTTTTGAGACCTTTCTTCGTTATATCAGTAAGTAAGTTAATAGTGTATAACATTGATATATTTTATCATGTTGGGAATGAAGGGTTTTTCGTTGAGGGATGTGCGGAGTTGGCACTTGAGTCTTAAGAGTGCTTTCAAAGTTGCAACTTATCTTAAGTGGATGTTGTTTAACCTTGAATATATAAATAAATATTGGGTATAACAATCAAAGACGTCAGCTACATACTTTAAGGTGTACGCATGTGCAAATGCTTTCCTTTTTGCATGATCTTTGAATTGGGTCCTTGAGTGGCCATAGCCCCCATAGGCTGTAAGGATTTTAGGGGACTTGTGTGGCACTCTTTCTCTGAGTAGGGAGGTTCGGAATAATAAATCTTGTTACCCTTTTTTTTTTGACATTATCAGGAGAATTTACTATTTCCATATTGGATGGTTGTTGTATGATTCCTTTATTCTGTTTTGTGAATGTGAAGCTGCTATCGCTATCTTACTTAAGGAAAATAAAAAGGTGTATTATGTGGGAAATTTGTTATAATTTAGAATGTATGGTGTAAGGGTAACCTTGGATAGAAAATGCACAATTTTGGCTTTCATATGTTCTGCAGTGTGCCTTTTGTTAACTAGATATCTATTTTGTTACATTCATACAAATTACTTTTGCTTATGCCTTGGAATGGAAATCATGCATTAATCATTCAATTAATTTTGATGAAATATATAGGAAAAGGGAATGCATGCTCATAGCCAGTTCTTTTGAACTGACAAAAGCTAACATGTTTTTGCAGGTTGTCTTTCCGAGCTCAAGTATGAAAGAAGTGGCTGTTGTAGTTGTATAGATGATATCCACTTTGGTGCTTGTACGTTGTCTTTTTATGGTTAAACTATTGGAACATCTAGTGGAAAAATTTTAGAAGAAGGGTCAGTGCCTTAGTAAATGTATTGTAGAGTATTGTTGTTGTACCTGTTAAACTTTGCTCTTGAGTTAAAATGTTGAGTTGTAAATCCTTCTAGGCATAGTAGCAATGAGTTTGTAAGCACTATAAAGTGGACTGGATAGTCCTTATAAAAGTTAAATGAAAATTTATGTATATGAACATATTAATGTAGATGTGATCTAATTGATAACCTTTGAGACCTGGAACAATTAAGAGGAAACTATCTTTTGTAATGAAATATGATTACTTATTATTTTTTTCCCGGGCCAAACTAATAAACATTATCCTTTTATGGTGAAACCTTAAATGATCTCATGGTGAAATAAATGGTTAGATTTTAGAAGATGATAGTATTTAATAAGTAGGAGGGAAGTTGATTAATTAAACCTTAAATCTCTCTCTATCGTTTGGAATGTTTTCCTTTTTCAGACTTAATTAAGTAAGGTCTAGATGGAACATTTAACCAATCTTGATAAACTCTTAACCTCAATAAAAGATGGATAGTGAACAATGTGACCTTGAAGCTGAATTCTGTTGTCCTATTTCGTTAACCCTTACCATGATTCATGGTGATATTTCTTAAGCAAGGTCAACATTTGATCCTTAAACAAGAAGGCTATTGTTATGAACCCTAAGCGGTACTTTCCACTCAATCAGAGCTTATGCCTTCACCTGTGCAATAGAGGTGTGGAACATGTGTTAGTGACTTGAGTAAGTTTAATTAACCTTGTAAGAAATGGAAAATGTTCTAAAATCAAATGAATAAAAAAAAAAAAAAAAGCCTTGGACATAAAATTGATGATCCTAGTTTAGAAAGCTTGGCCTTAAGCTATTTAGTCAATAGTTGAAAAGACAGAAGTTCCCCCTTGTGAAAAGAATTGTGTAAATCATTACATGAAATTTTATAAGAACGTAAGTTAAAAATTAAGAGACACTTTAGTAAACAAGAAAATTTAACAAGAAATTCCTCATGGGATGCCCTAGCTGTGAGTGTGTCATGTGGTTGGACTTCCATGTTGTCTTGTATGTATTGTCCTTGATAGGAGTAAACGTCTCCGTGCTGCCTTTATGGCCATCCTTGTATCAAGTTGTTCTCAATGTTAGTTGTATCCTGGGTGACAACATGTTGCGTCATGTTATGTGTCAAGCAAGCAAGTCAAAAAAAAAAAAAGTTATCCTGTATTTCACTGTGTTGTTCGTGTGTGTGTTTTTGGGTTGTTACACTATACCATACATTCACTAAGTGAACCCCCCGTGTAATAGAAAGATGGAAGTGCCTCTATGTCATATTATTTATTTCATGTATGACTGCTCCAAGTTGATATTATGTGCTTTGATTCCTTTGTGAGATCATGCATGCAGTTGTTCATTATGAAATCTTGAATGTATCTTTGAGGTTCCAATTCCAAAGTTGGAGTTGCAATATTTTAAATGCTTGATGGTTTACCGGAAACTTCTTTTATGACTACAATAACATGTGATTTGATAAAATGTGTTTCCTTCTCTTTCCTCAAATTTTCCATGAGATGTTTCTTCTTGTGCAAGCTATAACTTATGTATCTTGAATATTCATTCACTCTAAACATTGTACCTAGGCTTACTAAAACTCGTTTTGAACTTTTCTCTGAAAATATGCCCTTCACGAACCTAATGAGCTCTAGCACTTAGGCTGTAGCTTCACTGTGTTGACATATGATGATATGAGATTGGAAACTTGCATCCCAACTACTATACCATGTGCTGGAAATGAGACATGAACCATGTATTTGTATGAAGTTTGGAACTGTACTTTATATAGCTATTTGAAAATTGAAATCTAGTTATAGAACAATGAACTCAAATCTGTTTCTATACTTGTAGATTGTATCTCTTAAACTTGAAGCAATTCTCTTCTTGAAAGTTGTATGATATTACCTGTACATGCAAACTTATCAACTAGTTAGAAATATATAAAAGCCATAGGCTTTTCTTTTATCATCTGGTTGATTTCTTCCTGTCATGCTTTTGAAGATGATATTCTGCTCATGAATTTTTTCTTGTAATTTTGATTTCAAGTTCATCTGTTTAAAGTTGTGAATATACCACACATGAAATCTGGAGCTCTAACTTTTAATTTTACCCCTTTCGAGTACAATGGCAGAAGCTAGAGAAGATGGTGGAGAGGAAGCTACAAGGACAACGAAAAATCCAAACTGCATGAAATGCATCTAACAGGTAATGATGGATTTCCTTCTATCTTTATTCACAGTTTTACATATATGTACTTTCATTTTTGTTCTTGCTTTTCAGAGTTATTCCCACGGCTTGTGTGGGTTCATTGTACTTTATAATTATGAAATAAATGAAAATTTCTTGATGTGATGAGTTGTATCTATATCTCTTTTGCATTATTCTTTCGTTTACATGATGTAAAATGAATTATGTACAACTCATACACACTAGGAACCTTTCATTTAATCATAATTAATGAACTCAAGATAATTGATAACAACTAAAAAGTGAATAAAGATAAGTTGAAAACCACTTCATTTCTGAAGTAAATTGTCCCTTTTCAAATTCCTTGTTGTCCACCTTCAACCTCGTCTGTCTTTCCTGTCTATGTCAGGGTCTTGCATTGGTTCCTAAGGGAGCTGATGCACGATCATGACTAGGATGTGATTGGAAAAACTCCTTAGGTAGGAGGTAGACATTCTAAAACTAGAAGAACAGTAGTTTATTCCCTTTTTCTTTCTAGTTAGCTCCATCACATCAATTCCTTCCTTCTAAAAATGAAGTTTCAAGTTGACCTTTTGCACAGGTGCCAAAAATGTCAACAGTAACATACTAAACAAAGCCTAAAAATCAGTACAAAGTAGAAGAATGATATTCTTTAAAGTTCTAAAAACAATTCAAAGATACACAAGAGAGGCATATTCAACTTGAACTAGCATGGATGAAAATGTTTCAACACCCACAAAAACATGAATGGCTAATGTACTAGAACGAATATCCTAATTACATCTATATGAATTTCAATACATTTTTGTTAAATTTTACACAAATCAAATTAATTAATAATTCAATTACATTATGTTGATATTTTCCAAATAATAATGAAGAAAATTATTTTCGAAAAAAATAAGATCCTCAAACAGTATAATAAAAATGTTGGAATTTGTGTCGAATTACTATCGATTCACAATTCATATTTTTTAATATTTTTTTATTTTATTTTTTCCACAAATATTATGGTAGAAATTTGACACAATTGTGACATTAATAACGTATATGGTGTGTCCTTTAAACCGAGCAAATTGTATTGCTAGTAGTAAACACCCGTCGTCGTGATTTTTCAAGTTATATTTTATTTAATTTTTTTAGAATGGACTGTCAAAATTAAATTTTGAAAAGATCATGGGGAACATGTGAATTTGCAGGGTATTTTCCTGGAGCCAATTTGTGATGGAATATATACTCTAATGTTGCAATTGCTCCGGCTTTTACTATCTAATGGTGTCATTACGAATGAAAGTGTTTGGCGAATAAAAATTAATGGCTTAGCAAATGGTTATAACATGCTCGATAAGTTAAAAGTTTACAATAGTTGATTAAATAGGTTATGATTAGAATTGAAAATAGCAAGGTGGTAGAAATTAAGTTTTTAACGGAATATTAAAGAGGGAAAGAGAAAATATTTTATGTGCTTTTTTTTAATATTGTATAGTTGAAGTAACATGCCTCTTCCTTCTTAGTATTGATATGCTTCGTCGGACAAAAAATTTTATGTGCTTTTTTTTAATATTGTCTAGTTGAAGTAACATGCCTCTTCCTACTTAGTATTGATATGCTTCCTCTTAAATTTAGCAACAATTCTGATTTAATAAAAAATAGTTGAAAAGAGACATAATCGAGAATGCAAGTGATAGGTATGGGGACAACTAGATAGTTTACTTGTAACTTCTTAAGCCACTATATTCATTGCTACACAATAGTGTTTTATTGTTGTCATCTTATACTTTAGAGTCTTAGTGTTTCTCATAGGTGATTTTGAACCATTTTTTTATTGAATTCAAATCTTGTATGGATTAGGTGCACAAAATTATTAGGCTTACATATTAGGGATTGAGGGTTTCAAATTCGCCATATTCATGTAACCTCCCTCCTATGCTTGATCATAAAAAAAAGTCTAATGCCTCAGCTGCTTTGCCAAACAGAGTTCTTTAAAATATTTTTTTAATTTTCTATTTTCTGTATTTATTTTAATGAAATTGTTATTCCTTTTAATTAATTCCATTTAACCTCAAATTAAGAAAAAATGATAATTGCATAATTACAAAAGCATTATTTTGCGACAAAAGACAGTGTGTTCACTAGCGTAATATCCAATTCATGCAATCCTAGTTATCATTCGAATATAGTAATAAGACGTTGTTATTAATACTATTATTATTAGTTTTATTATTTTTGAAATGACGTTATTGTAATGCCTAGATGATGTAGCAATGCAAGGATTTTATGAGCCAAAATAAATGAATAGGTTCCATTTATTGAGTTAAGGATTGTCCCAAATTTGAGCACTAACATACAGATCTCTCTCTCTCTCTCTCTCTCTCTCTCTCTCTCTCTCTCTCTCTCTCTCTCGTGATACCCATCACAACATCTGTACTTCTTTCTTTGATGATGTCCTTTCTCATCTCTTGAGCAATCCAGAACATGCACAAATAACAATACCAAGTGCATTACATGTCTAAAATAATAAATCAAATATTTATAAATCTTAAACAACATGGTATTATCAACAGTAATCCATAATTGTATTTAAACATGTATTAACAATCTAACAATTGTTTAATTATTGAAAATAATTTTATCCCAACATATCAAAATGTTAATAGAGCAAAACCAATCAATTGGTAACATACTATCTCTATGGCGATCATCGTCACTCATTTCTCCAAATGTATCAAAATAATAAATGACTACTTTTGAGATGTGAAAATTCACGCAGGGCATGATGCCGACATCATGCATTATTGATAACCATATTTTGGAATCAAAAGCTTGGTGGATAGCTAGGCAACACCTTTTACACCATCATACACATCATCAGACCACGCCCCATTCCATAATTTTAATCGTTTGTTTTTATGAGTGGCACACTGACGTGGACACTAGATTACATAGATCTTTCGAATCTCTGCTCATGCTTCGGAGGAAGCACATAACACATTTATAGTTATGAGTAAGTGTCAAATTAAACTATTGATCATCTTTTACTTAAGGAGCTACAATCATACTCTGCGTGACTTCGATGACGTGAATGCCCCTTAATTTTAAGCAGTTTAAATTTACGCTACATAATTTTATTTTTGGTTGCAAAGAATGTAATTCAATGTTTAGTTATTCTCATCAAAATATATTCTTCTTAGTTAACCTAGTAGCTGATTTTCCCAAAGATGGACTCATTGCCTAAATAAAATTGTACATGGGCATGTGAACGTGACAGATCAGTTCATAGGAGACTTTCAGTGTGGCGTTCGAGAAATCAGTGGAATTGAAGTGGGGATCAAATGTGGTTGGCACAGGTGCTGCAGGTACATGAACCTCCTTGACCGAGCTCACTTGATTCCTGTTTGGTTTGATCGAGTCTCGAGTCAATCGCATTACAACCACACTAGTCAACGCCACTCTCTTGGTTGGAAACACATGTTCAATCCTCTTTGTCCTCTTAAACGTTATTTATCATATATTCCTGTTACCGCAAGCTGTTTATTGAGAAATCTGCAATGGTTGTTTCTTGTGGTGTTCTACATTGTGAGGAAGGTGGAGTGGCGTAGAGTGGTGACAGTTGTATTTTTGGTACTCTTGTCAGCAAGTGCCTCTGGATTTTCTCTTTTTTGCCAGGTTGAGAAGTACGGTTGGTGGTGTCTGATCAAATTGTATGCAGATGTTTTGGTGCATATTCCCCTAATAAAACTGGTTTTATAGGTGAATATTAGTTTATCTAGTGAGTGGGTAGTAAATAAAAATCCACAACAGTTGATTTAATAGACAGAAACTAGAACTGAAAGTAACAGGGTGATTTGAACTGATTACAGACAAGTAAACACTCGGCGGCTTTTCCAGAAGTTTTCAAGCAATCAGTGGGGTTGAAGTGGGGGTCAAACATGGTGGACATGTGGGCGAGCTTGGGAATAGTTGTATCACTTCTAGTGGCAATGCTGGGGCGGGCACAGGTGCTTGTGCGTTATTGGGCGAGCTCGTTTAATTCCCTACTGGTTTGCACTGGTCCATCCCACTACAGGCACGCCCATGAATGCGACTCTTCTCTTTGGTAAACTCTCACAATCTATACGGAGCTTGCGTCATAAAAGAGATGGTGCGATTGGATGATTTGAGCGGTGGAAAAGTAAAATCTTTTGCTTTTTCCCCATTGTCGTACATAATCATTATTAGTGGGGCAGGCGAGTTCATGACAGCTGATAAAGTGCAAGAACAACATAACGCTAAAGCTGTGTGTTTTTCTTATGGTCTGTGCAGGAGTTTGTACAGCAGCCATTCCGGTGTTCACCGACCTGAAAATCGTATTGAAGATTACTTCCATTGGAATCCTCGTAGTCGTGGTGTTCTACATCGTTGCCAATGGTCGTATCTACCACCGTTAAGACCGTAGTCACGAAACCGTTTTCAACCGTAGTTATTTTTACTACTCTGTTGTCAGCAAGTACCGCTGGATTTTGTCTTTTCTAGCATCCTAATAAGCACAATTGTCAATTGGGTGACTCTTGACCTCATTTCGGTCGGTGGTACTGGTGTGCATCACCCAAAAGATTGGGGGTTCCTCTTATGCCATGGTTGGCTTCCATATTCCTCAATGTTGTTTCGCTAACTTGACAAAAAGTCCTCCAAAAGCTTTGGCAAATGGACCATATTAGCCGTACTATTCTATATTTTGTACGGTCTGCATTCTAGTCATGATGCGGAAAAAATGATGTGGGGAATCAATATTATGCAATTATTCTTTCCTACAATCACATGTCATTTTGTCAATTGTTTGAAGGATGGTCTGTAAGTCGTCAATACAACATATTCTCGAGATATCTTTTATCGTAGGGAGTGATCCATCAACACTGCCAATCTAAATAGTTGTTAGAAATTCTTGCACTTGTGTTTATTGTTATTTGAAACACATAAATGTAAGGGAAATTTACTTACGTAGTTCATAAGACACTTTAGTAACAGGGATATGTGAAGTGGAAAAGGCATCTTATGATAGCGATTTTACGCACATTTGTGAATTAGGTTTCTCTCTAGCTATCATGGTTACGATGAGGGTTTCCAATTTTTTCCCAACAAAAAATGGGGAAAATCGAATAGGTTATTGGTTCAGAACCCAACTGCAATGCTCACTCCTTATAGCACTTGGCTGCCCCCCTTATCACTTGTAACCTTGAGTAATTGTACGAAAGCCGACAATGTGCAAACAACCATCTTTGATTAAAACTTACAAATCTTCACCCCGTTGAACAAAGGAATGTGAGAACATGGTATTGCATGGTCCAAAGCCTCCTTCATACATTGATTGGAAGGAAGGAAAACCATTCTCGACATGGAAGAATTGGTGCCTATGTCCTTCATCCATGGGCGCTATCTATACTTTGATTGGCAAGAAGGACAACCATGCTTGACATGTGCCAAAGGTGGGCTGGAAACAATGCGATGGCTGACATAAAATAGGATTTGCTATTTTTTAAATTATTTTTTTTCAGTATCAAGGTTATGGAGTGGATGGATTTTGATTTGTTAGATAAGACAAAGACATGAATGGAGAGTTAGAAATAAAAAGTTAGGAGTTACACCTCTGTGTATCATACACATATTCCACTTTATCATCTCGATCTCACTTGCATTTTAACAAGCATCATTAATTGAGCCCCTCCAGTTCAAGCTTGACTAATTTTGGGAAAATAGGTGATGCACAGACAAACATGTCATATAAGCAACAAGTAGATTTTATCTATGAATCAAACATTGCTATTTTTTATTTTCTTTTGTTACGGCGTCAAGATATTTAATTTGGATAGTGTTTGATATGTTAGATAACATAGAGACATCAATAGAAATTTAGAACTAAAAAAGTGAAAATTAAAAACCTACATGTATTGCACCTTTTTGAAGGTTGAAATTGTAACACCCAAATCATATACGCTAGTTGTTATAGACACAAAATCACGCACTTAGTACTATTACATCTGTAAAATCCCCCATTTTGATTCCAAAAATTGATGACTGTATAGGCGGTCAATAGACTCTCAATGGGTTTAAACAAAGTTAACAATCGGGAGTCTTATCTCGTACCAAAATTTTATGTCGAATATATGTTTTATTGTTTGTTGGATAATGACTGTGGGGTTATTGATTATTTACTAGGTGTTGGTTGTCAAATTAGGACTTTAATGAAAGCAACAATCAGGGGACAGAAAGTCCCTCCTCTTTAATGGGAGAGGTGCCCTTATTTAAAGAAAGCAACAAAACTATTTACAAATGTACAATTTTCTATTTTAATGAGGAACTCTGATATCATGAAAGTGTTTTAATGCAAAGGTAGATCATCAATACAAAAGAACATAAGAACAAAGGGAGGTAAAAGGTAGAATATAACAGCATTCCTAGGAAATATAGATAGCAAAATAGTTCCTTATAAATGTTGTGCAAGGATGATATATAGAACAGAATCATTTATATTAAATCAGTGCCAGATATTATTTCATAGACACAAACTTCTAGAAATGACATGCATAAGAATACAAAGCTTCTTAATGCAATAGATTAATGATTCATAAACTTTAGACAAACCAGAAAGAATGAATCGATGCAGATAGAAATAGGAAGGGAAATCTTTTGTATTGATAGCTTTTAGTTCTTTTACACTTTCAAAAATTATCAAAGTTCCATCCCCTTGCAATGGCGTGGAGATCCCAATATATAGCTTACAAATTGGTTACATTTGGTAACCATTTCTTTTAACTAAAATATTAATTAAGGAAATACACAACATAAAGTCCTTAATTAAATTACAATGAGATTAGAACAAAAAATAGAAGAAGAGAGTCAAGAGCCAGAAGTACAGACATCCAGTTGTGGATGAAGAGGGCCCACTTTTTTGAGGATCCGGTTCCTGAATCTCTTCAATGCTTCCGCTATCTCCATGCCCTGGGAATCATTGCATTAGAAGTAGCATGAGTCGACGTGCCTAGGCAATTCTCCATATCCTTGTCGAACTCAATGTCATCCAGATATTCCTTATTAGCCTTGGTTATAGCTAAATGGAGGGAACAAACGTCCTTCATTTTCTCTTTGGTGATTGACTCTTCTTTGAACAAATCGTCCTTGACAAAGGCTTTGAACTAATCCTTGATTTTTGGGAGAGAAAAGATTACACGTGTGGTATCATCCTAAAAAGGGCAGTGGGTATCCTTGAAGATGGATAAAACAAAAGTTTTAAAAGACCCCCCTTTTTTGCCATACATTCCTTAATTTCCCCAGTGCTTCTTCTATAACCTTTATTTTCCACTCAATGATAAAGATCTATGTCCTTGACAAGTTATTCTTGACATCATCAAACACATTATTGGCCAACAGGATCCTATCATTGGTTTGACCCATCAGACGAAGATCTTATAAACACCCACTCTAGAATTTCAATTCCGTGTCCATAGCCTTGATTGAGGAAGTGAATTTTTTATGTAGCTTGATCACCTTCTCATTGGTTTTGAAGGCTTCCTCAATGAATTTTAAACCTTCTACAGTCATATCATCCACCATGGCCTCAACAGCCTTCCCATAAGTAGAATACTTATGAATGTCTTTGATGGTTTGGACCTCATCCTAGCTGAGAGCTATGGAAGGTAGGAGAACATCCAATGGGGCTAGATCCAAAACTTTATCCTTGGCTAACAATGATCTGATAGAGTTGGAAAGAACTTTTTTCTAATCCTCCAACTACTCCATGGTTTGCTTTCCTTTCTCCACCCATTCAATAACCTTAGTCATGGTTTCCTGAAGGTTATGAACTTCACTCTCAAGTGTGGATTCTCCCATTGGAATTTTAGAAATCTCCAAGTCAGAAATCAAAAGATCTTTCTCATCTTTATCCACTTTGGGTTTTGCAACCTCTAGGAACTTCTGGCCTTAAGCATCAGTTACCAACCTAGAAGTGATCTTTTCTTTCTTTGTTGGAGGATGGGTAGTACCAAGCATAGATGCTATAACATCAAGGTCAGGCACTATTAATTGGGAGGAAGACTTCCTTTTCTTGCCGTCGACTAGGGGTTGCACCTAGGAAAAGGAAGAAGAAGAAACAAAAGGATCAAGGGACCCGAGTGCAAGTGAACTCATGGAAATCAGAGTATGAACAAATGTTGTCTTCAGTGGGGAAATGAATGCAACCCTAGGACTTTCCCTTGTAGAGGAAACTGTTAAGCTTGGAAGTTCGGTCCTTGGTCCTTCCTTCTCTACTTCTGCAGTAGTTTTAGGGATTTCTTCTAGGTCTTTCATCTCATCATCATCATTCTAACTTAGAACATTAAATGTTCTCCAGCCCAACAAGAAATTTGGACTGCTCCAGAAGAGTCTCTTCCTCGATCAATTCTTGCTTGACTTCTTTGACATTCTTCTGATACACTCATATGGAAGAGGAAGGAGTATACAACTCAAGTTCTTTCATGGAAGAATAAGGAAGATTTTTCTCAAGTGCCTCAATGGCAGGCGTATGTACTTCCTTCCTAGATGTGGAAGTATCTCTTGAAGAGGATCTACCTCTGTTTATCCTGAGGTTAAGTATTTTTCTATCAAACCAAATCTTAGTTCTAAAGATGACAGGGTTGATCACTTCATTCAAGTCATCTCTTTCCTTCACATAGCAATCCACAGTTTCCAGAGGAGTGTCCTTGATTGATCTTTTGTACTCAAAGGATTGCAAATATTCATCATCGTCTTTAAGCCCTTCAGACACCTGTAGAGGTTAAAGTCTATGATCTGTTGTAGAGAAAATATGCCAAAATGACTCCTCTTGGCTTCAAAATCATCAACACAGTCAGCCCAGTAATCCTCAATGTCTGGACGGTGATGATAAGTTATTCTAATATTTTAATCAATGTATCTCTTGAGATCAAAGCAAGTCTTGGGCTTAAAGAAATGAACTGTAAGAGGAGCAATAGCCATTTCTATATTTTGGGCATCTAGAGTTGTCCTGCATGTATAATTCCCCAAGGTGATAGGGAAGTGAAGACCAATAATCCTCTTATCTCGGTAGGTCCTATGAAGTTTATCTAGCTTCTTACACACCTCAACCAAATCCATTTTGTTGTTGAAGAACATGGGAATCTTGAGAGGTTTTCTTTCAAAACAAGCAAGCCTAATGTATGAGAAATTTCATAACTAAGTGAAGAAAGCCCCATACTGTGTTATCAAATCCTTAGCCTCATCAGAAAACCTTTTGGCAGTGTTACTCTCCAAGATCATCACAACGTACATGGTGAAGGCATCATTTACCCTTCTGAGATAATGATTACTGACCTTGAGGGTAAACTAAGGGCAATATGCGCATATGGGTTCAACCTTCTTGCCTTCAATGAAAGTGAAGATGAGCCACTCACGAGATGCTGCCAAGGTGTACATGAGATACGAGGTCATGTAGAAATTTTTGGTTTGCTAAAGATTTGAGAATTGTTTAGTCAGGTTTCCACAGATAATCTTGGCCCAATTTAGGTTTTGCTTACCCTCGCAGATGATATTTATGAAAGGGAACATCCAAAAATGGAAGTCGTTAGTGGAGGGCATTCCCATAATCTGGGTGAGCAAGGTGATGGTGTCTAATAGTTCTTCATTGAAGTCAACCCTGAACAATGCCTTAGAGAGTCAGGACGCTCCCTTCTTAGGGCACTTCAGCCATGATTTCACTACCTGAGCCTTATATTTCTCGTTGTTTTGATCAAACAGAACCTGAGTCTGAGTGAGAGTGAGAACAATGGAGTCTTCCATTTCGAGGATACACAGGGCAACAAAAATGGTGAAAACATCCAATTTTGTAATCAACTTGCCATGCACATTGACAACCTCCTTGGTGTCTAGATTGAAATTAGCCCCGCATGTGAGCACAGTGTTGGCACATTACACACAGAGAGGAAAACTAGCTATGTACGTGATTCCACTATCATTTATCATTTGAGCTATGGGAGCAAGGTTGTCGCATGCTAATCTACCCCAAAAATAATCAAAGTCCAAATTCCAAACTTCACTATCTCCAATATCAGGCACAGAAGTCTCCAAAGGGGACAGATGCTCATGCCCTTGAAATTTGATCTTCATTTTGACAGTGAATAGAGGGATGGATTTCAAAGAACAGACTCACGACAATTATTGTAAGGAGATACAGGAAGGTGCACAAACAACTCGATTTGCAAAAATGTGGGCAAGAGACAATGAGCAAGCAATGTGACAAGTGCATAGACGGTTGCCCCTTTAAATAGTTGTTCATAAGAGAAGATCACAAATGTGCATTAAATATATCTTGTGCCGAATCAAAAAGGTGAAATGCAGGAAAAGCAGAAAAAAATGGCCTGGACGGTCAATGGAACATTGGAACATGAGGGATGTGAAGAGCCGATTCGACTGATGCGGGTGATGCGAGCGAAGCAGGCCAAGAGAGAACGAGTGGTCCGACGGACACAAAAATGTGTAGGACATGAAGATCAATTTTGACCGATGTGAGCAATGTGGGGAATCAGTGAAACGGAGGCCTAGGTGTACTTGTGACATATGGGTTGAAAAATTCTGAAAAATATGACGGACAAGGTCTTGCAGGGAAATCGGCCAATTGGTGAACAGGAGGTCCGCCGGTACTTGGGACATGAGGGAAAAAAATGTCTGACATACCCACAAGTCACCAAAATGACCCCAACAAATGAAATTTTTACCATCTCTTTGAATTTATTACTTCAGTAAAACACTTCTGAAGGGTTCCAACTCAAAATTTTCAAAAATTTTAACTTTCAAAAGAGGGGAATTTTTAGGGGACAATAGCTGCCTCTTTCTGGGGATGACTTGACTAGATCCCAAGAATGAGAAAAGACAAGAATCCAAGGAAAAATCTGGGGAATAAGACCAGTGTCTTATCCATTTGGAAATAGAGTCAAAGGAAAAACAATATAGAAGGCAAGGAAAGGAAAACACACACTATACATAACATACAAAGGACTTCTTATTCACCTAGGATTTGAACAATTTCAGGTGCTGCCCACTTTAAGGAAGTGGGAGGGAAGATCCATCATTGTAATCAAGATAGAAAGAATTTTCACCAGCAAAGTGCCTGATTCTGAAGGGACCAAGCCAAAGAGAGTTAGACTTACCATGTCTTCCTCGAGGTTCATGCCTTTTGTCCCATAGTAAAACAATGTGTCCAACTTTGAAATCTCTGGATCTAGTTTTCTTGTCAAAAAAAGATTTCACCTTTTGTTGGTGGGCATAGATCCTATCGAAAACCTACAACCTGTCTTCATCTAGCTTATGGAGATACATGATCCTCTTATCCAAAGAATCACTGAAACTGGGGTCCTCAATAGGTTGCATCAAATGTAGAGTTTGTAGCTCCACTGTCATTGGCAGTTGATCTTCCACACCATACACTACTTGAAAAGGGGACATCCCAATTTCTCTTTTTGGTGTAATCCTATCTACCCAAAGAGCATCATAAAGCTTCTTGTGCCAGGTCCTTTGAGATTCATTGACAAGCTTTCTCACAATGGTCACCAAATTCTTTTTTGTTGATTCTTCCTATCCATTCCCTTGAGGGTAGTAATCTAAATAATGAGCGAGGGAAATTACATACCCATAAAATAAAATCATCATCTCCTTTGAATAAAAATTGGAAGCATTATCGGTCACAATCTTGTTCGGTACTCCAAACCTTACCAAGATGTTTTCTTTGATCAAATTGCATACTACCTCAGAAGTAGTACTTTTAACTGGGATGGCTTCCACCCACTTGGTGAAATAATCTATGATAGTCAACACATGAGTATGTCCCACACTTGAAGATGGGTTGAGTGTTCCGATGAAATACAAACCCCATTTTTGAAAAGGTTCTTCAATCACAACTAGCTTAAGTGGTAAACCAACCAACTTAGGTCTTCCCACAAATGTTTGACAAGCTTCACACTTGTCGACCCACCTTGATGCATCTCTAAGCAATTTAGGCCAATAGTTGCCCACATGAAGAATTTTGTGAGAAACGACAGTGGATGAGAAATGACCCCCACAAGCTTGATCATGAAAGGCTGAGAACAACTTCTTTTGTTGCTCTTTGTCAAAACACTTCAAGAATCTTCCATCCACTCCTTGTTTGAACAAAGCATTCTCCCACAAAACGTACTGTGCTAACCTTAACTTGATAGATATCTTCTCCTTGGTAGTTAAGTGAGATGAACACTCGCCATAGGTTACGAAGTGAGTAATGTCAGCGTACCTTTCATCTGTTGAGCCAAGGAATAGAACAATAGGGACATCAGCTTCATCCTAAGGCAACTCATGACCCGCTCCTTCAGCAATGAGTTCACATAGGCCTTTACCCTGAACTAGATTCGTTTGTTTGATGTTGAGATCATACTCTCAAACCTTCACTACCCAATTTCCTCTCTTGGTTCCAAACTCATGCTGTATAAGAATAGACTTGATAGTCATATCAGGCACAAACACAACAGAGTGAGAGTTAAGAATGTAAAATCAAAATTGCTTAACAACTTTAACCACTACAAAAGCGTTTTCTCCATCATGGTGTACTTCAAATCAAGATTTTTTAGAATGTAACTCATGAATGTGATTGGGAGCTCATGTTCTTTAGAATATTTCTGAGTCAACACAGCTGCCAAGGTACTCTCTGTGGCATAGCAATAGATAATAAAATCTTTGCTAAAATCTGGACATGCTAAGATAGGAGTCTTAGCAATAGCTTTATTAATGCCTTAAAAATATTCCTTTCTTTCAGAGGACCAACCAAATGTCTTCTTTCCTTTCATCATTCGGGAAACATTCAAAGTCAGCTCTACAAAATCAGGGATGAATCTTCTTAGGAAATTGATCTTACCAAAGAAAGACTGCACTCCCTTTTTGCTTGTGGGAAGCAGAATCTATTGGATGGCTTGAACTCATTCAGGATCAATCTTGATTCCTTCTTTAGAGAAAACATGTCCCAACAACTTTCCCTCCATGACACAAAAGATATATTTTTTGAGATTCATAGAGACTCCATTTTCTCTACATTTCAAGAGGACTGTTTTCAGATGCTGAAAGTGATCTACTCTAGTTTTGGAAAACATAGTTAAATCATCTTGATACATAACAATAAATTTTCCTTTCAAACCTTCAAAAGACAAATCCATTTATCTCTGAATGGTTTCACCAACATTAATGAGGCTAAAGGTCATCCTCTTCTAGGCAAAAGTACCCCAAGGAGTGGTAAAGGCAGTCTTGTGCTAATCTACAGTATTGACTTCCACTAGGTTATATCCTAAGAAACCGTCAAACATGGCCAACATTTCTACACTTGTGACAACTTGTACCACCTAGTCCATCATGGGTAGGGGATAGTTGTCCTTCGTAGAAGCTTGATTTAGATTCCTGAAATCAACATAGATCTGAATCTCACTATTTTTCTTCCTGACAGGTACAATACTAGCAATCAATGTTGAATAATGAATGGGGAAGATGATCTTGGCTTTCAACAAATTTTGTATCTCTTGGAATATGGTATTGGCAATCTTCTGATTGTACTACATTTGCTTCTGCTTGAAAGGTTTAATCCCAAGTTTGAGGGGAATGAAGTGTTGCATTTCTTTTGGCTAGAAAAATCTTAGATCATCATAAGAATAATCAAGGACATTGACGTACCTCTTTAAAAGATTCATCACCTTCTTCTTATCCTCTTAGGTCAAGAACTTTCCAATGTTCACCATTTTTGGTTCGGCAGGGCTCCCAATGTTAATATTTTCACATTCAGTAGACTGTTGAGCTCCTTTGGAAGTGTTGGACTTGACATATCTATCATGTTTATGAAACAATTCCTTCATATTTACCAAGATTAAAAAATTATAGCAGTGTGGTTTTTTGATCCATGGGGCTCACACCCCAACCAAAAGAGAAAAAACATGAGAAAACAAAGGAAGGTTCCATCTTCCTACATAGAGCCCAACATTGAACCAACAACAATACAATTATAGCTAGAAAACAACACAAAAATAGTTACACCAAGAACAAGGAGCCAACAACACTAACCAATAGATTTGTTAATAAATTTTAAAGCAACCATGAAATCCTGGTATATTTTAAGGGATATGGGCATAGTGGGGTCACATTTTGTAGCCTTAAAATTTATTGTAATCTTGTCATTCTTCCATGACGAATCTGGGATGCCATTAGAGTCACAAATTTTCCAGATGTGGATTTGCATAAGATCCAGAATAGAACTGTGCATAGCCAAGTAATTGTTGTGTTTTTCCTCCAAATCTTTAATCTTAGATTCCAGGGTGAAAATTTCCTCTTTGAGGCCAGTGTTGGGGTCCAAATATTTTTCCTTAATAGTAGACTGAAGCAAGAAGTCTACATTTTCCTTAAGGGTTTTAACAATATCAGCTAGCATATTGAATTTTTTTCCGAACTAGATCTTTCTTCCATGGTAGGAAGAACTGTAGGAGGGCTATCTTTCACAAATATTTATTTATTTTTCTATCCATTGCGCACAATTTCCTTGTCTTTCTCACTACTGCGAAGAATTATTTTAGGGGGTAGTTCTGAGACAGAGTCATTGTACATGGGCTTTTTCGAGTGAATGCGATTTTTTTTAGGAAGGGGAGAAACAATAGTAGGGGAGGGGTTGTTGGTGACAACATTATACATGTATTGATTAATGAGATAAATGACTCCTTAGTTAAGAGGAACATCCCTCTTGTGACCCTAAACTTCTAGAATAGAATTTTCCATTGACTGCAAAATGTAGTAGAAGATACTCACCTTCACCTTGCACCTGAAGTGGTTAAGCAGGACCAATTGATGCTGCAGAATGGTGGAAAATATTCCCTCTAATGTGATATAATGCACCATCACATGTGTTACCTCATCATATGGCTTCAGGATAGAAGAAACCAGAATTCCTTCCTTTTTATGTTCAGCTTTTCTCTATCATCTGGAAAGAGATTTTCTTCTACTTCCTTATCAATATTTTCTTGAAGAATTTATTCCCTTCTATGCATATCCCACTGATAAATGAGATGAATTCTTCAATGATTTTAAATTCCCTATCTCTGAAAGAGATGTTACAGTCTTTCCAATTCACCATGAATTGTAAAGAGATATACTAGTCATGCCCTTTTATGCGTTGGATGAAATCGGTAAATCCATCCATATTTATGGTCTCTCAGAGCTCAATATGATCTTACCATTATGGGTCAAGGATAGGTTATACTCAGAAAGGAGCACCACCCATTATGAAAACCCTCTAAGATTTTGATGGGCTGAATTGAAAATTGTGATCATTAAAAACAACCCATTAACAACCTGTATGCATGTGTGTTGCAGGGATAAAACCCGCTTCCTTCTCCCTAAAAAGCTCAGTATGAAAAAGTCACTCAGTTTTTAAAAGAATGGAAGAATAAATTCGGGCATGCCTAAATTTCCATGGTGATCTTGTTGTAGGATTTACACACGTGCTAGCACCACCAACTAAGAAGTACTGATGACAATGTTTGTCTCATTTGAAATGATATTTATAAATTTTGTTGGAGTGTCATTGAATTCATGTCATTCCTTATAATTATTAATACAAAATCCTATATTTACAATCGAATCCAAAAATTAGGTTCCTTCTCTATACACATGCTTGAAAATGATACTTAAACCTTTGCATAAACTATGGGCTTCATTAATGAACTCTCGAATGGTCCAACTAGGAGTTAAGGACTTACATAGAATATTGACAATGTTCATTGAGTCACCTTCAATAATGATTATTCCCATGTTGATATTTCTGGTAAGTGTTATTCCCCAGAGAACAGCTAGAGCCTTAGAGTAGTGGTTAGTTTGCTTACCCATGGGACCAGCATATGCTACAATATTGCAAGAAATTGATTTTATTTCATTAATAATAAAGCATTTTGTATTAAAGTCTTGATTGTGATGATTATAAAAAATGTGGACAGTAGGTACAAGCCTATTCCAAATGAATTAGATGGATGTTACGTATTATAAGTTAATAATCACTATTTTATGATTAACTATGGTTTGATATGAAATTACAGATAAAATTTTATAATCGATTTGTCATTGCGGGTTTTTGTAAAAAATGATGGTATTATATTTGTTGACTTAATTTGTTAAAGTTTTTTTGATAAATTTATTTGATTTAGTATAGGGTAAACTTTGATTGTTATTATCATTATATAATGATTACGATATAGGAAATGAGTGAGTTGAATCATGCCAATTATCTTGAATGGACCCATGTATATTTCTCTCTCCTAACTAATGTATAGGTAAATAGGAAAAGTTATGAAGTGAACAATTGGGGTAATTTAATACTTTTTGTATTTTACGACCTTGTTGTCATGTGCAAAAAGGAACATTTTAAATAATTATCTTGTATTATTAAATGATTTCATGAAGAAATCCTAATTGAAAGGATGGGCTTATGACCCAAATGTATAATCCTAAAAATGGTTTTTTTTTTACTTATCATTATGGTAGTTGTTTTTGTAAATTCACGTGATTTTGAATTAATAAAGAAATGAATGGCCTATTTAATCGACCATGGTATATATTAGTAGATATTATCCATGTTCATATTTTAATGGTTATATCTTCATACAATTGTTTCTAATCTAATATTTAAATAAGTTGTTAAAAGAAATTTAAATGATTTATCATGTCATTTCTTAATTTGAATTCCTTAGTCTAACTATTCCAATGATTAAGTTCGAACATCAGAAATAAAGTTTTTGAATACAATGTTTATCACGGAAATAATATTAATAATAATTGATGTGTTTTTAAAAAAAAATGTATATAGACTATGAATACTAACGAAGTAATTTATAATTCATAATAATAAGATATGATAATAGTGAATGCGGTTAATATACTCCTAATTGAGAATAAAAAGGGAATTGATAATGTGGAATGATTATTCTTAATCATTATTTCCGTATGAAATATTAAGGTAACCATTATAAATAAATGATATTATTATCTGTATTATATAAAGATCAGTTAGTAAACTAAACTAATCTTGACTTGGGTAATCTCAAACCACAACAAGATGAACTTACAAGAGGATAATTACTATTTTAGTCTATAACTCAAATAACTTATTAAGGCTATTGGAAACACAATCAAATGAATTCAAGAAGTGGTAAGTAAGATTTAAAAATTATGAATTAGGTAAACAAGAAGTAACTTAAGTCTTGCATAAATTATCGCAAGATGAAATATGGTGCGGGTAGAAAATCTTAATTATGACATAGATTGGTAGTAATATTGCATCATCATAATAACATCTTGACATAGTGCTAACTAAGGCTAGTTATGGAAGAGGGGAAAATGATGTAGTGACAGTAATTCCATTTACATGGTCTTTCCCTATGCCACAAATACCTTGAGTAAATTGTGGTTGTTTTCATTTACATAGATGGTCCTGTAAAGAACACACTTTCTATTTCTTAACATGTTCACCTTATTAAACATAAATATCTAGATAACTATGTCAAGATAATTTTTTTGTGATAGAAGACTATATCCCTAAACTTTTGTGTGGTCTTAGGATAAATTCTCTATGCACAGCTATAAAATTTAGCCAAAGTAATACAAGTAGTTGATTGCATTTTCTGTTCACTGTATCCTTATTTTATATATTTTAGATACTAGAATATGAAGTTAAGAAATTGAATTTCATGGTAAACATTTATGGATGGAAAAAATAGTTTTCGCAACCTCGGAAAAGGCAAACCACAACATATTAAAAATTGTATGGTTTCTTTCGTAGAGTGGATTGAAGGGAGATAATTATAAAACCTTCTTAGTTGGAAAAATTTTATACAGGGAAGAGTTATCGAATGGATCAAACCTAACTAAAATACTAGTTGTTCAATGTTTTAAACTAGTCTGTTGTGAGTTAACTCTATTGCATACTTTGTGATTCAAGTATGAAGATTAATTGTTGTTTTTTTTGAAATTCAGTTCTGGGGTAATAATTATTGTGTTACAACATCACACGTCTACTATGTAATTATATGCATGATTCCTAAGCAATAAAAATAGACATTAACAAAAATTATATTATTTTTCATTACATTGATTTATCATTTAATACTTGTGTCGTATGCTTTTCTAGAACTATCCCCTTACTTTTGGACATTACACAACAGGTGGCCCATCTCAATGTATTCTATTTTATCTTCGGATCCTTTAGAAAACTAACACCTAGTAGAGATAGGAGTGTCCAAATGCTACTATCCCCTTTGATCACTTTTGTTCTCTTTCCCTCTTTTCTTATATTTTAAAATTCCATGAATCCTATTATATTTTCTAAAAATTCTATTATCACTTTGTGTTGACTTGTTAGTTGTTAATGATTAAATTCAATTAAGGAATCATATATATACATGACTTACTATTCTAAAGGGTTGGGTAAATTGGGCTATTAATTATTATCTACTACTTGGGAAAAAAAAAGAAACATTCAAAGACTACATTTGGGCTGCATCATTCATTGAATAGAAAGGAAAAATTATGAGTTCCATCACACACATTCATCTTACAAGAAAATTAGTTGCAACCCATTATTTTGGTTTGACATATATAAGGGCAATGTAGGTTCAAGGGATAGAATTCTATCATACACACACACACACACACAAACATACTATAACTACATTGAGTCTAAAATGTAGTGTAGCACTCGATGAAAAACACATTAGGGTGACTGCCAAAGTCATCCTGACTCAGGCATATGTATATTTTATTCCATCTAATGTGTGTTTGAGCCTTACTCAGGTAGTTAGGATTGGTTTTTTAGTTAAATGTGTGATATTTAAACCCTATAACGAATTCTAGGTGATAAATAATGAAGTGGAAAAGAGATTATCAAAACCTAAAAAATATCAAATCCGGACTTGTAGCCAACACACCAGCAAAAAGTATAGAAACTAACACCTAGGTTATCTTGTCCCCTATTCAAAATTTTAGTCTAGAGGACTTGTAGATGTCTATTTTGTAGATGAAGTATATACAATCCAAATATAGCCTATTCCAACACCATTATAACAAAGATCCAACATAAACAATGATATATCATCTAATTATTCTCATCCCATCATTAGTTACACTTACTTTCCATTGAATTTTAGATATTTGTATTTATGATATTATCTAGTTGATCTTAGTCCTCTAATAAATATTTAATTTCTTTTAAATAATTTGGTGAAAATGATCCTTTCATTCTCTTTATCAGATCTTGTTGTTTCCTATCATGCCTACTAGCTCACATGATTTTACCACTGAAAAATCTTAGTGACCTAAATACATACATTATTGATCATTTCTGAGAACATATATCTCTTTTTATTTATTACTTGTGAAGAATCCTAACATATTCCTGCATCCACCCCTCTGGTCACTAATTTTATGCCCACTATGGTCCCAACATCCTCTTTTCTACTCTCCTTCCCTCCTGCTAATGCAGAGCATCCACCAACTATATTCCTATTTCCTCACCTCACACTCACCTTTCTTACCCTATCATTTATCATATCCATCCTAGTTATTTTTTAGGGACTAATTCCTTAGAGACATTATAACGTCATTTACAAGATCAAATTCATTAATTTTAACATGCTTCTTATTCTCCCTCTCAATCTCTTGACTCTTTCTCTTACATATTCCTCTTCACCCGAAGATTCATCTTATCCAATTCCACCAAATTTTACTTCACCTAAGTTTCCTCTTTTTTACTTCCATGGAGATACACAAGACCATCTTAGATCATTTTGTGTTGCATGTTTGGTTTATGTTTTTGATGATACAGTATTGACCATGTTAACTACTAACATATTACAATACTATATTTTACAATGGTTTTATGATTTTATCCTTCTTGTCATATGTTTTTGCAAGGGTAGTATTAAACTTGAAAACATGACAACAATACCCTAGTGTTGAAATTTTTTATTGTAAACCTTCCCAGACACCCTTTTAGAGAAGTTCATCCCTCATGTCAGGCCTATCCACCATCCTTTTGGTATCCATATTTTTTGTTCCAAACTTTCTCATTTTTTATAACGAGGAAAACAAGTTCACAAGATTATTCTGAGACAATGTCTCGTGAGGTAGATCCTTTATCAGGGTTAGAAATGGCTATTTTTAGTCTTTCTAAGGCAAGTGCACATTCTCTGGAGAAACGTTCAAGGCCTAAATTAATCAAGAAGTGGTATAAATGATCCATGATTTTTATAAAGTTATTTAATAAACTTTAGGAAATATTTTGAGATTTAGGGGCTAGTTCAACAAAAGCTGGTTTTTGACGGAAAAGGAGCTCACACTGCAAAAAAGTACTTGAGCTAAGGAAGATGATTCTGCGAGCTCCAAAATGAGCTAGAGGTAAAATAATATATCAATGGAAATTGGATTCAATCCCCTACATGAAGATATTCTTATATGTTTTACAAGACATGTGTATTTGTTTTTACAACTCAGTCTTGGAAGGTACATATAGAAATCATGATAGAAATACCATTTTTGAGGAGGTTGCAAGATGAATTAGAAATTTGAACCATCACATTGTTATAAAAATACATTTTAGAGTAAAATTCATATAAATAATCAACCAAAAATATCTCTGGGAGCTCCAACAACGTCATTTTTAAGCTCCTTCCCAAGGTACAAGCTCCATAGATAGTCAATTTTTCATGTGCCACATGGCAGCATGATGCTGAAGAAAAATATTTCATCTCGTTTTCCCCTTTCCAAGGTGATAAGGGGGACAACAATAATCACCCCCCACCTTGCTCCCACATTGTTCCTAACATGACTTCAACTTAGACTCGGGTGCCGAAAATAAGATCGTCCCTTACTCTCTCTCGTTAGTGCATGTCCGTGACTTCTCCTCATAGGGATAGGGAGAATTGTTTTATCCTTGTCATCCCTTTTCCAGGGGGAAATAGGGAAAAATAAAATTTCCCCACCCTTGAAGGAATAAAAACCAAGGAGATAATGTGCACTTTTTGATCTTCCATTTTTTCTCAAAATCTACTCGGAACTTTGGCAAATATTTTCAAAGATTTTTCTCCTCCATTCCTCCATTATCTCAGTGGAGAAATTTCTATAAAAATTGCATTTTTTAGAGCTCCATATTCAATTTCTTACCTGAGTGACGCATAAAGGTGAGGTTTTTTAATATCTTCCCCATTTTAAAATGCTTTCAAGGTGAAAGATAAAAATACTAATTGATTCCATCTATGTTTAATGGTGAAAATACCATCATTTTTTCCCTATCTTTCATTCCTTCAATTTCCAATTATTCCGCTGGATGAATTGAGCTGAAAAATTTAACACAACGTCTATATAGAAAAGCTATTCCGATGAGCTTGATTTTGTCGAAATCAGAGGTGGGAAAGAAAATTTTCCAAAATTCATAGAAAATCCATTAATGGCTTCCATGAGTCAACAATGAAAAGGAAACGACGTACTTATTCACTTCACAGGGTTCTAGTGGGTGGAATCACGTGAAAATTAGAGCATAGATTTGAAATGAATTATGTAAACCAATGTAAGTGGTTTCATTCGAATCCGACACTTAGAAAACCAATTTATATTTTTATTAAATATTTATGGGAGAGCCTACAATAAATAGTAAGGTCGAGAAATTTTTTTATTCACACTCCTTATTTAACTGCATCATGATCGAGGCACTCCAAAATTTACAAGATTGACAAAAATGAAAAAAAAAAAGATAAATGAGAACATAATTTTGAATATTATAAAAATAGAAAATGAGTGAAAATAGTTAAAGGTGGTCAAATTTAGGTCATTCACTCATCCTACAATGCTCTCAGTAATCACGGGAGCTTGTCCCTCTTTAATCTATCAATTCCCTCATTCCCCAATGTGTTGAGTGACGAGTACCAAAAGGAGAAAGTTACTAATTGTGTAATGAAGACCCTTTCAATTCATTTCACATGTGATGCATGATCAACTAGTGGATGAAATTGATATTTTTCTCATTATCCTTTCCTCACTCTAGAATCAAAAGGATTTGGTAACATGGCTCGTCAATCATCACTGCTTGTGCAGTGGCAGGATCAAGATCATGGCAAAGCGAACAAAATGCATCCAATTTATCCCATGTGAATAATTGATTCTAAGGTTGTGCTAGTGTTTCAAAGATTAAAATTATTTTATCAATGAGGGGAGTCATATTCCAATGTTCTTAGTGGTATTATTCTGAAGTGTTCATCATACCTCTTCTCGATGTATCCACGCAACATGTAGAAGTGCATTATTTCAAATATATTTTTAAAAGGGGAAAAGTGCTCAAAAGTGTCCAAAAGAGAAACCTTCATCAGTGGATCTTGACTATGTTGGAAAGGTCTATCTTGGGATAAGTTTCAATTTTTAACATAAATGGATATGATCTTCATCTAAGTTATAGGAAACCTCATCTAGGATGTGGGCTATTCCTTCTCTTCTCTCTCCATTATTTGTTCTCTTCTTTATCCACATTCTTTTTCTCCATTATAAACAATCATGAATTTCATCCTATTCATTTAAATGTGACTATAGTCAATATTGTAATAAATCACCCTCATTTAATAAAAATGGGACTTAATTTCATCCCTAGGGAATTGAAATAAATGAAAAGTTGTGCGAGGGGTAGGTGAAGAGCCCTCTTGAAATATATAAATTGTAATGACTTCCCCATTCCAAAGGGTCATCAATTTTATATGTTCATGAGTAGATAACTACTTGTGATAAGAAAAAGAGATAACTATTTTCTTCTATTCTCCTTCTCATATGTTTTACCATTCCTCTCAATGTATAACTTTGCCAAAATCTAAACAAGGAATAAAATAGTTAATGCATTTCTGATGAGGGAATAAATGAAATGTTGTTTCCATAGTTCTATCTTGTCTTGGTGTTAGAAAAAAGGTTATTTTCATACTAATTATGTGTGATGATATACTCTAATTAATATTTTTAGGAACATGAATCTTCTACCTGCAATATTAATCCCTCCATCCTAATTTCCCACTCCCTTTTCCCACATACCTAGAAAATTATTCCCTTGTAAGAAATTACAATAATTTTTCGAAGGTTTAGTGGAGTGTCCTTGTTGGATCCCCGACCTCTAAGCCAACAACAAAATTTTATTCTTTTTCACACGAAACAAATGGTGCTTCTACATTCAAGCAGAGCAACCTAGTCCCAATGTGTTGGCGGAAATCCAACAATTTGACCAACTGACTAATTTTATCACCAACAATTTTTGGATCCCACCGTGGGGTAAACATGGCATATTTTTCACCCAAATATGAACCAAAAAAAATTTAAATATCAGAAAACTAAAAAAGAGTTGATTTAAAACCATTGCTAAAAAACCCATTGTTGATTCTTGTGAGTGATCCTTCATATTCCATAGCATCATTTTATATTCTCATTACAATATTTTCCTGAAGCTGGCTAAAAGAAGGTATCACATCTTAAACAGGTTGAGAGGAATTATTGATCTTTTTTTTAAGGATTTGCAAAATCTGTGATAACAAATTAGAGATAACCCCTATTACTTCTCTCAATATTTATCTCTAACTGATTCTTCAAGTAGGTACCATGGAAATATTATCCAATATCTGGGTGACACTCCTCCTAAAAAAACCCCTCAATTCTCCCATATTTTGATTGTTGTTGAATATTGAATTACCTAATCAAGAAGAATAAAAACCAGAAGAATAATTGGGAGAAGAATTTGTAGAATAAGAAGCCAAAGCAAGAGAAAAAGTAGAAGTAGAGGAAATAAAGGCAGAAGAAGGAGAAAGACACCAACCCTTTATTCCATGGAGAAGGAATATAAGTCCTCCTACTCTCGCACCTCCCCTTCATAATCTACAAAAAAAATATTTTAAGAATTTTCCAAAGTTCAAATGTGATGGTACAAAACTTCCTAAAGAACACATTTCTGCCTTCATAACCACACATAGAATTATTGCAATCGAAAATGAAGATGTTGTTGTGATACTGTTTGTAGAATCTCTACAATAAAAGGTAGAAAAATGGTTTTATGTCCTACTGACAAAAGTCATCACATGTTCGGAAGATATTTAAGAAAAATTAATAACAAGATTCAACTTGTATGAATATGTCCAAGACCTCCTTATTTAATTGGTATAAATGGGAAAAAGAATTGAATATAACTATGAGAGACTCCCTGGCCCATTTCAATTGGTTACTCCATAGAATACGAGAAGATTCTTTTCCATATGAAGATAACATAAAGATATTCCTCATCAATGCACAACCTCCTAAAATTTGATTCATCTTACGAAGAGTTAAAAATCGTACTCTTGAGCTTTCCCAAAAAATATGCAATTGATATTGAAGATGATTTAATATTGTCTAGAAAAATGAAGAATCCAAATAGAAAGGAAAGGGTCCAAGTTTCCATTCAAGGTTCCACTGAATCTCTTGTCCAAAAATTGGCTAGTGAACTAGATGAAGTAAAGAAAAAAATAGTTCAAAATATTCCTCTTCAAAATTAGAATAGGGATTAAATTATCGAAGGACACCAAAGGCTTGCCTTAGAATATTTGGCTGTCAATTTTATCTGTATAACTCTAGCATATGAAGAAGGACTTGAGGAATAAATTGAGGGAAGTGATTTCTTAGAGACTGAAGAAGAAGAGAATTATGCAAAAATAAGATTCTATGAGTATTCTGTAGGCAATCAATATAATGAAGAAGATGCACCCATTTTATCACTATTCTCAGTCTCAAAAGGGAGTTTCTCTCTCTGCTACTATAAAAAACAAGAAGATTAAAGATCCTCCTATGACGACTCTACAAACAAAAATAATCCATCGAGGATATCCACATCCTCCCTTCATGGAGTCTGCATTGGATAAACCTAACCCCATGGCAAGCAAGAGGTCATCGACTATTCCAGGTAAGTCTTTTTATTCTCCTTCTAAACTAAGCTTTTATCCTACAAAATCTAGTCCTTCAAAATCCTTTAATATACCTTCATAGCCAACCTCTTTTCCCCAAACATCTATTCCTACTTCTAAACCTATCCTAACTTCAAAATTAGATCCTTAATCCACCTTGTTTTCATCTGATCCTTTTGATATCATAGTACATGGGAAGAAATCAAAGCTACAGATGTTTGAGTATGAGTATTTACAGATTAACCTAGAACAATTTAAGAAGATTGTCTGACATATCAAGGGTATAAGTTCAAATACCTATACTGTAGCCCCTCTTTTTAAAGGACTACTATTAACCCACCTATAACTCCATTGTAGAGCATGCTTACCATGACTACATAAAATATTGATATGATTGATCCTTTTTATGTATCCTTTCTTTTTTGAAGATACTAGATGAATAACTACAGAATAGATTCAGGTGCTCCAGAAAATGTAATTCCTATAAAGGTGGCCAATACTCTTAGAATAACCTTGACATGAGCCAGTTGCTTTTGTTACTCCATGGAATGAAAGGAGGTCCCACTTATGGGAAATATAAACGATGCACATGTGGTCCTTTCTAAATTATGGATAAGGAGGTGTCAATGAATATCTCGGTAGCACAAATTCCAGCTTCATTTGGAATGTTAGTGAGGATAATATTCTTATGATAGTTGGGAGGAGAAATGCATATAAATTTTTATTTCACAAACATTACGGTTAAAGGAGATATGGAAAATTTTCTTCCTATGAAAAATATGAAATATACAATGCAAAAGTTAGGGAATCCAAAAGCTATCATCCTGTACAAAGATAGCAGTAATATGAATCATTTTAGAACAACTTAAGAAGAGTATGAGATTTCTATATTGAAAGGACCAATCATACCTCTCCAAAGAGGTATTGATCTTGAAAAAATATGGAGGAACCTTGAGTTGCAAGAGAATAGTCCCGAGTTGTTGGATGAAGCAAACCATGATGAAGAGGAAATGGTTCCTAATGAATCCAAAGCTGAGGAATCATATTATGGGTTTACCCATGATTAGGTTTTCTCACACTTTTTTGAAGATGAATGTTCTCTTGATCATGTCACCCATGAAGAAGAAAATCCAACTTGCAATGATACTTTGGAGGGTTTGGAGGAAAAATCTTTAGAAGAAATGCTAATATTTGTAGAAGAAACAAAAGACCCTTATCTCATTATTGAACTCCTGATGAAAGCCATGGATTTGAAGGACAGGTGTGAATCTAATTTTGAATTCATAAACATAATTAAAATTAGTCACGGTAAAATAAAGAAAGGTGGAAAATATGATGTCCCTCCTGGGAAAATGATTAATGAATGTAACAACGAAATTTAAGTCATTCCTTTCCTATTATAAGATGAAGATTTGATCAATGATGAAAAAGTTGAAGTAAATAGTTTTGGGTCCTCCTGATATTAGAATTCTCAAAATAAATGGGTAGTGGAATGCAACGAGCTTCGGGATGATGAATCAATTCCTCTGAATGGTTTCCTTTAATTTCAAAATGATGATTCTTTGAATGAATGTAAAGGTGAGCTTTTGGAAATTTCAAAGGAGTCTGTGAAATAAATATCAAAAGCTAGAAAAGGTATGGAATACCCTGACCTAAGTCTTAACCTCTTGAATCATGCCATGGCCATGAAAGATATGTATGAGGTTATGTATGATCATTCACTCAATATCCAAGCACCTCATAACTAAATAGAAAAAATTATGAATCTAAAGACTTTGATGAAAAAAAATTCAATAAACATGAATGTCGGAAAGAAGAAAACACAGTATATTCAAGCAATTCAAACAAAAAACTGCCCTAAGATAATGATGAGATGACAAATGATAAATCAGCAATGTGGGTGAACAAGGAGGGAAATTTGCACTCTGAAACTGAAGTCAAAGATAGTAAGTGCAATGGAATTTTTGAGATAAGTTATGAGAATAAAAAAACTCATTAACAATCACTCCTCCCAAGTATATAGGAAGTCATGAAATCACATGGCTTTCATATATAGTTGAGGAAAGGATGATTCTTTCTTGAACTGGTCAATGGCTTCGCAAAACATCATCACCCAGTGTTACCCCTTAAGAGGTAACTTCTGAAAAGAAAGTGATACAAAAAAAGTGGGTTATCCCCCACATTATACTATAGATGATTTAGGTGTTTGTTTCTCCATGGTATTGTTTGTTTTTTTTTTCCCCTTTTTTCTGTTGTCTATTTCCCTTTTATTATGTTTGTATATGCTCCTTTCATTTTATTCTTATTTTTAATGAGAATTTGTAAAGCCCAATGGATAAGGAACTGGTCCAAATTTCAAACTCAGATTCTAGAGTTCATTCTCATTGTATCCTAACTTTAATCAATCCAGAACATGTCCCCAAGTGAGAGCTACTTGTTGTGATGTTTTCTTCAAGGGCAACATTTAACTTTAAAACATGACAACTATACCCTAGTGTCGAACTTATTGATTATAAAATTTCCTAGGCACCCTTGAAGAGAAATAAATCCCTCATTTCATTCCTATACTCCATCATTTCGGTATCCGTATGTGTTGTTCAAAAATTTCCCGTTTGTTAGAAAGATGAAAACAAGTTCACAAGATTCTTATGGGACAATGTCTATTAAGGAAAATCTTTCAGCAGGATTAGAAATGGTTATTTTTAGCCTTTCTTAGGTAGGTGCATGTTCTTCAAAACATATTTCAAGGCCTAAATTCATCAAGAAGTGGTATAAATTAGAGAAGAACATTGTGCAAGTTATTTAAGAATATTTAGGAAAGATTTGGAGACTTTTGGAGCTAGTTCAACAAAAGTGAGTTTTTAAGGGCAAATGAACTCGCAATTAAAGAAAGCATATGCTTCAGAAGATTATTTCGGGGGATCTGGAATGATTTGTAAGTCAAATATGATATAAAGGTAACTATTATTAAATTTCCTATATGGTGGTATTCTCATAATTTTCACAAGACCCATGCATTTCTTTCCACAACTCATTCTTTGTAGTCATAACAAGACATCTGATACAAAATACCATTTTTGGGGAGGTTTCAAGGTGAATCATAAACTTATACCATCATTATTCTAAAATTATTTTTTCCATTCAAATTCATATAATAAGTGTCTAAAAATACCTCTAGCAATGTCATTTTCAAGCTCCTTCCCAAGGTAGAAGCTCTGTACTTAGTCAAATTTTCTAATATCACATGGCAACATGAGGCTAAGGAACATTTTTTTGTACCATTCATCCCTTACCAAGGGGAGAAATTAGATAGAAAAATGTGATCCCCCCACCTTGCACCCACGTCATTCCTCACATGACTTTAACTTAGCCCTGGGTGTCAAAAATAAAATCGTCTCTCTCGCCAACGCATGTTCGCCACTTGTCCTCTAAGGGACCGGACACAATTTTGTGTCCCATTCATCCGTTTTCCAAGGGGAAAAGGGGGATAAAAATTTCTCCCCAAAGGCATAAAAACCAAGGAGATGGTACATTTTTTGATCTTCCTCCATTTTTGTTCAAAATATACTCAAAACTCTAGAATATGTTTTCTAGGACTTTCCTCCTCCTTTTCTCTTCCTCAATTCCTCCCTCAATGTTTCAATGATCACAGTAGATAAATTTGTACAAAAATTGCATTTTTCAAGAGATCCATATTCATTTTATTTCCTGAGTGACTCTGTTCCTAGGAAAGTGAAAATTTCATATCTCACAAACTGGTTCACGGATCGAGGTGGGGTTTTTTTATATCTTTCCCATTTCTAAATTCCTTCAAAGAGAAAGTGGAAGAATATTAAATTATTCCCTATATTTTTAATCATGAAAAATCCTCATTTTGTGTTGTGTCTTTCATTCATTAATTTTTCCATCATTCTAGCTGACGAATCAAGCTAAAAACTTGAACATAAAGTCCGAATGAAAAAAATATTCTGGTGAAGATGCTTTCATCACGATATGAGGTGGGAAATAACATGTTCCAAAAACCATAGGGACACCATTAATGGATGGTATGACTCAGTTGAAAAAAGTTAATTAGGTACTTCTTCACTTCTAGAGGTTCTAGTTGGCAAAATCACACGAAAAAATTGGAGAAGAGGTTTGAAATGAATTATGTAAACTTCTACAAGTGGTTTCATTTGAATCCGACATTGGGAAGACCAATTTCTATTTTTTATAAGTTTCTATGGGAGAAACTACTATGAATAGTAATTTCAAGAAAAAATTGCATTCAGACTCCTTATTTCACTCCCTCATGATCGAGACACTACAAAATTGACAAGATTGACAAAAATGGCAAAAATCTGGCTAAATGAGACCATAATGATGAATATACTAAAAAATAGAAAATGAGTGAATGGAGATAAAAGTGGTCACATTTCAGTCATTTAATAATTATATGATGGTCTCAACACTCGTGGGATCTCCTCCCTTTGTTCTCAATTCAATGTTTGCATTCCCTAATGTGGTGAGTCAAGAGTGCCAAAATGAGAAAATTGTTAATTGTGTGATAAAGACCCTTTCCATTCATTTCACATGTGATGCATGATCAACTAGTGGATGAAATTTATTTTGGTCCCATTCTCATTTCCTTACTCTTAAATGAGAAGGATTTGGTCACATGCCTCATCCATCATTAGTGCATCTGTAGTGGCAAGATCAAGATCATGCCTAAGTGAACAAAGTGCATATAATTTCTCCCATGTGAATGATTGATCATGAAGTTTTGATTGTAAAGTCAAAATCATGCATTTGATTACATTTTTAGGTACTAAAATTATACTTGCATTCATATGATTCCTAAGTGAGAAAACTAGTAGTTAATAACTATCTTTTTTATCTTTGCTTTGTTTCTAGTCTTCTTGTTGGTCTAACACACCCTCATCCCAGTTGGTATTTCACTTTCCTATATTTTATGACTCTAAACACCAGCACCTAAACAATAAATCAATGCCCAGGAATGCTCATCATTATGGGTACCCTTGAACCTTGGGCATATTATTTTCTTATGGGTCGGCCTTCCAGATGTTAATTATGAATTTCAACTCAGGGAATCATATAAATACAAAGTTATGTGGCCAAAATAAATGAAAAAATATAAAATAATATATTATCATCACCTAAGTTTGCATCAAAATGAATCTAAGAGCATCAAAGGCATCCATCTAGCACTCATACAACATAAAAGGGATTGTATTTTCTGTATACACTTCATAGGAAGGGGAAGTTCAATTTTCCATCCACACATCAATTTGCATTGGTACATTGAGCTATTAACCACCATCATGCGCTTGCACAAGGACTTTCTAGGGAATGATTGTATCACACATGTATAAGAACTACATGGATTCTGAGGTGTAGTGCAACACTCGATTGTAAATTCAATTAGTCGGGCGACCACCAAGGTCACTCTAACTCCTCATATTGAATCATTTCTTTTTGGGATTTGATGTAGTTTTAAGGTTTTGCATGTGAACATATCTTCGCAGGTTACGAGATAATTCTATGTTCATAGTGAGACATATAAGAGACCAATATTGAATATCAATGACCATCTTGCGATACCAGAAAAATTAGGTTATAAACTTTGGCGCAGTGATAGGCACTCGTGACCCAATCCATGCACCCTAGTGACAGATTATCTGATAGCTCTATAATCTATTGTGCATATATTTAATAGTATTCCCTTCTTATTTATAATTTTCTCTAGTTTTCATAGCCTTAAAATAAAGTGTAAATCAACTAAGTCATTTTCCCCTTACATTGATCCATTTAGAAACATCAACTAGATCTACACAATTAAGGGCATCATGCTTAATTCTCTCCCCCCTCCTAACATCATCAAGTGTCTACCATTTATACTATTATGCTATTTGATTCAAAATTTATATTTCTAAGTAATCTTACACATGTCGATATGCTTTGTAGCACCATTACCCTGTGGCACAATCTTATACTAAGTTTCACACTTGACTGTTGAGGGAATACTACATTTATGAATCTCGTACACTGTAAATTCCATGCGCTGCACTCCATGATACATATTTCTAGTATTCAATTATCACACACCATACTACCCCTATCACGCACTCTAGTTCCACAATGCATACATGAATGTTGAGGGTATAAATAATAAATTAACCTCGCCTCTTCTACATTTGATGCTCTATGCTTCATTGATCTATCTATCTATCGCACTCTATAAAACCACTTCCTAATGACACACTTTTGTTCTATGGATCATAATTTATTATTGAGGAATATTTAATAAATGAATCTCATCTCATACTCATCCATATATATTGATGGGTAAGTTTCTCCTCTCATTCACATTGAATACCATTTGATTCAAACTCATACACATCACATTGCATATCTTGGTTACACATATTATTGGTTGACTATACTCAGATGTCACACATTTCTTACTATGTTAGGATCATATCTCGGATGAAATTATATTTATTATATACACATGCATGTTCACTTGCTCTCTATTTATGAATGCAGATTTCTACAAATCTTTACATGCACCAATGAGGCTTTGTAGTGTACCTCTTACTAGTCCCACCCAACATCCTGGGGACATCTACATTTTTACCTTTACACATCATAGGTGATATTATTCCATTCATTTTTACTACCTATTCTTCCAAGGAAACTATTTTAGATTTATCTATACATGATTTTACATACTCTTTATCTGTCTAACATGATGATCAGTGCTTCATGTGTAGAATTTTCTTTGAATGAGTATTTGACACCATGTTTGTCTAATGATTTTCTTTGTACTATTTTTCATATATTGTTATTATATGTAAGAGGGCATACTACATCTATGAACCTTGTACACTGTGCATTTCACGATCTGTGCTCCATGATACATATTTCTAGTATTTAATTATCACACACCATACTACCCTATCATGCTCTCTAGTTACACGGTTCATACTCAAATACTGATGGTATAAATAAGAAATCAACCTCACCTCTTCTACACTCTACATTATATCCTTCATTGATCTATCTATGTAGCATTCTTTATCAAACCACTTCCCGATGACGCACTCTTGTTTTATGGCTCATTCTTGATTACTGAGGGGTATTTTATAAATTTTCCTCATCTCATACTCATCCACATCCATTGGGGGGAATATTTACCCTCTCATTAACAATATATACCATTTCATTCACACTCATGCAAATGATGTTGCATATCTTGGTTACACTTATTATTGTTTTCTTATAATCACATGTCACACTTTTCTTAATATGTTAGGTAGATATGTTGTATGACATTATATTTATCATATACACATACATGTTGACTTTCTCTCCAGATGTGAAAGCAAAATTCTACATATCTTTTCACAAAACAACTATGCTTGGCATTGTACCGCTTACCAGTCCCACCAAGGCTCCTAGGGGCATCTACATTTCTACTCTTACACATCATAGGTGATAGTTTTCCATTCATTACTACTTACTATTCTTCCTAGCACACTATTTCACATTGATCTATACATGTTTTAACATACTCTTTATCCTTCTAACATGCTAATGGCTGCTTCATGTGTAGCATTTTCTTTGTAGGACTATTTTCCAACATGGTTTTCTAATACTTTACTTCCTACTACTTTCCATTTATTAATATTGTATGTTATTGTTTGCAGGATATGCCCTTTGTTTTACATGCACACTTTATGATTTTGACTCCTTCATCCCTTATTTTCTTGTGACATTGCAAGGATGTCCCATCTATGACACCTGATTTTCATAGTTTCTCTCTTGTATGGAAATTTTTTTTACAATTCTTTTCAATTACATGTTTGCTTCTTTTTCTTCTAACACATGTAGCTAGGAATCTTGTTTTCATGTGCCTTGGTTTCTACGATACACATTCCCCTCCCCTTGTAGGATAAACATTTTAGATCAACATCAGGTCATCTCTTTTTTCCGCAATCTCCTAGAAACCTCACATGTACCCTAAATGAGGGTCAGGTCATACAATTGGTGAGTGAGTAAACCCATACAAAATTTCACAGTTTCTGTTCAGACATGCACAATACAAAATCAGTAAAGTATACAATTGCATAAATGGCCCAAAATATAAATTGCATCCTCATATAAACACAGACACCAGTTACCAAATACAAACACTAGCATTTGGGTTCTTGTGACCTCTCATATGAACCTATATCTTGGGGAATATTAAACTAATTTCTTAGATCAACACAATTTACAATAGTTCACACATTAGTTTTCACAGTACAGGCAAAATCATCTAGCAAACATAATGCATTCTTTCTTTTCTACATGGTACAAATACAAAACTAATATGGTACAAATCGAAACACGGATCACACCATTTTTAGTGGTGTATAATTCTTGAAGGATTCATCGAAGGAGAGTAACACTACACATCTCTCCCAAACAATCTTCTTTCGTGGCGTGAGATTGTTGAAAAAACTTACACTTGGTGTGAGATTGACTCAAAATAAAATTTCTCAGTGTGAGATCATCCAAAAAATCTCTCTATGCATGATATTTCCCAAAATTCTATCTCTTCTACAACATTTTCATGAAATTTTTCTATCATTTTACACTCATTTTCATCAAGTGCACACTTTACATTTACTAAATTTACATACTTTCACATACTTTACATACTTATGAAAAAATTTCATATACATGTCTCTGAATACTTCTTCACTCTTCTTTTGCAGGTCCATCCCTAATAAAAACATGAAGAAACCTTCACCATTTACAAAAATAGGTACAAAACTGTATAATGCATCATATATGCATACACCCCTAGGGTCACTTTCCTTTCCTAGTTTCCATGCTTCATTTTTGCATCATTCCACGTTTCACTTGTCCATTCATGAAATTATTTGCCACATGCTCTACATGGTTATCAGGTATGCATATCTTATCTACTTTATGTTATCAAGTATTCAATCAAAAATATAGATTGTTGGAAAATATAAACAAAAAATCACGCACTTGGGTTCATTTCTAGTTCCAAAAAGCATACTTGCAAGCACCCTTTTCCTTCTAAGCACCCTTTACCCTATTGTATCTTACTCACTTATTTTGGGTCACTTATATCTTGTATTCATCTTATTTTCTTATGGATTGGCCATCTAGTTGTCAGTTATGAAATTCAACCAAGGGAATCATATAAATACAAACTTATGTGACCAAAATAAAGGACCAATATCTAAGCATCTATCATCATCAGCTAAGGTTATATCCAAAGATATCTAAGAGAATCGAAGGCACCCATATAACACTCATACAAGGGAAAAGGGACTACATTTTTTGCATACACTTCATAGGAAGGAGATGTTCATTTCTATAACCACACATCCATTTACATTTGTACATATAGCTGTCACCCGCTATCACGTGAACTTACACAAGGGATTCCTAGGGAATGATTATATCACACATGCACAAGAGCTACATGGATTATGGGGTTTAGTACATCGCTTGGTCATAATTTTACTCTGTTGAGTGACCTCCGGGTTCAATATAACTACCCATATTCAATATTTTCTTTTCAGGATTTGATGTACTTTGATTGTTTTACAGGTCATCATCTATTTATAGGTTACATGAGAATTTTGTGATCATAGTGTGACATACAGGTGACCAAAAATGATTGGTGACCATTTTTTGACCCCAATAAAAGTGTTTTTTCACACTCATTCATAGTTAGAGGAACCCAGAAGAAGACTATGATGCTTACCTTCCCCTGACACATCCTAGACACCATAGTCTAGGATTACTTGACACCTATATAATTTATTGTGAATATTTACAACAACCTACCCTTCTTTTTTATGATTTTCTCTAGTTTGCATAGTCTCGACATCATGCATAAATCAGCTAATTCATTCTTTCCCTCTCTTGCACTGAGGTTTTCTATATTTATCTAGCTTATTTATTTTGTCAAATATATAACTTAGCATTTATTTATTATACGTGACTTTTCAATTAGTAGTAATACAAATTCTTTTTTTTAAAATCAATGATACTATCTTAAATAGAATAAAGATTTTCTCAATGAAGGGTTTGATATTCCAATGTTCTCAATGGTATTTTTGATGCATAATCACAACACCACTGATTTTTCACAACTCAATAGATTGAAGCTGTCAGTGTGATTGCATAACATGGAACTTTTCCCAAAGTGTAGGAATTTTGCAATCAGGAAATCTCTTCGGAGAAATGTCAACTTCTTATCCTATCCTAATGCTAACTACTCAAAAGTGTCGAGAGTTACAGATCTAACACTAATCTAAAGTTTTCCCAAGGAGACAGAGTTAGAGAAAATTCATGAAAATAAAACCTACTCTAATAGAAGGTGATGCACCAAGAAGGAGTATCAAAAAACCTGCACAATAAACACAACACTACTAGAATCTTACAATGAAAAAACAACAGTGCACATTAATTTACATGTTATCAAAGACCATAAGAGATGAAACAAAACACAAAAGGGTGTTTAGAACATCCACAAATCTTTATGTGTTTTTCCCGAAATTGATACAATACTCCATAATCAAGCTCAAAGGCACATTTTTATATTATAATGTCTAGTAGGGAGGTTTGGAATATTCACAAAATATCTTACAGATAAGAAGAAGAAGAAGGTAGGGGCATAAACAAGGTGTACAACCTTTTGAAAATAGCCCCTCCTTATAATATATACGAAGAATGAGAGAATGGAGAGAGAAGGAATTCAAAATCCTGCTTCAACCACCAAAAAAAGCATTAAAATCACCTCAACAATGATGGTTGCCACTGTAAAACCCATACCTCCATGTACTTTTCCTTCTTGGAGAAGAAAGGAAGCCCATGCCTTCATGTACTTTTCCTTCTTGGATAAGAAAGGAAGCCCATACCTTCATTATTTTTGTAGGTGATAAATTTGGAAACACCCTCTAAAATGGAGGACTTTGAGCTCCCAGTCAAAATTTATGACCATCTAAAGATGAGGATGCCATACTGCAATAAATACAGGTTGTTATCTACCAATTGTTTGGACTCTGAAAATGCACCGCAACCTTCGAAATCTGAAATTTTGAACATTCACAATTCAGAGCTTTGGAAGTTTGTGATTCAGAGATCACAGTTACGGTTCATCTCTATGAGCTCGTGAAACCTTGAAAATGTTGAAACCCCAAAGTCCAAACTTTAGACTTTGGGTTTTAGAGTCAAAATTTGTATTGTGTGGTACTATTCAACATGAACTCATGAAACCTCTAAAATCCTGAAGTCTAAAATAAAAAGTTTTGGTTTCAGATCTTTAGGTTTTCGAGGGTTTTGGGGTTAAGATTTCAGGGGTTTTGGGGTTCCAGGGATTCAGGTTTTTGGGGTTTCAGGGATTCAGGTTTTGGGGGTTTCAGGGATTCAGGTTTTGGGGGTTTCAAGATTTTGGGGATCGTTCATCCATCTAGTCATTACATATGTCCAAAATCCTGAAAGCCCAAAGTCTCAATTTCAAATTTTGGGTTTCAGAACTTTTTCATCCCAATGTGGCACTATTCACTATGAGCTCGTGAAACCTGCGAAACTTTGAAAGCCTGAAGTCTAATTTTAAACTTCAGGTTTTGGAATCCCCACTCCTTTCCACTAAGTCCCCAAATTTTTCTTTGACATAACTCAAAACGACCCCACCTCTTAATTCAAAATTTTGGACTTCAGAGCATCTTCATTTCTCGAACTCCCCTGCAATGTGCTTGTCCTGCTTCATTGAGTTTTTTATCTCAAGCTCAAAACATGAGATGCCAAGGCCAAATCGATCCTCTTATTTTCTCTCCATGGGGTCTTGTTTGTCCAATTTCACTTGAGGGGGAAAATTGGATAATGGGTCTTCTACTCAAGTGTTCATCATCCCTCTCTTTAGTGTTTCTAGGTAGCGTATAAAAGTGCATTATTTCAAAGAGAATTTTAAACTAGGAAAAGTGTCGAAAAGAAAAATCTTCACTAGTGGAGCATGGTAGTGTTACAAAGGGCCATCTTGGGAGAAGTTTCAATCTTCAATATAAATGGAGCTAATATTCATTGAAGGAAGAGGAATCCTCATCTTGGTTGTGGGGCATTATTTATCTTCTCTCTCCATTATTTCTCCTCTTCTATACAACCTTTCTATTTCTCTGTTATAAGTAATCATGACTTTTTTCTTGCTCAATTAAATGTGACTATAGTCAATATTATAGTAAGTCACCCTCAATTAATAAAGAGGGGAGTTAATTTCAAACCTAAGGAATCAAGGAGTTGCATCTTGTAGAAGATAAATTACAAGTCATGTGGGGGTAAGTGAAGAGCCCTCTTGAAATCTATAAATTGTAATGACTTCCTTATTCTAAAGGGTTGTCAATTTTTTATTTTCAATAGTAGATAAATACTCTTGATAAGAAAAGGAGATAACTATTTTCTTCTATTCTACTTCTCATATTTTATTTCATTCCTCTCAATGTACAATTTTTCCAAAATGTCAATAAAGAAGAAAGGAGTTTATTATTTTTGCATGAGGGAATAAATGAAATTTTTTGTCCATAATTCCATCTTGTCTTATTGTTAATAAAAATTTTGTTTTCTATATAATTATGTGTGATGATATAATCTTATTAATCTTTCGAGGCATTTGAAAATTCTACCTATAATATTAATCCCCCCTTCCTAGTTTATGTTGATGCATAATCACAACACCCCTAAATTTCTACAACTGGATGGGTTGAGACTCTTAGTGTGATTGCATAACATGGAGATTTTCCCAAAGTATGGGACTTTGAAATAGGGAAAGCTCTCCGAATGAATGCCAGTTGTTATTCCTTTGTTTAGATGCACACATTCATATGTAGAGGATCTACTCTAAAACCTACTCTAACTTTCCAAGGAGAGAGGATTAAGAAGATGTAAGAAAATCAACCTAAATTAACAAAGGTGATGCACCAAAGAAATGTTGAACACCTTCTTTGCAATTAAACACAAACCATTAAAATTTTAATACAACCACCATGCACAGATAACCAAGATTACAATGAGAGATCAAGAAGATACAATGAACATAAGAGAGGGTTGAAATCATCCACAGGCTTGTTTTTATTACTACAAGAATTTGATATCCTCCATTACAATGACCAATAGGCACAAAATTTCCTTATAGTTTGAAATGGGAGGTTTCAACTCTAGAAATTCACTTCTAGACAAGAGAAGAAGGGAGGGTGCAAAGCCAAAATGTTCAAACTTTAAGAAAATGCCCCTCCTTACAATATATAGGAAGAATGAAAGAGAAGGCGGAAGAGAAGAATTTGAATTCTTTCTTCAACCACGCAAAATTGCATTGAATTCACCTGCAACAATGATGGGTTCTACTACAAAACCCATGCATCCATGTGTTGTTCCTTGTTAGGAAAAAAGGAAGCCCATACTTCATTATGGTGGTAGATCATAATCTTGACAATGTCATGAAAAATGGTGGACTGTATTACTTCATTTTGACTGCAAGCTTTCAAAAAATTCCTCTCTTCCTCAAATTTGAGCTCCCAGTCAAAATTTATGGCCATCTGAAGGTTGAGGTGCCATTCTACAAAAAATGGCAGAAAGACAGCTCCAAAACCCGAAAGTCCAAAATTTCATAATTTTAGAATATGGGATTTTAGACATTAAGGAGTGAGTTTTGTATTTTGGGGTTCGAGACTTCCAAAACTCCGAAGTTCAAAACCCTACAACTCTGAAATATGAAATGCATGTACCCTCAGAAATCTCAAAATTCAAACTTTCAGACATTTTAATTTTGGAGATTGAAACACTGCACATCGCCTAAACCACCTTGAGAGTTCTGAAAGTCCGAAAGGAAAACTTACGAAACTCCGAAACTTGAAGCTTCCACCGTGTTGAACCCAAAACCTACGTTGACTTCCGAAATCCAAACCCTTTTAGGATTCATACTTTCGAGTTTTTAGACATTTTAAAACATTTTTTGATTTTCTTCATCGATAATTCCAAAACCTGCAAATCCCGAACCTCCAAAACTCTGAAAACATGAAAGTCCAAAATTTCAGACTTTCAGGGTTTCAGGTTTCAGACATTGCTTGACCCATTCTTTGCCCTGATTTTCTTGAATTAGAAAAAATACAAAGTTAAAAAACTCTGAGCCTTTCTCCATTCTCTTCCTCTTGAGCTCTAATCTTCTTTGACATTTCTCTCGGCCATTGATTTTCTGACCCTGTATTTCTCATTTACGATCTCGTATGCAACCTGATTTTCGAAACCGAATGTGAGCTTGCATGATCGAACCAATCTCCCCATTTTTCCTATGCAAGGTCATGTTGGATCAATTTTTCTTGATGAGTAAAAATTGGATAAACAGTTTCCCACACCATTTTTCCCACCTATCTAGAAATTATTCCCTTGCAAGAAATTACAATCTATTTTCTTCATGTCATTGGATTTTCCATGTTAGATCCCTGGCCTCTAGGCTAACAAAAGAATTTAATTTTTCATTCCCACACAAATAAATTGAGCTTCCCAAATCAAACATAGGGACCTAGTCCTAGAAAGTTGGTGTAAATCCACTAATTCGTCCAATCGAAAAATTTTCTCTCACCAATAATCCTACACTATATCAGATCTTTCATTCCTATAGAAAATATGTTTTTGACCCCATCTTTTTTTATGAACAATTCGAACTAAAATTTTCATATGCACAAATGGCAAAAATTAATCAAGGATCTAATGAGCATCTTACTGACTATGTTTTGTGCTATAAGAATAAATATTTCTAAAATGAATAATGTTTTTAGCTAAATCTGAATTGGTAAAGAAATTTTTATCTAGAGCCTCTTTCCCTCCTTTTGCAATAATGTGTGCTCTTTGATTAGTTTCCATTATTTTGATCATTTATGTGATAATATTAAAGCATGTGTAAATAAGTTACTTTCTTTAGGAATTCTTAAGTATGGTGATAATAATTCTAATCAGTCTACTAAAAAATTTCAAGCTAAATAAACCTTTAAATCTAATCATAGTGAGCCTAATTCCTACTGTAAATTTTGTAACCCAACCTACAAATCTCGAACTACAACCTACACAGTGGCAATTTACTAAATTTCCATATCCACCTCGTATGTTTTTGCCTTAGCTCACTGAAAGCAGTCGTATTTCTCTCTAATTTCCTCTTGAGCTAGATCCAAATCATTGTCATGGAAATAATTTTGATGAAAATATGCATTATTATTATAATAGATGTAATGTTTTTTCTACTAAAAGATTATTTAAGATTATACATTGGAAACAATGAAATTAAGGTTCTTGAGCAGAATGTTTTTTTTTTTTCTAAAGTTACTAATGAAAAAAAAAATGCATAAAAATTTTTAATGACCCATTACCAAAACATGAAAAACCATCTCCTAAATATCCCAATCATACTTATCATGTGGTTTCACCTCCATCATTTTTATATCATCAACTTTGATTTCTTTTTGGCACTAACGAGCTTTTTCCACATGTAATTACTTTTATTGATGCAATTTTTTGTGTTTCCTTTTCATCACATAAATTACACATTGATGTTTCTATTGGTGCTCATGTTGTTAACAATGTTATGGTGCATCCTTATTTAAAGTGTAATGCATTTTCATTACCTTTCTTGTTATCTATTGGTCGTCCATTATATCATATGACACTTAGATCATTTACTTCTGATAGGAATTTGGTTCTTTATGGAAACAAATGATTCGGATGACATGTTAGAGAACGGAAGTTCCCAATACCTCCCAAGATCACTACACTATGGACTATCATTTCAAGATTTTTTTTTTAATATAAGAATGTGAAAAATGAAATTCGTATGAAAATGTTGTTGCTAGTCAAATTTTGGTCACAATTTAGACTCAACATGTTCAACTGGCCACTCAGGCAGTGACACGTGGAAAAAATCCATCAGGGGAAAAGGTGAAAAATTTAGGTTTAAGAATTAAGTCTTTGACACTTAGTAAGATATTCCTTTCACCAAGATGATAAAAAAACATTTGCCAACGTCGTGGGCCCTCAGACCTCCACATAGTGTGCCACCATTGGTCCACATGAAACGAATTATGACCAAGATTACTAGAAAAATTGGCGAGCTACTCAATCAAATCGGTAGGTTACATCTATGACTCGGCGAGCCTGAGGCCCAGCCAAATTTGTGACCTAGTAATTTAGTGAGCCAACCATGGAGAACATGGTCAGCTTGTGATCAACTAGTTGTGCTATATATTTCGGAAAAAGTGGTAAAATAGTGTGGCCAAAGCCACATGTCCAATAGGGATATTAAATCCTTAAAAAGGCCTATCTTATCCCTAACCCCATGAATGTGGGATAATCCATGTCAATTTTGATAAGCTTTGAAAAAGGGGGGCGTTCAATGCAACGACATGGTAGAAGGATCTTGACATGCGATGGTTAACGATGAAGTAGTCATCTAGCACAACAAACCATTGGGGAGCATGTGAGCGGCGATCGTTGTGGGTGGCGATCTTGAAAGTGAAAAAAGGCAAAGGAGGGGGAGTGGGAGTTGACCCGGAGACCTCCCCTAATAAAGAGGACTAGGAAAACCAACTCAACCAACTAATTCGGTTGCCTACGAGATGGTGGATAAGCCATATCTACAAGAAAAATGGCCCACCCAAGGCCTATAAAAGGCCCTTCTCCTTAAAAGTCAACACATAAGCCCTCTAAATCTGAGGCAAAGGAGAATGATGGGATATGAAGATTGTGATATGTCTTAGGTGTATAAGGCAATATGGAGATATAAAAAGGCCTATATTATTTGTTATAGGCATGAAAAATAATTAAGTCCTATATTATTTATTATAGGCATTATTTTGAAGAGAATCCCTATTTAATTAAATAAGAAATATTGTAAGAGTCATATTATTATTTTTTATTAGGAAATGTGAAAAAGATAAATCCTATAGTATAAGAAAATTTTAAGAGCTCAGGAGTATTATTATTTAAAATAACCGATCAATACAAAGGATAAATTCACTCCTTATTCTCGTTTGAGATCCCGGAAATGCAATTGGAAGCCAAGGAATGTGACAAAGCACAAAAGATACACAAAATCTCATATTTTTAGTGTATTAGGTGTATAACCATGTTAGCTTCTTCAATGTTGTAAAAGAGAGTAATAAATATTATTGATCTCATTGACAAGACATCATCTCAGAACTTCTCTCTATGTAGAGGATAGTTGAGATTTTACAATAGAGTGGTATTTGATCATCGTCGTAGACATGACATTGGGTAAGAACTTGGATATGTGTAGAGGCTGATTAAGTCTTTGCAATAGAGTGGTACCTAATCATTATCAATAACTGGAGACTTAGATCTCCGTAAAGGTTATATTTCCATGGAAAAAAGTGAAATTCAAAATCATACAAATTTTATCTGACCTTAGCACCATGTAGAGGTTCTTTTACCGTGAAGTGAGGTGTAGGTCATCAGGATTGTTAAATCGGAGATCTGTGAGCTTTCCAACACTAGCGGGTTCAGAGGATCAATTAGAACCAAGTTCGGTTGAACACCCATTATAGTAATGTAATTTTATTATGTACTTGTATTCAAAACTTTATAATGGACTAGTTCATCTAGTTTATGAACTCGGAGATATAGGCATTCTTCTTAAATATGTACTCAACTGTTGTGCAATGTGGTTTTAATTCTTGCACTAAATTTTAAATGTTGATTATTTTGGTGTGAATTTAGGAAAAGGAATAATTGCATATAAGGGTCCATGGTAAAGGGAAAAAAATTGGTTGGTTTACAGATCATGTTCAGTATTACAATAGGATATCACATGTAAGTTTGTTATCTCTAAGAATTTTTATATCAATAACTGGGTTGTCACTTGCGTTAGTAGTGAGATGTAAATATACTAATTCATACTATGTCCCATTGTAATCATGATATTGGCTACTAAGTTGCACATGATGCATATGCATCAAGGAGATCGGGTACATCATATTGTTCAACTGAGATAAAGCATCGAGCTTCTATAGTCTATTTTGCATAAAGAATGTCATCACCAAGGGACCAAAGAAGAACAAAATGGTCCTAAAGTATGTGCACACTACTCTATGAATGGGCATGAAAAGGGACAACATTGGTATTTTTTCCCAGATCAATAACTAAGATGGTTCCAGTGTCGAATGGTGGAATGTACAAAGGCAGCGAAAAATACCTGTAGTATTCAACCTACTATAACCATAGCTTGGAAAGATCATGTATAATTCTTTGGAGAAATGTTCACAGATTTAGAGAGTGAACTGTAAGCTAAGGTAGAGCTCCTAACAACATTGAAGAATTGTGAAGTGCGGGAAAATGAATATACGCCCACCAATGACACTGTAAGTGATTCATTGGAATTTCCTTCCATTGAAAACGTAAATCCTATTTTTGTGTATTAAAAAAATTCACTAGAGGTACATGATAAAAATAGTTTTTTAAGATGGGATATTAAGGAAAATGCCTTAGTGTTAATAGCTAAGGTATAAATAACCTTATATATTTATGATGGTCTGGGATATAACACTGGTAAAAATGAGGCAAGAGAAATATCTTAGACAATAGTGAGCATAAATCTCAAGCTGCCAGTCCTCCCAAAGAATCATGCATAAAGTGAACATACCAGACTCTCACAAGAATGATGAGAGAAAAGGAAAAGTTGACAGCCTGAAGAGGTATGATCATATCTTATTTGACTACAACAAGGATCCCATAATAACCCCAAAGTTATTGCGGACATATACATGTGCATACTGTGGATCCAATAACCATTGTGTGATTTGGTGTGGAAATAAAAATAAGGTTAATGGAGACAAGGGTAATTCTAAATCGTCTTATGGAGAAGACACAAGGACTAGAGCCACCAATTAAGTACACAATTTGTGACATGTTTATCATGCCTAATGGTTTCTTACAACATTGGTAATCAAATATCTATATGAATTTCTCATTAAGACCAGATGAACATTAGTCATCCTGATTTGGAATTAGAGTGGCATAGTAGAAGGAAGCGAGGCTAAGAGTCATAGGTCCTAGAGATTGAACCGATTGTCTGATTGGAGGAGGTGATGTTTGAAATCCATTTTATCAGCTATGAGATATATTCGAGACAACATTAGGGTTCTAGTTCAAATGAGTAGAGGAAACATAAGCCTTTTTAGGATAAACAACCTCATTAGTTGGGAGGTGTGATTTGGAGGAAATTTCAATGAATGAAAGTTCCCAAAACCCCCCAAGATTTCTTAATTATGGAATATCGTTCCAAGATATTTCCATCGACTATAATAACACAGAAAATAGAACGCGTACAAAAAAAATTTCCTTGGTCAAAGTTTGGTTTGTCCTTGGTCAAAGTTTGGTCACAGTTCAGACTCCTGCATACAGGCTCGAACTAAAACAATCCCTATAATGCTTCGGGAACGATGATGATTAATTAAATCTCATTCATCGTCTCACAAAAGAAAAGGAGGGTCATCTTTTGAGTTAAATTGTCTGATGTCTGGCGCTGTCGTAATAGCAATGTTTTCAATGCTACTTTAAGGTATGATGTAATTTATTATTTATTACGAGAAGAATTCACTGACCACTCAATTTTTTTTTCTTTTATTTTCATTTTACTATCCAATTATATTACACATATCGTGATTTAATACATTATATTATATATATATAGAAAGGGGTCGCACATTGCGATATACATACTCAGGCACTATTCCATATCATTGTATGATTTTATGTGTTTAGGTATATGCAATGCCTTATTTATATCTAGGGTAATTATTGTTTGAAAATTTTATTACATAACATAACACTACTACTTAGTAAAGTATCTAACCCAGCTACCTATATCCCCATTTTAAAAAGAAGACTTGTAGAGTATGGCATTCCAAACTAATGCCAAATACTATGGTTGGGGCGGTGGAAACTATACTACCAACTGTCCTCTTTATGACTCCTTGCCTCCTTGCGTGTAGCTTCACCCAACCGGCCACCTAACATTTATTTGACTAGATTTTGTAAATCCTACGCCTCCTCTTGGTCGGTCTGCCTGTTTGATCTGCCCCGGCCGCGTGAGAAGCAAGGTGGAATTATTAACCTTTCGGCGCGAGTGACAGGCGAGCTACCTCCACTTCATTGGGTGCAGCAAGGTGTATGCATGGCAGGGTTCTACAGGGGCGCCTGCACAAAGGGCCAGGCAGTGGGGCGTCCAAACCAGCGGCCATTCCCACTATGCTGCTGTCTGTTCAGTATCGGATGCAAGCTCAAAAGAAAATGGAGTCCGCCTTCAAAGGATTTACAACAAAATCGCTTAAGGGACAGTGAAGGCATCTCAAAAAAAAATCGATTGGGGCAGGACGAGTATCAAATGGTGACCTGTACAAGAGACACATCCTGGCCGCGTGGACAGCAAAAGGGAAGACTGCAACCGGTAAGGGACGCATTACCTCCGCTGTCATTGGGTGCTGCATGGTGTATGCGGGGCGTGGAGTGCTCAAAAGAGGGCAGGTTCTCCAACTACGTTGTTATCTGTTCGGTGTTGAAAGCATCCTCAAATGCGTGGTTCTCCTTCGCAGATTTATTTATTTATTATTATTATTATTATTTTTCAAAATCCAATGAGGGACAGTAGTGTGCGATCCCCTACAGAATCTGTCAGAAAACTGCCTCCCTGGAAACTGTCACCCTCAAGTTTTAACGTGGGCATGGAGTGGATGTCTCCTAAAATTGATTGAACTGGTTCTTGTATGCCTATATCAGAAGCGGGTTAAATCGTGTGCCTTTGTGAAGCTAGGACCACTCGCAGTGTCCTAATCTGTAAAAAAAAAGAACGTGCAAAATCTTTGTAAGCATTGCAACAATTTAAATGTCCGTTGTGACTGTCAGCGCTTTGTGTTTCAAGTTGTCTGTCAGGCATATCTACTGAAACGTATCATCATTTCTTTTTATATTAGCAGTTATTCTCTTAGACACGATTTATGGGTGATTGACTGGTCTTGATTTTGAGTACTAACCTTTACATTTGTTTGCGCATATGTGAGGCCTGCTATGCAGCTTGATATTTGTGAAGCTAAGACCACTCGCAGTGTCCTAATGGCTGCAGAAAAAAAAGACGTTTAAACTACTTGATAAGGACGAGTGCTCCTTTGTAGAGTATCGTCTTTGAGCAGTCATTTTTGTGTAATCAATTTGGTTGTGTTTCCAAGCAGCAGATCTACAAAAAAATAGTCATCATTGTCGAAGTAATCTGTAAGCATTATTTTTTCAGCACATGTAAAAAAAAATGCAGTGTATCTGGTCTTGTAATGAAAATATTTTTTTTTTTATGCTAAGAATTGATGGAGACAATTGGTAATAGCAAAGCTTTTCACCATAACAGGTATCAGACCATATGGTGATCACATGAAAGGACGTATCTATTATCCAGTTTCTTAATGTAAGATCAATCATGTGTAAAAGTTCTACTCCACATTCCTTATATAATTTCCACATGGTTAGTGAGGAACAAATGACACGTATTTTAACAGTTGTCCCTTGCAAAAATGTATTTCGTAGCTCAATTGATAAATGCTTTTGTTTTTAATTTTACTACTATTTAAGAATCATATTCAAACACTAGTACTTTTGATAGACATTAAGGGGTGTTGGGCATCGAACTTGATAAATTTAGAGTATTTGCATTCGCATTTATTTCTAGACAACTTTAATTGACTTGCATGGAATTTTAAGCAAGTTGATTCATTTCCTTCTACAATTGTCAATAATTTCACAATGGGCACATAGATGAAGAAGGTCATAAGAGAGTTAGAGCTTAGAATATTTCATTGTCTTACTGAAAACCATTTGAAAATTTAAGCCCTTCCATCAAGTATAAAATGAGAAATAATGCTCTATCTTTCCAAGTTTTCCCACAAAGTTTTAATACATTTTCTTTTGTAATTCCTTTCCAATATTCCACAAAGATTTCAACAACCTTTCTAATGAATTTTAGAGTAAGAAATACTATCATCTTAATGCAACTTTTCCTTCCAAATTTTTACAACATATCCTACTTCATGTGGAATCAATTTTGCAATAATGGAAGCTAAAGAAGCAAGGCAATATTACATTTCTTTCTCCACTCAAGGTGGGTAATTACATGATGTTTTTACATTGTCAACAACAACGGTTCTTGTACTCCAAGGTGTTCTTCATCCATGCTCCATGTTCCAAGTATTTTCAATCACAACCAAGATAGGGGGAGAGGCAACACTCTCCTCCCAACCAAAACTCAATGGAGAAGAGAAGCAATCTCCTCCATTGACTCCCGAGCCCCAAACACAACACAATGAAGGGTGGTCTCCAACTCAAGGCAACAATACTTGCTTCCACAATACAATTTTCTTCACAACATTCAAATTAAAAAGAGGAAACAACAAGGAAACACAATTTACACAATACTTTGCACAACAAGGCTTTCATCCAAGCCAACAAGAGAAGGAACTATGGGAATGTTTTCCTTATGCCTCCCAATTGAGATGAGATGCCCATCCAAAACCCTCCACAATAAAACACAAGCCCCTATGACTCTTATGCCTCCCTCAAGTACCCCTTTTTCCTCCCATACTTTTATGCCTCCCTCCTCTTATGGCTCCCTCAAAGACAAGGTAGAATGTAAACATTCTTACCCAAGATGGGCATCCCTCTCAAACTCCCTCCACAATACCCTAATCTACTCTTTTGCCTCCCTCATGAGTATTCCCATAGACCTCTCCTATACTACACAATAAGCATTCTATCCATTTTTCACAATATACCAAAGTAAACATGCATTTTTTACAATTTTAGCATAAAAGCAACAATAATATGAAAGCAAAACAAAGGAGAGGGTTTCCTACCTCTCCATTAGAGAAGCCTAAACCAAGAAATTTGTCCAAGCTCCTTCCCAAATCAATCCAAGCATGCAAGTCCAAGCAATCTCTTTTCTCTTTCTCCCAATTCTTTTCTCTCCCCAAAATAACAAAAGAGAACTCTTCAACAAAGCAAAAACAAAACTCCAACCCCCTCAACAAGAGAGGAATTTTCCATAAATAGACAAGAGGAAGAGTGAGGGTGATGTGGCTCCTTGTAGGATGCCACATCACACATCCTCAAGACTACCTCCCTTTAGTCAACTCAAATCCCAAAACACCATAAATGGGTGGTTGGGTTGAATGACATCTCCAATCCACATCCATCCCTTCCCCATGTGTCCTAAGACACAATTAAATGCAAAAGAAGACAAGTGCACTCCAAAGTCACATTTCCCTTCCCAAAACAATAAATAATCCCATTTTTGGATTCCCAACCCATAGATATGGTTGGTAAGGGGTTTTGGGAAGTGTGGGACAAGTTTAACTTGTCCCACAAGTCCCCCAAAATTGCCCTCAATCTCAAATTCGAGATTCAAGGGATTTGGAGTGGTCAACACTCAAAACCAAGCATTCAATACATGAGGAAACACAAGGCTCAAGGAGCCAACCATCAAAATTAATTACACCCACTTGACTTCCCTCCAAAACTTAAAAATTAAAACAAGATATTACATTAATCTAAACACACTTAGCAAAGTAATTTTAAAAAAAAAAACATCACAAATAAAATCACCTACTAAAGTAAGTTAAAACAAGTAATTAAAATTCTTACCCCTTGGTCACATTAGAAAATTTCCCCCTCATGGAAATTTTCTCAACACATAAAAGAACAAAGGTAACACAATACAATTTACTAGTTGCCTTGACGACCAATGTCGTAACCACCCGACATCCTGTTGTGTTTGGTTCCCAGTCCCCCTCATGGTTGTGATCATGCTGTGTTTCCTGAAAAATGCAAAATACCCTCTTCGGCCTTGCGGCCATGTCAAAATATCCAAAATAACCATATGCATGAAATTTATTAACATCTATACGTAATTCAAGCAATCATTATTTCTAGGTCTAAATCACAACTTAATTATGCATTTCATCATTATCCAAAATTATAGTAATGTAAATTCAACAACTACATTCTATTCAACATGGCGAAGAAATCCAATGTTAGAACACATGCAATATATCCATATAAAAATAATATCGGAATCCAATAGTCTATCCATGAGTCAGTGTAGATCATACTGAAAACAAAATCCAATCATAATCCAAATGCATCTAGTCACAAAACATCATCCTAATCAACATAAGTATAAATCATGTCCATATCCAAAGTCTGCATAACTCAAAATGGTAATCAACTAAGTGTCGTAGGGAAGTGGGCATTACAGCATCAGGAGAAAAGTTGACAAATTAAGGTTTATGACTCTAGTTTTCAACGCTCAATAATCATCTTCTCGCCAAGACAATAAGAAAATTACAAATGTGGTGGGTCCTTAGGCCACCACATGGCCTACTTCCATTGGTCCACATGGGATGTATTATGACCAAGCTCACTTGGTAGCTTGGTGAGCTAATCAATAAAATTAGTGAATTGCATGTATGACTCGTCGAGCCTAAGACCAAACCAACTCAGCAAGTTAATACATAGGTGAGCTAACCATGCACAACTCGGCGAGCTCCTGATCAACTTACCAAGCCATCTATTTTGAAAAAAAGTGGTTAAACAAAATGGCCATAGACACATGTCGAGTAGGGAGGTCGAATCATTATAAAGGATTATTTTATCACTAACCCCGTGAATCTGGGATAATCCACATCAATGTGGGTAAACCGCAAAAAGGGAGGCATTCAATGTAATGATGTGGTAAAAGGCTCAAGATACGTGCCAGTCGATGAAGCAGAAGTCAGGGGAACATAAAAAACCAGCGGAAACATGTGGGTGGCGGTTGACATGGGAGGTGAATTCGGTAGCAAACAAAGGCAAAGGAAGGGGTAGCGGGATTTGACCCCACAACCTTGACTCAAAAAGCTGACCTACCCAACTAACTTAGCCAACCGACTTGGTAGGATATAAGATGGAGGATAAGCCATATCTATAAGAAAAAAGGACGGCCTAGGGAAAATAAAATTCCCTTCTCCATACAAATCAAGACACAAGCCCTCTCAATCTAAGGCAAAGGAGAATGATGGAAGATGAATATTGTGATATGCCTTAGGACTATAAGGCAATATGGAGATATAAGAAGGCCTATATTATTTGTTATATGTATGAAAAATAATTAAGTCCTATATTATTTACTATAGGAATTATTTTGAAGAGAATCCCTAAGTAATTAAATAGGTAATATTGTAAAACTATTATTATTATTTTTTAATAGGAAAGTCAGAAAAGATAAGTCCTATCCGTATAGGAAAATGATAAGAGCTTGGGAGTATTATTATTTAAACTCAACGATCAGTGCAAAGGATAAATTGAATCTTTATTATTGTGTGGGAACCTAGAGTTTCCATTGGAAGCCAAGGGAAGTGACGAAGCACCGGAGAAGAACAAAATCTCATATTCGTAGTATGTCAGGCATATAACCAAGTTATTTCCTTAGATGCTGCATAAGAGAGTCATAATTATTGTTGAGCTCATTGACAAGAAATCAGATCATAAATTCTCTCTACGTAGAGGCTAATTGAGGTTGTGCAATAGAGTGATAGCTGATCATCGTTGTCGACATGACATTGGGTCAAAACTTCACTCTGCATAAAGTTTGATTAAGGATTTGCAACAGAGTGGTACCTGATCGTCATCAATAATTGGAGACTTAGCTCTGCATAGAGGTTACCTTTCCATGTAATAGAGTGAAATTCAACATCAGACATTATCCCACCTTAGCACCGTGTAGAAGCTCTTTTTCATGCAGTGGGGTGGAGGTCAACAAGAGTTTTAAATCAGAGAGTTGTGAGCTTTCCAAGACTAGTGGGTTCAGAGGCTTGAATGGCACTAGGTTCAGTTGAACACCCATTATACTAATGTAATTTTATTATGTACTTATATTCAGAACATTATAATAGACTAGTTTAGCTAGTTTGAAAAACCAGAGAGGTAGGCATTCTATCAAACCTTGTGCAGTTTGGTTTTAATTCTTGCATTATTTGTTTAAAGTTGATTATTTTGGAGTGAATTTGTTAAAAGGAATAATTTTCTCTAAGGTTTAGTGGTTGAAGAAAAAAAAATTTGCCCAATATGTAAATCAATGGAAGATTTAAAAATGTTTGAATGCATTTATTCACAAAGAAGTGTCTATAAATACAAGAGAGAGAGTTGTTAGGAGGCAATCACCTACAACTAATAGGTTAGTCATAAATAACTGTATCAAAACAATGGAATATGATTAGTTTAATGCTAACAGTCCCCCCTTAATACATTATTTTTAAACATCATATTTCCAAATAATTGACCCCCTTTATTTCAAACATGGCAAAACGTTTTTACATTCTTCGAGTATCTTGCTCACCTTTGAGGTTGCATGCCATCTTTATGAATTCATTGCCTTTGTGACACATTAGTTTTTCCTTGCAATATTACCACAAACTTGGAAGTGACAGGAGTATATATCTTTGCTAACACCTTCGATGGTTTCTCGAATTACCACGAACCCCTATGGTTTTTTATCTACATATTGACGAAGAACCTGGAGATGACAAGAGATATCAACTATACACTTTGATGGTTTTTGTTAGAAAATATTAGATTAGTACATTGTTGGAAGTTATTCTTTCCCTCATGACATCTCCAAACGACCCGACGGTTCCCCTACAACCGTTCTGGTCTTCTATATGTATATCTGCTGATTTTGAATATCAATTCCAGGAATTCAATTATATTATTTGTCTCATATGCGCCTTCATTGGTATCAGAGCTTCATTCTATCCTTGTTGTGTGTGGAATTCTGAATCCTACAATTTTCTCTGGTTTCTCTTTTCCTATAAGACATTTATTTTTGGCATGACATCCCTGCAGTTTTTTCGTTTTTCTTTCTTAGCTTGAGCAAACAATGATTGGCAATTTAAACTAGCACTTGGAAGTTGGAGCGACCAGTGGAGAGACCTATTGTTTCAGTGACCAACATAGAAGCTAGTTTGTTAATTTGTTTTCATTTTTGGTTTTTTCCTTGAAGTATATTTGGCACAAACCTATCTTATAGAAAAATAACGATTCAACTCCTACCAAAACGTTAACTCCTGCGTGTAATATATTATCTTCCCAAGATTCAACTCCTATGTGTCATATATTATCTTCCTGCGTTGAAGAAATTTTGTGCAGACCTAATGGAAATATAGAGGATCTAATAGTGTGTGGAGAATTTATTAGTGCGGTGGCAGTTTTGAGGGCTTGCGTAGAAGACCATGCTGCTAATCTCCACTATTTGAAATTTGTCTATAGACGAAACCATTTTTTATTTTCTGTTTTGATCGATAGTGAATTTTACGTTGAAATATTGAGGGTTGCAGCTGTCATGGAATTTTTATGGCGCCCCCTAATTATTTCCCATGAACATAAAATTTTAAAGAGCACGGTACAAGGCTCAAAAGAAAGATAATTTTTGAATCAGTTATACCTACCAAAGTGGTGGTTTTAAGTCTTACTATGCACAAAGAAGGAATTGGCCATGTGGATATGGGACTTTACACGAAGCATATGCAGACTACCTTGAAAATATATTCCCTAGTGAACGTATAAGACGTAAATAAGTGTTTTGAATCATACCGAGCCTACAAGTTATATCCACTTATTAAGTAGCATGTTACTGAAGGATGTAGGGTATAGGGAGTTCGGAGGACAATTGAGGTCCTCTCGTCAGTCACTTACGATGATGTTGTACTATTGCTTTGGTGACAAATTTTTTTTGTTTGTGTTCACATTTTGTTGTTTGTGATGTTTTTTTGGTGTGTATTGTTCAATAAATATGCAGAGCATTTTCCAGTTTGGTACCTCCTGAATGAAGGACATTATGAATACAAAAAACACTAAAGTAGCACCTGGTTATTCTGTAAAGGGTTTGTGGAAATCCATGAAACCATTGAAGTGTTTAGTTGAGACATCTTGTCACCTTTAGGTTCGTGGTGAGCCTGCAGTCGGGAAACCATAAGGGTTCAAGGTAATCCAGGAAACTAGTAAGCACCAAGGATGTTCACAGAGAGATCACCTCTAAGTTCATGGTAAACATGTAGTCAGAAAACCATATGGGTTCATGGTAATCCAAGGAAACTGAAAAACCCCCTAGGATAGATGCTGAGAGATGTACTCATGTAACTTCCAAGTTTGTGGTAATCCAATGGGAGAAAAACCAAGGTATCACCAAGACCAAGAAGCCATGAAGATGGCATTTGTATTGTGCCTACTTGACAACACACCTTTACAAGTGGGGGTGTACTGGTTGGCATATTAAACATAACATGGAGAGCGACACATCCTAAACACATTTTCATACCTTTCATTTTCCTTGCATAATAATCCAAGCACTCTATCTAAGATCTAGAGGATTTAACCACGATGGAACCCAAGTTAATTGTTTAGGAGTGTAGGAAAGGTATGTGCGCCCATATGAGAGAGATGATAGGTATTCCTTGTCAGACATGTAAAATTTTAGAGATATGCACTCGACATATGATCTATTTGGAAAAACACCCAGATTCAAGCTCTTGTTTGGGAAAAAACCTCATTCTTTGGAAATGCCTGTCTATAATAGTTGATGTTGAGTGGCATCCCTTGTTTTAATATTTGTTGCTTCCTTGTGGTGCGTGGAGTATTGGGAGATGATGTATAGTAGAGATGTGGCCTAATGGAATGCGTTAACTACCTAATATTCATAGAATGGCTTGTTGAAACAACCTTAGAAATTTCTAAGCTAATGAAAGGGGCATGTTTCCAACCCGATTAGATCAAATTTTCCACTATACTCCCGTATTGCACCAAAATAAAAGCTTTGGAACAAGATTATATAATTTTGTAAGTAGTGTAGAAAGGGTTTTTTTTTTTTTTCTAGCGTAGGGTTGGAGGTGCTAAAACAGAGTGATCTTTGGAATGTGTTAATTGCTCTATAAATCATCCCTACGCACAGAGATAAATTTGTAGCCATAATGCCTCGTCATTCATTTTTTATATAAAAATTTGATTTATCTTGATCTGTATCTATCCTGAAGCGGGTTTAATGGTATCTAGGAAAGGAAAATCTAACCTTCCTCTATATTGTTTGATATATAAAAAAGAAGAAAAAAATTAAGGAAGATTGAAGATTAGGAGGCATTTCTTAAGGGGGGAAAAATTTCTACCTGTATTGATTTTTGATCATTATGTTCTGATCTATGCCATTTGCATTAGAACCTTGTTGCACTATTCTTGTGGTAGACAATGGCTACCACTGGATTTCCTGGTCTTTTAACTTTTATTGCGACTAGTGTTGTATTGATTAAGACAGTGAAAGTATATTTCTTGCAATCCCATGTATGTCTTTGTAAATTTTGTATCTTTCACTCTCCATCTATGTTAAATTCCAAAACCAGATGTATCTTCTAGGTGCCACAGTTGAAGGATTTATTTACAAAATGGGTTCGTTAAAAATCCTAGGAACTGTCAAGAAAATGATTTTCCTAGGTTTTAAAATCAAACCCCAAAACCTCAGTTGTTTTTGAATCAAAACTTAGAGCATTGTTTAGGTGCCATCAATGATCCAAGTTTCAAATGTTGGACGCATTCCTTAGAAACTCTTCTTTCCCCCCTCTAAATTCCTATGCAAAAACAAAGATCTTTGAAAGCATTGTTTTGTCTTGGTTGGTTGTAAGTGTGTTGAATACAAGGCATTCAAAGGGATAGAACCCACTCCTTTCCACATGGGCGCCTTTTTTTCTTCTAGAATGTTCTAAAATGGGATCCATGAGTTAGTGTATTATGGAGAACAAATTGATGTCAAATGTTTTAGTTGCAAATATACTAACATATTTTTATGCTAAATGTGGAAGCATTATTCATGCATGCAAGTTGTTAGAAAAATTTTTATTGTATATGTAGTTGGTAGCGAAAGACATGAGATTCGTTAATATCTTTTGCTAGACCATTGAATGGAGGCAATCTAAGAACAGGCTTATGGAATATTTGAGAAAATGCCTCAGATAAATGTAGCCTTGTGAAATGCTCCAATTTCTCGATGTGCACAAATGGTTTTGTTGAAGAGACTCTTGAGACTTTCGAGAAAAGTAACATGGATAATTTCTCCAGATGCAAAAACCATTTCATGGAAAGCCTAGAAGAGGCATGAAGCCTTGTGTAATGTGGTGAACCCTACTAGAGTACCTCTTGCACTACAAATACTAAAATTGCCAAGCATGGTCTCCTTACCTTCATATTTTATAATTTTCGTATAATTTGGTTTTTCTTTTGAAATATAATAGAAATATTAATCCATTAGATACTTAAACAATTGTATATTTAACCAACCTTAGAGAGTGTAAAACAACAAAACACCACTGTCATATTTACTTAAACAATTTACACCTTGACCATTAACTGTGATCACTACCACAATCTTATACATTGTTAACCCAGAGTATTATAAATAGGTGCTCGTGTCCATGGTTACTAGTGGGAGTTAGATAATTTGTCAATTAAACACAACCTATTTCATTTAATTACAAATTTAGAAAAACACCACATTCAGATACTTGTAAAACAACATTATGAGCCACATACAAGAGATTTCAAGCATCATATGTGTTCCTTTCTATGTGGATAATCACTTCATGCATTGGATCGACGTCAATTTACCATTTCTTCTCTCTTCACTACCCCTCTAGGAGCCACGTTACCCCATTTTATAGTTTTAGGGAGCTATTAAAACCTAAAAGTTAGTTTTCATTTCATCTCACCATTTGGACCTTGAGCGAAGCAACATTTTTCCACTTTTGCAAACCTATAGTATTTCTATTAGAAAATTTCTTGTAACCTTTAATTTGGAAAAAAACATTTCTAGAAAGTTTGGTAAAGGGGTTTTGTAGGCCTTCGGTAACTTTTTAACTAGGTCAAATTGGATCAATTACGACCAGTGGCTGTGGAAAATCTGTCGCCATTTGTAACCAATTATCCAATTCTTAGTTCTGTTGACTCCGGTGAATTCTCCATAAATAAGAGAGTATGTAGGAAAATTTCCGTTGCTCTTTCATCCATCAAAAATTAATTTTAGACATGCCTTCCAAGTCCTTGTGCTAAAATTTGGTTCATTTGCAACTTGGCCACTTACAAACGATGGCCCCAGATAAATAGCTACAAATTGTAAATTGTTCACCAGTTCTGAATTCCATAAGTCTTTGTAAATTCTTGGTGTATAGGAGTACATGAAGGAACTTAATCATTGTGTGCTTGCCCAATGGAAGACATTTGTTGAATGTGGTTTCTCAGCCTCTAAACCAATTTTAGACGTTTTGTAGTTATAAAAAAATGTAAAGTACAACCACAGGATCCTAGTCAAGACAATAAACTGTCGTGAATTTTTTTTAAAACTTAGAAATAGTTTTATGAAACTATCTCTTTTGGCTTGTTTTGTGAAATGTGGCTTTTGGAAAAACAATGTTTCTCTTTCTTCCCTCTCTCTTTCTCTCTCCTACCTTACATAGGAAATAAAATGAAATGAAATGAATATATGTACCTAACCCTCTCTTGTTGCATGTGCATTATTATCATTATGAAAATTAAAAACTAAAGACGTTAAATATAATGGATATGCGTGGATGCCATGCCAGTGATTTTTATTGATTCATGATCACATGGTTTTACAGGGTATAAATAAGATGGAAAAATGGCATAATTGTAATATATATTTGTATTGCTGTAAATTATATATGATAATAAAACAAATGTATTGCTATGTTTATAGTAAATTTTCCTCCTTTTATTGCTTTCAAGTAAAGGATTGTCCTTGTTATTCATGAAGTTTAAATAAAATTGTAATTGTTCTTTGTTATCGAGTTTTAAGAGGTATCCAAATATTACTTAATGCTCTTCTTGACTTCATTTATAGCTATGTTGTGAAACCTACCTCAAGTAAGGTAGAAAGAAGTATCTCTATATAAATTAAAATGGAATTGCACTTTATACCCTTCAATTATATATCTTCCCTCAATTATTGCATGATTAATAGGTGAGCTTTCACACTAGAAAGTTGAGAACAACTTGATCCATCTCCATATTGATTAATCCCCACTCAGAACATGACCATCCTAAGTACAGGTGCTAATGTTTACCACCTAGTAGTTCTTTTCTCAGGTTTCGTGCTTCGATATAACCTCGTGATTATGGGTTATGCACTTGTGTTTCTCCTTAAAAATCTAGAATCTTGTAATAAATTATAAACTTTTTCCTAATGATGTGAGTAACCTAATGTAAATTACAACTCATGACTCATCCCATAGAATTAGCATTAAGTATGTTATGTACTTATGAAATGAGGTTTTGGAACATGAGTGGAACCGACATTGTAAGAAAGCTATGTATGAAACTGACGAGTTTGAATGCATTTCTCCTAAAAAAAAGGGGTGTTATCATGGAAGGATTTTTCTAGTTTTGGATAAGTTGTGAGGTAAGCATAATCGTTTTCTATAATTATCCTTCTGGTATGGTGTAGGCCCCTTTCTAGTGTCAATTGAAATTACCCGAATGTGGACCTCTTATAGGAATTAGGATGAATCGCAAACACTAATATATTTTTCCTAGTGAGAAGGGTAGTCCCTAGAAGATCATAGGTTGTATAAAATTATAATTGCATATCACCTTGTAATACACATCTAATACTTAAATTTCCTAGGAATAATACAAACTTGATTAAGTGTGAAATCATACTCCTTAGGATCTCGATGATTGAGTAAAGGAAAAATAGTATATGAACTATAGTTAACCGAAAAGGAAGTCAACATGAGGTCATCGTAATGATGTAAGGGTTATAAGAACATGAGAAGAGATTCTGGAAATTGTTGTTAAATGTCACATGCACTTAAATGAAGCGAACATTCTACGATGACTAAGATGATTTTTATAACAAACAAAAGTAAAATAATGTCTCCTTAGTGATGTTGTGACCTAGTAAAAGGGAGGGGGTGTGGAACTTGTGATACATAAGGGAGGAACATAATCACCATTCCCCTCAACACGGTTTAAACAATATTATGAGATTATTACAATTAATAAAAGAGAAAGAAATTTGAGGATTGACCGTTTTGACTAGAGGAAAATTCTCTACAACGTATCGAAGGGAAATAGCTATAATATACGGTCAGTTGTAATAACTTAAATTGAAATAGTGTAACTCTATTGCTTAAATGCTATTATGAAAGGAACACGTAATCTATTTTCTCTGCAACAAATAAATTCCTTTGTTTAATGTGAACCTTCCTTGTTGCAATAGAGATAAATTGAAAAACCAAACAAACATGCAACTTAGAAAACAAATCCTTAAAACAAACACTAGTAGGCTCACATGGGCACATATGTTCCTATCAAAAATCAGGCTACATAATTATATTACAATAAGGGAATAATTACAATTGAAATGTCAAGAAAAATAAAGGTAATGTTGTCTAGTTTAAAGATGAATGAAGGAATGCATGACAATTGATTTTCAAAAAATTAATGTAAATAAAAAATTGTGAAGTTAATGAATATGAAAACCGGGAAATGATTTTGTCATTGATGGTGCCTATATGGGAGTTATACTATAGTTTAATTATTATGTTGTGCCTTAGAATTTTGGGAAAGGTGTCCTTGATGTGCATCATGTATTTTTCATGTTATCTATGTTGGATAATTTTTCTGCAAGCATCTCATGTGTTATGCATTGTCCTAAGAAATACGTTGTGTTGTCATGTATCAAGAAATGTAAGTCAAAAAAATTATTCCGGTATTTTTATTGTTCTATTCTTATATCAAATTTGTGGCCATTACATATGGTATCAAAGTTAGGTTCATACTCTTGAACCTCTCGGATAGATTGGAGTTGTGATCGTTATGCATAGTGGTGGATGAGATAGGAAGTGTAATGTGATAGTATATTTGTGATGTGACAATTTGTAATTATGATAATGTGAACACATTTGTTGTATTTCCACTAGGTGTGCATTATTTGTGTTGTCGATGTGTATGGTGATGAGAGTTCTCTCTCTCATGGATTAAACATGTATTACCCATACATTACAACCTTGTTGGTTTAAAAGCAATGTTGATGTGAATGGTGAAAGTGTGGTGGTGTTTTTTCATCTTATGATGTTGTGCATGTGTATCAATGTGTTGTGTACCAAAGGGTGGTTCATGATATTTTGTATTATATCATGTTGTTTCCATCATATTGTGATGTATCATGATGTATGTCATGACTGTTTTTTTGTAATCGTGTATATATATTGGCATTTATCATTAAATTCTTCATATCTATGTATTCATGTGTTATGTGATAAAATGTGTGTCATGAATTATGGGCATATGGTGATCATATGTCCCCTATTATATGGTAATTTCACTTTTGGTGCATTGTGTGGAAATATTACATTGTAAGTTGTGGAACATTATTGTGTTATACCTTGTAATTTCACAAGGTGTAAAGACGTTATGGTTATTGTTTATAAACAACATTTCATTAGTAGTAGTTATGTGCTATGTTTTGTACCTTACACTAGATGACCCTAAGGGAAGAAATCATTAAGAGTGTATGTGTAGAGAGAGTATGCGTGGACAAGGTTTTCATAATCTTGAGCCGAGTATGAGTTAGTAAATGGAGTCTTATGTAGACTGAAAGCCCACAGCTTCTATCTATTTATTATACTTTGAGCTTGCTCATTATATTGCAGATGCACACCACCTTAGGCTCAACTAATGTAAACTAGAGTCCTTACTCTCTCCTATGTGATATCGAATATGGGGATACTTGTATATGTGATTGGGAGATATATGGAGATATTTTTATTTATGCTTATATGTATTATTTTGTGATCTGAGGCTTGATATCTGAGTCCTAGCAACTCGATGAGTACCACTTTGGTGGCCACAAAATGGCCATGTAGTTATCGTAATGTGATATTTCTACACTTGTAGTTTATTTCATCTTTGAGATTCTTCTCTTTTCTTGAAAGAAACCGTATTTTTATTCATTGATGTATTCTTAAATTTTGGGCATATAATTTGATTTGTGCTTACCAAATGCCTTTGCGTTATTGCAGCTATTTAGTCATTTGTTTTTCTTAGTTTGAATTTGTTTTTTCAAGTGTAATTTTTTTCTAGTTGAGCCTGAGGCTTGGGATTTTTGCCACTGTGCATTTGAAATGGATTGTTATACTGGTTATAATGTCATTATGTGTTGGATTAGGGTCATGGAATTAACCATGGATTTGTTGTACGTATAGAACCACTTCATTGTATGGGGGTATGCCCCATGCAGGTCATAGGGTTGTGTAGTTTTTGAACTATAGGTTACTATGCCACTTAGGTGGAGGTGACCGAATCTCCTAAGGTTATAGTGTATTGACATCATTAAATGGAGACGTAAGGAGATGGGTATATATGATCATAAAGTGGACAAATAAGGAGATGGGGTTCTATGGTTGAGTACCCAACATGGAGAAATAAGGTGACAAGTCTCTTTGGTGAGGGGCCTGGATTTGTTTTGGCACTATGATTATTTCTCTTTGGGAGGTATATGGAGTTGCTTTGTGATGCTTTGGGAGTTATATGGATTTTTTTTTTAGATGTTTGGGAGGTATATGGAGTTGTTTTGTGATGTTTTCAGAGGTGAGTGGAGTTGGTATTATGACTTATGAGTTACTCTTATCATTCTTCTTAGGCATTATTATGATTGAGAATTGATGCTCCTCCTGGTTGGTATGTACTATTAGATCTTGTCTTGGCACTAATGTGGGTATAGTCATGGTTTTTGGGTCATTTTTTACTAGTTGCATATATATCACAATTATGTTTCATTTTTTGTTTGGCACATGTGTGTGTTGGATCTCTTCTTGTGACATATTTTTTGGAAATGATTTGTTATGTGGACTAATATTATTTCCATGGTGGAATTAGAGGCCTTGTGATGTGATATAGTGGTGAAAGTATGTAGCAATATGTCTTATGGGTCGTTAGTGTTTTTTTGAGTTTTATGTGACATCTTGAGGCCAAATACTGTTGGGCACCCACGAACATAAGACAATTGAAATTCTAAACAATTGTGGTATTAAGAGCTTGAGATTAAAAAATAATGTAAAGAAAAAGACTAAGTAATAAAGTAAAAGAGAACTGATAATCTTCACAGAACATTAAAATTAAGGAATTGCCAAAATTTGTTTTCTTCCTTGTGATCACAATTTACCGACAAGTTGATTTGTTACACAACATGTGTCATTTTTTAATTTCTTTCCTATGTATCCTTTGAGATTTAGTGTTACGCCACATCAAGGAAGATGATATTATAATGGGAGGGAGATGTAGTGCCCCTACCTAACATCACACCTTTGCAGAGGGGATATTGGTTGGGGTATTAAAAATAACAAGGAGAGAGATGCATCATAAACACATTTTCAGGCCTGTCATTTTCCTTGCATAAATAATCAAAGCATTAAATCCGAGATATTAGAGGATTTAACAATGGTGGAGCCCAAGTTAATGTTGTAGGATTGTATGAAAGGTATGGGAACGCATCTGAGAGAAATGAAAGGTCTTCCTTGTCAAAAATATCTGTTATTTTGTAGATATCTGCTTAGAATTTGAGTTATCTTGGAAAAACACCCAGTTTTAAGATCTTATTTGGGAACAAACCTCATTCCTTGGAAACACAAGTATCTAATAGTTGATGATGCTAAGTGGAATCCCTTGTATTAATCCTTATTACTTCCTTGTGGTGCATGGAGTATTGAGACAGGATGTATAACATAGATGTGGCTTAATGGAATGTGTTGACTACAAAATATGCATAAAATGGCTTGTTGAAACAACCTTAAAATGTTCAAGCTAATGAAAGGGGTGTTTTACCAACCTGATTAGTTCAAATTTTCCACTATACTCGCAGCTTACGCCAAAATAAAATCTTTGGAATAAGATTATAATATTATTTGACAAGCGTAGAAAGCAGATTTTTATTTGGTGCTGACACAAGGTCGTAGGTGCCAAAGAGGAGTGATCTTTGGAATGTGTTAATTGACCTTGGATAAATCATACTTGTTCACATAGATAATTTTGTATCCATAATGTCTCCTCATTCCTTTTCTATATATAAATTGGATTTATATCTGTATATGTCCTAAAGCATTAAATGGTCTTGGGAAAGGAAACTTTCTATATTTTTTGATATATGCGAAAAAAGAAAAAAATAAAAAAAGGATATTAAAAATTAGGAGGCATTGCTTAGTACGTGAAATCCAATTTTTTCTCATTCTGTTATGATTTGTGCCATTTGCACCGGAATTTGTTGCATTATTCTTAAGGTGACAACAGATACCAATTCACTTTCCTACTCTTTACCTTTTAATGCGAAAATTGCTTACGATAGTGAGAGTACCTTTTCTGAATCCCACATATGTCTCTGTAAGTTTTTTCTAGTTCACTCTCCCTCTATGTGAAATTCCACAATCAGGGTTTTTCTAGGTCTATGGAAAGGAAACTAGAAACTACCTCTATATTTTTTGAAATGCGAAAAAAGAAAAAAATAAAAAAAGGAATATTAAAAATTAGGAGGCATTGCTTAGTGGACGTGAAATTTCTTGTTGTATCGATTTTTTCTCATTCTGTTATGATTTGTGCCATTTGCACCGGAATCTTGTTGCATTATTCTCAAGGTAGACAACAGATACCAATTCACTTTCAGGGGCATACTCTTTACCCTTTAATGCGAGTAGTGTTGAATTGCTTACGATAGTGAGAGTACCTTTTCTGCAATCCCACAACCATGTCTCTGTAAGTTTTTTCTAGTTCACTCTCCCTCTATGTGAAATTCCACAATCAGGGTTATCTTCTAGGTACAACAGTGGTAAGATTTATTTACAAAATGGGTTCATGAAAAAGCTTGCAAACTATGAAGAAAATGGCATTGGAAGGTTTTAAAACCAAACCCTAGTGGTTTTCAAATGGGAACTTAGAGTAGTGTTTAGGAACCACCAATGAGGCATGTTACAAATGTTGGATGCATGCTTTAGAAACACTTCATTTCCCATCTAAATGCATGTGCAAAATAAAAGTTTTGTTTTTTCTTGGTTGGTTGTAAGTGTGTTGAATACACGCCATTGATAGGGATATAACTCACTCCTTTCTGCATGGATGCCTTATTTTCCTCCAAGGTGTTCTCAAATGGGAGCCATGAGTTTATGTATTATGGAGAACAAATTGATGTTAGATGTTTTAACTACAAATACAATAACAAATTTTATGATAAATGTGGAATCAGGATTCATGCATGCAAGTTGTTAAACAAATGGTTATTACATATGTAAATTGTAGAAAAAGACACAAGATTCGTTATTATCTTCTACTAGACCGTTGAAAGGAGGGGATCCAAGAATAGGCTTATGGACTATTTGACAAAATGACTCAGACAAATATAGCCTCATGAAATGCTCTAGTTTCTTGATGTGCACAAATGGTTTTTTTGAAGTGGCTCTTGATAATTTTGAGAAGAAAATGCAAAATAGAGGAGTTCTCTGGATGTGCAAACCATTTGAAAAAAATCCTAGAAGAGGGATGAAGCCTTGTGGAATGTGGTGAACCATCCTAGAGAACCTTTTGCACTATACATGCTAGTATTTCCAGGGATGGTTTCCTTACCTTCATCTTTTATAATTTTCATATAATTTGGTTTTTCATTTGCAATATAATAGAAATATTAAACCATTAGATACTTAAACAATTAAATATTTAACCAACTTTAGATAGTGTAAAATAATTAAACTCCACCTGTGTGAATTACGTAACCAATTTACACCTTGACCATCAACTATGATCGCTACCACAATCTTATACATTGTTAACCCAGAGTATTAGAAATAGGTTTTTGTGTCCATGGTTATTGGTGGGAGTTAGATGATTTGTAAACTAAACATAACCTTTTTCATTTACTTACAAATTTAGAAAAACACCACATTCAGAGACTTGTAAAACAACATTTTGAGCCCCATAAAAGAGATGTGAAGTGTTGTATGTGTTACTTGTTTTGTGGAGAGTAACATCATGCATTAAATTGACCTCAATTAACCAGTTTTTCTCTTTTGACCACCCCTCTAGAGCCATGCTACCCTATTCTACAGTTTTAGGGAGCTGTTAAAACTAAAAGTTGGTTTTCGTTTCATCTCACCATTTGGACCTTGAGCAAGCGAACACTTTTATGATTTTGCAAACCTCTAGTATTTGTACTAAAAAATTTCTTGTAACCTTAAGTTTGGGAATAAAAAAATTCTATCAAATTTTGAAAAGGGATTTTGTGTACCTCCAACCATTGTTTGACTAGGTCAAACTAGACTAATTATGACTGATGGCTCTGAAAAAGCCGTCTCCGTTTGTAATCCATTTTCTAGTTTTCAGTTTCGTCAACTCGAGTGAATTCTCCATAAGGAGGAGAGTTTGTACAAAATTTTTTTTTCTTTCATCCATACAAATTAAATTTTAGACTTGGTTTCAAAGCCCTTGGTTTAAAATTTGGTTAATTTACAACTTGGCCACTTATGACTGATGGCACCGGAAAACTAGGCGCAAATTGTAAATCGTTCACAAATTCTAAATTCCGTAAGTTTCTGTAAATTCTTGGTATATAGGAGTAAACAAAGGAACTTAACCTTTTTTTAATTTCCCATCGAAATAAATTTTTAAACATGTGGTTACTCAAGCTCTAATAAAACTTTAGATGTTTTTGTAACTACAAAAATAATGTAAAATAAGGCCGCAGGATTCTAGTCAATATAATAAACTGTTGTGAAAACTTTTTGAAACTTATAAATAGTTGTATTAAACTCTCTTTTGTGGATTTTTGTGTGAAATGTGGATTTTGGAAAATAAATGTTTATCTCTCTTGCCTATCTCTTTCTCTCTCCTCCCTTAGATATAAAATAAAATGAAATGAATATATGTACCTAACCCTCTCTTATTGCATGTGCACTATTATTATTATGAAAATAGAAAACTAAAGATGATAATATACTAGATTTAGGTGGATTTCATGCCAATGATTTTTGCTAACTCATGCTCACATGGTTTTGCAAGGTACAAATAAGATGGCGAAATAGCGTGGTTGTAATTTATTTGTGTATTGTTGTAATTTATGTATTGTAATAAAAAAATATATTTCATTTTTTATAGTAAAGTTTCATCCTTCCATTGCTTTCAAATAAAAGATTGTCCTTTTCATGCATGAATTTTATATAAACTTGTAATTGTTCTTTATTATCAAGTTTTAAGATTTATCCACATATTACTTAATGCTCTTCTTGACTTCATTTATAGCTATATTGTGAAACTTACCAAAATTAAGGTAGAAATAAGTATCTCTATATAAATTTAAATGGAATTTTTATCTAAACCCTTCAATTCTACATCTTCCCTTGAGTACGGCATGATTATTAGGTGAGCTATAACACCAAACGTTTGAAAACAACTTGATATTTCTACTTATTGAGTGATCCCCACTCAGAGCATGAAAATCTTAATTACGGGTGCTAGTGTTTACCAACTAGTAGTTCTTCTCTCAAGTTTTGTGCTTCGATAAAACCTCGTGATGATGGGTTGTGCCCTTGTGTTTCACCTTGAAAATATTGCATCTTGTATAAACTTATAAACTTGGTAATAATGAAGTTTCAAACCTAAGTAAATTAAACCTCATGATTCATCCCATATACTTAGCGTTGAGCATGTTATGTACTTATGAAATGAGGGTTTGGAACATGAGTGGAACCCAATTCGTAAGATACCTATCTATGAAACTTGCAAGTTTGAATTTTTTTCTCCTAACAAATAGGGGTGTTATCATGGTAGGATTTTTCTAGTTGTATATAAGCTGTGTGGTAATAATAATCATTTTCTATAGTTATCCTTATGGTATGGTGTAGGCCCCTTTTTAGTGTCAATTGAAATTAGTCAAATGTGGACCTCTTACAGGAATTAGGATGATTCACAAACATTAATATATTTTATCCAGTGAAAAGGGTAGTCCCTAGAAGATCATAGGGTGTATAAAATTATAATTGCATATCACCTTGTAATACACATATAATACTTAAATTTCCCAGGAATAATTAGAACTTGATTAAGTGTTAAATCTTCCTCCTCAGGATCTTAGTGATTAAGTAAAGGAAAAATAGTACATGAACCATCGTTGACCTAAAAGGAAGTCATCATGAGGTCAATGTAATGATTTAAGGGTTTTAAGAACATGAGAGGAGATTATGGAAATTTTTGTTAAATGTCGCATACACTTAAATGAAGTGAACATTCTATAATGGCTAAGATGATTTTTATAGCAAACAAAGTATAATATTGTCTCCTTAGTGATATTCTAACTAGTAAATGGGGGGGACTTGAGATATGTAAGGGACAAAAACAATCACCACTCTCCTTAACATGGTTTAAAAAATATTATTAACTGATTAGAATTAAGAAAAAAAGAAAGAAATTTGAAAATCGACCCCTTTGACTCAAGGAAAATCCTCTACTGCTTATCATGATCAATGTAAAATAAGTATCTAAGGGAAGTATCTAGAATATATGTCTAGTTGTAATAACTTAAACCAAAATAGTGTAACTCTAGTTCTTAAATGATATTATGAAAGGATCCTTGTATCTATTTACTCTGGAACAAATAAAATTCCTTTGCTTCATGTGAACCTTCCTTATTACAACTGAGATAAATTACAAAACCCAAAAAAAATGAAACTTAGAAAATAAATACTTAGTATAAACACTAGTAGCCTCATGTGGGCACATATGTTCCTATCAAAAATCATGTTGCATCATTCTATTGTGATAAGGGAAACAAGCAAAATTAGAGGGAATCATTACAAGTGAAATGTCAAGTAAAATAAAGATAAGCTGGTCTAGTTTAAACATGAATGAAGAACTACATGAGAAGTTATTTTTAAATAATTAAGGTCAATATCAAAATATGAAGTTAATAAATATGTAAATCGAGAAATTTTTGTTTCAAGGATGGTTCCTTTATGGGAGTTATACTATAGTTGAATTATTATTTTGTGCCTTATCATTTGGGGAAAGTTGGACTTGATCTGCATAATGTATTTTTCATGTTATCTATGTGGGAAAATGTTTATGCAAGCATCTCATGTGTTATATGTTGTCCTAAAAAATCCCTTGTGTTTTCATGTATCAAGCAATGTAAGTCAAAAAAAATTATTCTGCTATTTTTACTATTGTATTTGTGTGTCAAATTTTTGGGCATTACAACATGCCACCTCAAAGGTGAGCACACTACATGGAGAGTGTAATCAATTTTTTACTATGCTTGGAATAAGGGGGGGGTGGAGTGGTCCACGATCTGAAAATATGATGTTTAGGAACAATGTAGTAAGGGGGGAATGTTAGCAAATATTAGATCAATACATTGTTCACAGTTATTCTTTCCCCAGTGGTATCTCAAAACTACCCGATGGTTCCCTTACAACAATATTGGCCTATTTTATTTATATCTACCAATTTTTAATATGAATTCAAGGTATTCAATTATATTATTTATCTCATATGTGCCTTCACCTTTTCATATTTCCACAAACCCTTTTCCAAGAACCAAGCACTACATTTTTGTTTTTTCTCCTTGCAATTTTCTTCATCAGGAGGTACCAGATTGGAAAATAATTCTTCGTATTTTTATTGAAAAACCATACTACACACAGTAAAACCACACTATGCATAACATAAAGTAAAGACATAGAAAAAATTTCACCATAGCAATGATGCAACCCCATCATAGATGACTCATGAGAGGATGTTAATTATCCTCATACCTCTATGTATCCTCTAGCCTCCATTGTTATGTTGTTCCAATTGATTCAAAATATTTCCACACATCTAATGATCTTCAATATATAATATGCTAGATAAATTCTTTGCAATGTAATTTTCTAAATGTCCATTATTATTTCATATTACTCTATAATGGATTCTTCCATGGTAATGGTTTATGGTTTCTTATCATGGCTTCAAAATTCCAAAGTAGATATATGGTCTTAAGAAATAGTAGTAAACATGTTGGGGGAAGGAGTCTTACCAATGGAGATCTGGGATTTCAATGGTTTCTTCCACTTTCACACTCAAGTGATCTCCTTTGTTTATCCTCACTTGAACTGATTTGTACGATCTATAGATACCAAAATTCCAAACACTTCCACATGGATCTACACACTTGTCTCCTCGTCTCTTTAAATGCAAGTTCAGATGGCTACCTCAAGGATTTTTCATGTTTTCTTCTACAAAGAAAATGGTAATCTCTCATCCACTCATAATTTGGTGGTTTATATGATACTTAGTATTTAAAGCATTTTAAAAATATCAAACTTGCAACTAGGAAATTTGTAATAAAGTAGCATATAATGCTTCATTACATGTATGAACAATGTAGAAATAAGGCACATAAAATAACAACTAACAGAAATAAAATAAAGAATTATAAATAAAACATATCATTGGAAACTCAGATCAGCACATCTGTGCATATATTTATTCTTCTAGTTCCAGAGCTTCAGCTCAATAAAAATATCTCTGAATGTGTTTGATATGTCAAAAGACTTACAATTTCCTCTTATAAATAGATGGCTTCATCTAACATTAAAACAATCAACTCATAAAATAAAGCTAAAAAGCACATTCTGTTGTGTAATACAAATATTTTGGTTTATTTTCTTTAATAGCTTCTCCTAAACTTAGGAACAAATAAAAATAAACTCAAAATAAAAAGCATGTAAAAAGAAAAACTTGTTATTACTTTTCTTGGGGAAAAATTAAACTTTTTCTAACACTCCTTAATTTTTACCTTCAAGCTTTTATTTTTCTAAAGTTGAGTGTGCACTTCCAAATATGACATATTCTAGATCACAAAATCCCTAATATGTTCTCAAATACTCAAAAACCTCATTTCCTAAATTTTTCATAAAGATATATGCAAACTGATCTTCGGATATGTAAAATTCAAGATAAATTTCTTTGTTGTTAACCAACTCCCCGATGAAGTGATACCTAGTGTATATATTCTTTTTCCTCTTTTGAAAAATCATGATTTTTGGAAAATACTATTGATGAATTGTTGTCACAAAAAATATATGTAGCATCCTCTTGATTTTACCTTAAATCTTTCAACACTCTTCTCATCCAAGCAAGCTCACATGTTTCTCCTGTTGCTGCTACATACTCTGCTTCTGTTGAAGATAGTGTGAATATGGGTGGTTTGTTTGATTCCCATGAAACTACACCTATTCCAAAGTGAAAATCATAAACGGCTGTGCTCTTTTTGTCATCAATACTTCCGACACTTTCACTTTCTATGTAACCTATGAGTTTGAACTCATCTGATGATGAATACAAAATTCCATGATTCTTAGTTCCACATACATACCTCAAAGTCCTTTCTCCAACTTGCCAATCTGAATATTTTAGAGATTGCATGAACCTTGAGATGAGGCTAACACCATACATAATATATGGCCTTGTGGCCGTCAAATACATGAGACTTCCAACTAGTATTTTAAACAATGTTGGATCTATATATGATCCGTTGTCATCTTTTCTTAACTTCAAACCTACTACAATAGGTGTTGGCATTGGGCTTGCGATTCAACATGTTAAATATCTTCAAGACATAATTATCATACCTTGCTTGTGAAATAAAAACTCTAGATTCTTATTGTTGAACTTCTACGCCCAAAATATAGTACATGAGGCCTAGATCTATCATATCATATTATTTCTTCATAGCTGATTTGAATGAATCTATACATAGATTTCCAGTGATGATTAAATCATCCACATATAAATAAATAATAAAAAATTTACCTTGCTCATTGATCTTGATGTATAAGGTAGGCTTAATTTTTCTCCTATTGAAACCATCCTGTATCAAATAAGAATCAATCATTCTGTACCAAGCTCTAGGTGCTTGCTTGAGACCATAAAGCCATTTTTTCAACCTATATACCTTTCCTTCATGAAATTAAATCTCATAACCTTCTCACTGATTCACGTAAAATTATTCTTCAAGAAAACCATTAAAGAATACTAATTTTACATCCATCTTATAAATAGGCCATTTGGTTTGAGCTGTAATTGCTAAAACCATTCTAACCATGTCCAAACATTATATAGGTACAAATGTCTCATTGTAATCTACTCCATATTGTTTTGAAAAACCTCTGACAACCAACCTTGCTTTATATTTATGTACTTTACCATGAGTAGTATATTTGATTTCGTAGACCTAATTTACTCCTATAACATCATCTCCTTCTAGAAGATCTAAAAATTCCCATGTCTGGTTCTTCTCTATGGCGTCTATCTCATCATCCATGGCTTGAACCCAAACTTCATTGTTTATAGCCTCTTCATATTTATATTGGATTCGCAGCTTGATAAAATAATGTAAAAATTGAAAAAGCATTAGTTGTATCAACATTATAAATCTCACTAAGACTCCTTGTTTTTCGCTACATAGTGCCATCTGATGATGGAATATTTTTTATAGAAAGAGTAATTTCTTGTGTTCTTTGTGGAATTTACTTAATGGTTGAAGATGCTTGAAATCTTGGAGATCTCCTAGATGTAGATGGATGTGTACCTTGTGCTACAAATTTTGGTGCATGTCCAATATTCGAAGAAGATACAATACCTTGATACTTTATGCTTTCATCTATCATATCATCATGAGGAATAGATAATTCTAAACTAACTATTTTCTCAAAAATTCCATCCCATGCCTCTTTTAAAAAAAAAATGTACATCTCTATTGATTATGACCTTTTTGTTAACTAGATTGAACAACTTGAAAGATTTCATATTCTCTGAATATCCAACAAATATGCACTTTTATCCTTTTTTTTCTAACTTCTATCTTATCTCATCAGACACATGTGCATATGCCACACAACCAAAAATTCTAAAATGAGAAACATTTTCTTTCCTCTTAGTCCAAGCTTGTTGAGGAACAATGTTTCGAACAATTTTTGTTGGACTCCTATTTATGATGTAAACAATAGTTTCTACTACTTCGACCCAATACTCATTTACAATATGCTTTTCCCTTCACCATACTTCTCACCATCTCCATAATGGTTATATTCTTTCTATTTGCGACATTGTTCTGCTGTGGTGTATACCTAGAAGTAAATTACTTGTGTGTACCATGATATTTGTAAAAAATCATAAAAACATTGGAAACATACTCACCTCCTTTGTCTATCCTCGGAACTTTGATTTTAGTACCCACTTTTTGTTTCCACTAAACCCTTGAATTTTTGAAATATATCAAAAAGAATCTGATTTTTGTCTCAAAAATTACACCCATGTCTTCCTTGTATAGTCCATCAATGAATGCCATAAAGTATGAGAAACCTCAAATAGAAGTTGTTTGCATCATTCCACATAAATCTGAGTGAACAAGTTCAAGTGGTGCACTTGTTCTTGTTTTGCCAACATGGAAGGACTATTTGTGTTGCTTCCCAAAAATACGACCTTCACAAACTCTATCTGGTTTCTAAATCAAAGAAAAACCTTTCAAAATATTTTTTCTATGTAATAAATTCAAACCACCAAAGTTTAAATGACCAAACCTTAGATGCCATTTCCACGATTCATATTTTTCAACTGAATGAAAAGATGATTCAATCTCCTTAGCTCCAGACTGGTCTGTAGTATGAACTCCAGGTGTAGCTGGTATAATCTTCAAAGGAAACATTTTTTTGTTTGTCATCTTCACTTTAGCAATCACCTGGGTCCTTGGAGCTTTATCCATGATCACACATTCATTTTCTTCAATGTAAAATTTATATCCCTTTTTTACCAATCGACCAATGCTCATATAGATTGTGCTTCAAACCTGCAACATAATAAACATCCTCCATAATACTTTTCTCCCCCTTTTCTGTTAGATTGTTGATTGTTACTTTTTCTTTTACAGTCATTGTATTATTATTACCAAGGGTAACTTCTAACTTTACTGACTCATCCAAATTAGAAAATAAATCTAATTTACCCTGACATGTGATTATTAGAACCAAAATTGAAATACCATACATCACTAGGACTCTCTTGGGATATATTACACTCAATATGCGATGCTTCATAAATATTTATGCATGCAATAAACATGGAGCTTGGAGTACAGCTCCCAACCTAGTTTTGATTATGCTTTTTCAAATCTTACTACTTTTTCCTGCATTCAAAAGCATAGTGCCTTAATCTCTTACAATAGTGATACTACACATGCGATTTATCCTTTCTTTGACATCAAAAATGATTATGATTGTGCTCTTGACTATGTCGTATTCCACTTGAGTTTGGTGGAATGGTGCTACGTCCTCTAGATGAACTTCTTCCTCTGCCACTAGGGCTTAAATTTCCTCTTCCTCTTCCATGATTTCATGATACTTGTAATGAAAAATCTTGATCTACAACTACATGCAATCTATTCAACCTTTTCTTAAGGTTTATTAATGATGCATGCAACTCATCAATTGAAAAATAACTTAGATCCTTAGTTTCTTCAATGTCAACTACCAAAGGATCAAATTTTTATAGAAAAACTTCTAAGAAATTTTTCAATAATCCTTCTGTCCTGAATAGTTTCACCATGAGATTTGATTTGATTAACTAAACCAACTAAAAAAGTAAAGAACTATTCTATGGAATCTAAATCTTTCATTGACATATTTTCAAAATCTCTATGAAGTAACTGTAACATGGTAGTTTTTATTTTATTCTTTTCCTTGATACAGAACTTGGAGAGTCTCCCACAAAAATTGTGCTTTATTGGTTGTTGTCACTTTGGGTAGGATGATTTCATGCATATCTTGATGAATGATGAAAAGATATTTTCCATATTTATTTCTTAATTCCCTCAAATTGTATTTCTCTGCCTATGAGAGTGTGTTATATGTTGCTACATCTACGGGCTCTGTGTTACCCATTCTCTATGATTTCACACACATTCTAGGATTTGAATAGTGCTTTCATGGTTAATGACTAATACTCATAATTCTTTCTTGTAAATTTTGGTGTTTGTAGACTTGATATTGAAGCCATAACCTATTGTCAACTAGAAACCTACTAAAAAAATCCACGCTCTGATACCAATTTATAGAAATCTGGCACATAAAATAACAAATAATAGAAATTAAATAAAGAACTGCAAATAACACATATTATTGCAAACTCAAATCAGCACTTCTGTACATATATTTCTTATTCTAGTTCCAAAGCTTTAGCTCAATACAAACTCTCTAAATGTGTGTGATATGTCAAAACACTTACAATTACCTCTAATAAATAGATGTCTTCATCTAACAATAAAACACTCAATTTATAAAAACAGAGCTAAAAATCACATGCTTTTGTGCTACAAAGATGTTTATTTATTTTCTTTAATAGCTTTTCCTAAACTTAAGAACAACTAAAACTAAATTCAAAAGTAAAACCATTTAAAAATCAAACTGCTTTTTTACTTTTCTTGGGGAAAAATTAAAACTTTTCTAACAAACAACAAGTGAATTATACAATAAGCAATGAAAAATAGAAAATATCTCTAGTATTACTCACATACTATGTCTACACCATCAGCATAGATGTGCTCAATTCATCTCTATCCACACTTTCCCCTCTCCTCAACTATGAAAATAAACTAGAAAATATTCCTAGTGATATGCTCCTTAGAATTGTAGATGCCTTTCTATGCCACATTCATAAAACTTGGCTCCAAATCCCGTGTGTCTCAAGTTACATAGAGGAGGAACAAGGACATGTACTTATATCAAAATATCATTATTTCCCAATTAGATGATTTCACACAAGTGAGGAGAAACAATCACACTCAGTATTCATTTTTTCTTCAACTTGTCTTCCTCCTCCCATAGTAGTTCACCCTCCTGTTAATAGACAACTATATTTTCAGCAGATGCTAAACACAACAAAATTCCAAACTCCTTTTGCAATGTGCTGATAGAAGGAAATTTCCAAATCACAAGACTCAGTAAATTTCTGAAGTAGCCTTGATTATCCCTTCGGTCTTAGCAATGCCTTTCATTTCTATAAGAAACATATCTTTCACTAATATTTTTGGTACAAGAGGGTGGACGTTTATGTAACTACACAGGAATACACCATACTCCACCTTTATCTTCTTCCCACGCTTGCGTGAATAACATCTGCTCTGATACCACTAATGGAAATGGAAGATTCAGAAATGTTTGAATGAGTTTATTGACAAAAACGTGTGTACAAATATAGCCGAGAGTGTGGATAGGAGGAAACCACCAATGAATAATAGGTCGGTTATATGTAACCATATCAAAACAATGAAACATGATTAGTTGAATGCTAACAGTTCTCCAAATCACTAGTGGGACTCTTACTATCTTAATTCCTCTCTGTTGGATCTGAGGTTATACTATGTGACATGGTCTTAGAAATTCATTGGATTAGAGTTGTGAAAACCATAGTGTCCATAAATCATTTATGCCTTAATCTCATACATGAGAATCATATTTTAACTATTTGAGGAATCCCACCATGGTCCCCTTTGTTAGGTGCGGGATGATAACTTTTGGAGACCATAAACTTTGATCAAATCATTGGATTGTATTTAAATTTTCCATATTGGTAGATCTTGATTAGTAATATGGTATGACCAAATTTTTCATAAAGGTTGGTTAAATTATCACCATATTTTCACAGCCAAAATCCTTTGTCTAAAATTGGATCTTAAAGATTTTTGTTTTTTTGTCTAGCACGTGGAGTTTTAATATATTTTTCTTTTTTTTATGTAATAAGCTAAGATATAACATATGCCTTAATTTATGAAGGTAAATTTTCTTCCCAAAAATCTAGGTCTATCTGAAGTGTTTTACTTTTTAGGTTTTTTTATATTTTAGAGTTTTCTTAGAGGTAGTGGGAAATAAAATGAAGATTTTAATGTTGAAAAATATTAGTGTGGATTCATGAATGAGAAGATAACTATTTTGAAGCTTTTGGAGTTTTACAAAATCTTGTGTGTTTTGGAGGCATTTCGACCTCTTACAATTGGATTAATATCATTTTTGTTTCCACCTCTCACTGTCACATCTTGAGTTGCTACTACAACTGGTGCACCTACTTCTACACCTATTTATGATATTCCTATAGCTTTTTCATATCCTACTTTGGAATCTAGAGATCATATTAGTTATTTTACTACTTCGACACCTCTACAAATATGTCCTCCACATGTATGTTTTACTTGTCACGCGCAATGGATACATTAGTCTCATATCCAAACTCATAGAGATAGGTCTACACACATGATCCATACTACACATGCTACATCTAGGTCCACTTCACGGTCTCTTTCCCCATATGTATGACATAATATTACTACACACATCTCGACACATGTAATTTCACATGACATTAGGTCCTTAGATCATGTTCACATGCATTCCTCTATAATATTAGTAGATAGTGGTCCTTTTCCCTCTATCCTCATTGGATAGATCCCTATGGTAATTACACTTGGGGGCATACTATTTCCCGCTCACTACCTGATAATGCACTCTTTTTCTAGGTTCAAACATGAATTTTTGAGGGTACCCTTAACTATATGAACAATTCACTCTACACACATTCTTATAGTCATAGTATTCTATATTATCATCATTCAAAAACATTAAAATATTGGCAAAAACAAAAAAAAACATTATCTTATATCTTAGTTGCATGCATCCTTTCTTTTCCGCTTATACTATTATATGTAGCATTTTCCCTACCATGTTACTTTTTTTCATGGTATGTTATAATATTTTACAATACATATGTGCATTCACATGGTACTTTTAGGTGAATACAAGATATCTATAGTTTATCACCTGATGCATGATGCTTGACATTTTTCTCTACCAATCCTAATGAGGCTCTTCTGGGTATTTACCTTCCCTACTAGTCTATATTCATGTACTATAATTGAAATATCCATTACTTTCATTATTATTTTCAGCCATATACATTGTTACATAATATCAATTTTTTCTAAACATGCTAATGGGTGCTTCATGTGTAGCATTTGTCTTACAAGTCTACTCCCAACCATGGTTATCTAATTTTCTTATATCATGTCTCCTATTCTTATGTATTGTTTTTCATTATGTACAAGATTTTCCCTATGCTTGATTTATTGTTTTCCTCTATTTTCTTGAATTCATTGAGTGTCTTGTGACATCTTGAGGGGTGTCCCGTGTTTGCTACTAGCTACTACTATGATCTCATGTTGAATTATTGCGTGATTTGACTATTTTATATTACATTAAATTCCATGTTTTCTTGTTTTTAACTCTTTTTGCTATCTCATTCCCATTTTTTTTCATGTGACATGGTTGTTACCATGAAAATTCCCCTTTCCCCTTGAAATGTTCATACTCTAGCTACGCACATCAATTTCATTTTTCCTCGTTAGGCCACGCTCGCATTGGTTCATCTCACATAATCTAAATGAGTGGGGAAAATCATTGGGTGATTATTTCACCCTCTCAAAAATTCAAAAATGAGAACAAAATGTTAGACAAAAAAATATGACCAAATAGGTGCTAATGAAATGTTTCATAATTAGAATTAGGCCAAAAACATCAAAGGGAAAAAATAACCCAGTAAAGATACAAACAATGAGCACTAGTTTCCCACCTATGTGGTTCTATCCTGGGGGAAATTAGGTACCATACAAGTTGAGAAGCTTCTCAGTTATAGGTTTTTTCAAGATCTAGTATTAGATACTCAGTTGAAGGTTACTATCTATTAAAAGACAAATAAAATAAATAGAAAGTTTCATACTTTGAGTAAGGCAAGTAGTTAGTATTCCTTATTAGTTTATGTATTTTTTATGGATATCAAAAAATGAATGCAACCTAAGGCATATTCAAGAAAATGATATGCTTGGAAAAAATGTGTCATACATGGCTAGTTTATATTAGGTTTGTGATCTTATATCATGGCACTTATCCATGGGAAGCATCAATAGATGGAGGTAAAATCCTACATCTCTCCCAAAAATCTTCCCTTGGCAACATGATGCCTAAATCCTTAGTGTGGCGACAGGATACCTAAATCCTTAGTATATTCAAACCAGTTCATGAATTGATCACTCTCAACACTTCCAACCATCTCAAATGTAAAAAAAATGTAGGAACAATTTTTTCTCTTCTTTTATGACTTTCACGTGTATTTTATCCTTGAATCATTTGTTTTTTATACACACTTCTATGCTGATTTATCTAAGTTAAAGTTCAATTTCATATACTATGAGAATTGACAACAATTATCTTCTTTTTAAATTCCATCCTTATCCTAGTTAAAGGAAAAATATATCGAAGAAGTAGCAATCTCAAGCACAAAACACTCAAGAAATGGAAATATCCTAGTTACAAACACAAAAATCATTTCTAATATACATACATAGTCACCTCTATGGTTGTCATCCCATCTTAGATTCCATGATACACATCTTAAAATATCCATTCAACATGCTATCTATTACAATTTTCATGTAGCACACTATCAGTAACAACCTCCTTTGTCTCTCCACAAGGTACATTTTTCTATCTACTTTACACTACCAAATATTCATTCACCAACATAAAGTGGGGGAAAAATTAGAAACGAAATTACAAACTTAGTAGTTTTACATCATGCCTCTAGTATGTCATTATATGCATGTTTCTTAAGTAAGAAAAGTGAACATTACAAAAACTTATTTTCTTTGTAGTTCATTGATTTATATTTTTATACTTCCATCCTTTGATTTTATGGAACTATCACTTTACTTTTGGACATTACACAAAATGAGACCCAACTCAATGTCTTATGCTTTATCTTTGAAGTCTCTAGAACACTACAACCCAGTATGGACAAAACCACCTAGAAACTACTATCCCCTTCAGGTACTTCTATCCTCTTTCCCTCTTCTCTTATATTTTAAAATGCCACATCGACCATTATATTTTATAAAACTTCTATTATCAATTTGGGTTAAAATTTTATTAATAATAATGAAATTCAAGCAATAGAATTAGATATAACTGACATATTATTCTAAAGGGCAAGAAAATTTGGGTTATTACTTTCTATCTACTACTTGGGTAAAGAGAAACATTCAAGTAATGTATTTGGGATGCATCACTCTCTGCATAGGAACGGAAAAATTTGATTTCTATCACACATATTCTCCATTATTTACATGAGTGTAATTTGAGTGTAGAGGGGTCAAAATAAAATAATGGAGAAACTCCAATAGGTTCCAAGGTCAAAAACCAAAAACACTACTTTCTTCATGTGCCACTTTATTTCTAGGAAAATAGGCTCATATGCATATTTAAATTTTTTTTCCATGGACTACTAACACTCCATGAATGGATTTCAACTCATTAAAGGCCTATTCTAGAAGGTAAACTAGAGATTTACCCTACATCTAGAGGTTTTTTTGTTATTTTTTTATAAAACCTTACATAAATATCTGATTTTTGGAAAATTATGGACTCTCTCAATTCATTTACGAATAAGAATCAGGGGTTTCCCCCCCCCCACTACTATCCACTTATGGCCTATACAAGATTTTTTCTTCATGATTCATTAAACATGACACCACTTACGTTTCCATTTTCTATCAATGCCTGATTGGAAGAGAAACATTTTTTTATTTTTGTAATAATTTGTGCACTTATGGATAATACCCATGGTATTTGGCCAGCATACTCCATGCTTGTGTAAAAAAATAAAGTTGGTAAACAAGATGAGTTCCAACCATATCACAAGGGAAAGTTAGTCTTTTGTTTGAAGATGAATTCATCTGGACTCGAGATGTGACTCAGCTCTAGGATGGAGAAGGGTTGTTGGGAATACACTAACCTTACCAACACAGACAAGATTATGTGGATATCCTAGCCAACCATTTCCTCGTTGAACCTCTCAAGAAAGATATAAATGGGAAAATGGTCTATTTTAGGGTGTAAGATGTTCTTCACACATTAGCAAGAAATTTCTAAAATGGAGGAGAATTGCCTTTTTGGTTTAGGTAGAGGTTTACAAGAGTTTCCAGCAAAGGAGTGTTGGGGACAAGTCAGAATTTATTTTAGGGACAATAATTTGAGGTGTCTTCTTGGTACATTAAGAGCTCCGCATATCTCGTCATTGCTACTTTCCTAAAATCTTTATTTTCAAGAAATACCTAAATGGGTGATAAAGAGTATGGTCTATCTCAAGGTTCTTGATCTGTCATCTGCAATTATCTAGCCATTTCCAGAAAGCATATAATGTTTGAAACATTTGTATTGCCTAAGATTAATCTTTATGCCTCTCAAGAGATTTCTCAACGCAATGGTAAAGATGTATGCAATAATAAGGCATACATACTATTTTTGTAAAAATACTTGGGAGAAAACATGGGTTTAAGGACCATTTTTCGTTCCATTTGAAGTGGCAGTATAGAGAAGGCACGTGCAATGTTTGATAGAATGTGCAAGAATGAAGAACAAAAAATTGGATTCATTGAATGTCCTGCTTGTTGGATATGTGCAAAATGGATTTGTGGAAAAATGAATTGGAAACTCTCAACCAAATGTGATTCTTTGGTCAAAGTCTATGAAAAAAAATACCCAGGAAGAAGCCTCCATCAAGTGTCAAAAACGGTATGGTTTTCCCCTTTTCACTTACATTCAATTTTGCTTCATCATTTCCATATTTTTCAAAATTAAATGTTGAATGACAGGGAGCATAATTCCAACAAATGATACAAAAATTCCTTGACATAAACTCTCAAAACATCAACAACAACAAAATTTTAAAAACTTTGATCTTGAAAGTCATGCACATGGAGCTCCACCCTCAAGTATACCGCAAACCCGAAACTCCTAGTATGACCCTTGGTTATGTGGCACACGATAGGGTTACTTAGCCAAGTCATTTAAATTTATTTAGCATCCTTGCAATTCAAATTTCTAATACACTTAGCTTAATAGTCACTTGTTTGACATGTTCATTTTAATAAAATGCGATTGGTTTCGTCTTACAATTGCCACTTAGTTTGAGGAAAATTGAAAACCCCTACCACCTACCTCTAGAATAATAAAGATAGAATCATAACCCACTTTCATTCCATTGAAAATAACTTTATAAACTAGTTTAACAAGTGGGTTTTTGGGGCCTAGTGGTTGTTGTGCAACAACAATTGTTGACGTAATTACGATAACTAACCCTAGAGTATCACTTACAACTTGATCTCTACTTGCCGTAATCAACCTCTGCTAGACATGACAATTTATATATGTATGGGAGAATAATTAGTAATCATCAAACATCATGATCAAACTTAAATCGAGTGTTTTCAAGACCTAGTTTCTAGGATTTTTTTATGTTTTGATCAGTTTCCTCAACCGTAACTAGAATCCCCTTTTGAGTCTCATTTGACTTCTAGCCACGCATGTGACCTTGTAATACCGTTGAAATTCTATGTAAAAAAAATCAATATTTTATCTTGTATAAATTAATTTTGTAATGTATGGTGATTTTCTCTCTCCACCCTCTTATTTATCTAGAAACAACTATGATACTTGATTGATTTGAAAATTTAAATGAATTGGGAAACGTGCATTGGTTTGAAATGAAATGATAATGGACACAAAATGCAAATGGATATGACATTTTGAATGTAAAATAAAATGTCTCTTAACTTTCCCTCTCATCCTTACTCTTTCTCTCTAGTACCAAAATATTAAGTGCAACTCAATGTGAAAGTGCGAATGCATGAAAAACAAACTCTATCTTTTTTCCACTCTCTCTCTCTCTCATTGAAAATGTTATAAATAATGAATGTCTTAATTTATGCTTGAGTTTAGGGGATTTCCATACTAAATCCTAGGACTAACATAATGTTTGTTGGAGGTACTCCGAATAAGAGGTGTGTGCATGTATACTTTTCTTAATGCTAAATCAAATGAAGCAAGAACTACCACCTAAAATAGTTCTACAATTTAGCTAAAACAAAGCATAAACACCATCGTGATAAGAATTAAACAAGGGTTAGATGCTACCCTTCATAAATACAAACTTTGAAACTAACAATACTAAATATCTAAACTCCTCTATTCTCTAAAAACAAATAAATGAATGGACCTAAGTAAGCTCCATGGCTATCAAAATAGTTGTCCTTAATGTTCCAAGAACATTGGAATGAGGGATAATCAAAGTTTGGCTATAAGACCCTTTTGACACCTCCCATATGACCCAAGCACTTTAAGAAAGAGGCTTAACTCTTCAAGATGATGAACTCTCAAAAGGGCAAGGTGCAAGCTCTTAGTCTCTTTGCTATATGCTTTTCATTTGCTCTCTTAGAAGTTTAGATGTAAGTAAAAAGGTAGGTGGAGGGCTCTTTATATAGCCCCAAAGGATAAAGGATTCAACACAATTCTCATGAATGTGGGATAAAGGTAAAACATGATTAGGGAATGGATAAGGTTGCTTTACTAAAGGTAACCTTACTTTAGAAGGGTTTAATACATGTTTAACAAGTCATGGGAGTTGGGGGGTATTTTAATTAATCAAAGGTGATTAATTAATAGGTAGGTGTAAGCTTATAGAAGCCAATTAGAAAATATTAGTGTGATTTAGGCTATTATAAGGGGATTAAATCAATTAAATATTTATTTATTAGTAAATGGAAGGGAAAGCTAATTAATTATTAATAATTAATTAGTCTAGGTAGAAGGGGTGATTTATTAAAGGAAGGTCGTTAATTAGGGTATTTGTTGGATAGGAAAATTAATTAATTAGCTTAGTGTAATTAATTAATGATGATATGAGGGAAAAGAGTGCTTTTGACGATATGTCGTTTTGATGTTGCGAGAAAGGAGAAAGGGGATAATAACGCAATTGAAGTATTTAAATTGCTTGGCAATATGATAGGTGTACATTTGCCCTCTTGGGGTGCATAAGTGAGCCACTTCAAAGATAGTAAATAGAAGAGATTTTGAAGAGATATAGAAAAATAGTAGGAGGGAGAGATGCCCCTCGAGTGTCGCTGGGTGATGAGGAAGTAGGAAGTCGATCGATGATCGACAAAGATGAGAAGTAGGTTGTTGTTTTTTAAGAAGAAGAAAGAAGGGGGACGAGTGGATGCCCCAAGGAGAAGGAGAGGGAGAAAGAAGAATTAGGGGTGAAAGGGAAGTGGTGTAGAAAAAATATGGATGGGGGATGAGAAGAGCCTTAACCGCTAGCTTGTTATTGTTTGGAAAAATTTGATGCATCATATTGCAATAGGAACTACATCATCGGTCCTTCTGAAAAAATATAAGCATACGACAAAGGTAGAATGCATGAAAAGACCATACACAAAACAATTATACATGCAGAAGAGAAAGGACCAATCCACGCCACAACATACAATAAGTGCCAATGCAAATACGAGAGGAAACAAGCTCATATAATAGGGAAAACAAACAAAGTATGAAAGCAGATATCCAACCAAACAAATGGTCAAGACAGTTGTTAAAAAATTTGTTACAGTTGATGAAGAGATCCAACAAGGTCGTGATTGATGAAAGGTTAAAAAATGATGCCCCAAGAAGGATACATGTGTAAGGGGAAAGGAAAAATGGAAACGGGGGGTCCATGAAAAAGTGTTGTGAGCAACAAAATAGCACACAGCAACCAAAAGTTCCCTAGAGTACAGATGAAGCAAGAAATAGCTTTTGTAATGGTTGTGAAGCTGGTGATCGGCGAGTAGTATTAATCAGGAAAGACGTGAGACAAACCAATGGCATATGCGGAAAAATACCATGGCAAGACACAAGTTTCAGTCGAAGAAGCAAGTTACCATTTTGTAGTGGTTGTTTTAATTTTTAGGAATTTTTTGAAAAAACTTTGCCTTGTTTTTGGATTTTTTGATCTATTAGTTTTTGTTTTGTTTTTGCTTCTAAAACCATGGCGAACCGTAGAAGAAATAGAAGACGAAAGTGAAGGGCCTAGGGGCAACAGAAAGTGCCCTAGGTGGAAGAAAAGAGAAACAAACGCAAATAAATTGTCCTTGTTTAGGGGAAAAAATGAAGAAGAAAAAATAATAGTTGAAAAATAAGATTTACGAGGGTGTGAAGAAAGAAGAATAAAAAATTGCTAGGGAGCAATAAAAATTGTCTGGGGGAGAAGAAGAAGAGAAGAAAGAAAGGGGGGTATTGGCACAAAAAAATTCCCAATAAGTTTGAAAAATAAGATTAAAAATAATTATTCCACAGCGAAACAGAGGAGAAAACAGTGAGGGAAAACAGGGGCGTCATGGTCGCGAGCATGAAAACAAAAAAAAATTTTTTAGGCTAATATACCCCCTAGAGGGGTTTTTTTTAAAAAACATCCACAGGTCAGTTCATTTAACCCACTTAGTATAGAAACTACGTAGGCTCTAATAACAGTCAAGAGAGAGATGGTGATCGAAATTGATCATTGAGGCGTGATGTGGATTGTAGATGATAGCTCTTAGACAATATCAAATGTTGTTTAAGTGTTGTTTTGTGATGTCTATGGATGGGATGATATGATGATTATTGGTGGGGGGGGGATAGATTTTTGATTATGCACAACCCCTCTTGCCCCATTGATGATATGATATGTGATGAATTAGCTTAGTATACATGCATGATGTAAACTTAGCATTTTTTTGTTTAGATATGATGTATAGATGTGCTTTAGATGTGATGATAGTGATGGTTATAATGTGATGTGAATGATAAAAAAATAGAGCCACATGCAATTAAAAAATAGCCAAATGCTACAAAGAACACAAGGAACAGAAGCAAAAAGGAAAAAGGACAGAAAAAGGGATCTTTTCTCTCTCTCATCCTTCTTCCTTCCCGCCTCCCATCTCCTTCTCATCCCCTCTCCCCGGTTTCTCTTCCAACTCCCCCACCTCTTGTTCTCTCCCTCACCCAGCTCCTTCGCCATCCTATTTGGTTTGTTGGTTAGCGTTGGGGCCCTCACGTCTATCCACATTTCTCTCATTCCCCCCGCTCCCCTCTCTTTTCTTCCCTTTCTTCCTTCTTCTTAAACAAGTAACAAAACAAAACCAAATACCTTAAGAAGAAAGAATAGATAACACACTAACATGTCAAAATCCACTACAATAGCACAGAGAATGAATCTATTCTAAGGAAGAAAAGATAAAACTATGAAAAAGTACACCCAAGCAAAACAAACAAATCAAAAGCGAGCACGCAAAAACACTAACAGCAACAAACCCAAGCAATGAAAACAACACAATGCCAAGTAAATGTTTTTGTAGATATGTTTTCATAAACTGATTTTCTATGTTTGGTTGTGTGAAAAAAATTTATATTGTTTTGGTGTTTTGTTTGTTGAAAACAATTTCTATTGTTTTGTGTTTTCGTGAAACAATAGTTCTATGTTTTTTGTGTTTTCTTGAAGCAAATGTCTTTGTTTGTGTTGTTCTCAAACAATTTTCATTATTTTGTGTTTTTATCAAAAAAAATATCTTATTTTGTGTTTTTCTCGAAACAATTTATATTATTTTTGTGTTTTTCTCGAACAATTTAGATTGTTCTTATGGTTTAACATTTTCCAAAGCTATTGTAGTAACCAAGAAAGCATGGATTGCCCCCAGCGTAGGTGGGAATATACTAAGGGCAAAAGCCACGCGCTTTATGAACAAGGAAGGTGAAACGCATTGAGTGCCCCTATAGCGTAAGATGGAAATAACGAAAGATGTCACATCCCTCACAGATGAATAGAAGAAGGCAATCTGGATCAAGACTGGACAGCATGGTGTGCACAAGGACAACTCGTGGCAGAACCAAGGGTACAGGCAAAAAGTCAAATCCCTTCTATACAAAATGTGGGAATAACAAATCCTCCCGAGGTGATTGGAAACTGGTTTCACCCAAGGAATTGTCCCCAAAGTGCAACAATTGCCGTGGTTTCAATAGTGACGGACCTCTGTTTTCTCTTGTTCTTTTTTTATTTTTGGATTTATTTTTTTCTTGATGTTTTGTATTTTTTGATTTTTTTTTGTGATTTTTATGGGAACTTTCTTGTGCCATGTTTAGGCTTAAAACCTCGTAAGATGCATGGCAATTCATGGGCTCCTGGAGCTCATCACATTGGGGTGAGCCAACTTGATGCCCCTATGCCATAATGGTAACTATGACATAGGGTCCTAAACAGTGTGGTTTGAACTTACCTTCTTGTCTCGCTATAACTCTGGGGGTGAACTAGTTCTCCTTCAAACTTAAATCACCCACCTCAAATGGGCGAGGGAAAGATTCTCTGTTGTAGTTGTGGGAGATTCTATGTTGATATACCTGTAGTGTGATTAAGAGTGCGAAGCGCACTCTCATCTAGGAGCTCTCACTTAGCAATCTTGCCACTCGATAATCTTCATCCTTATCCAAAATAGCTCGAAGAAGAAATTAGCAAGGATGGGAGTTCATCTCTAAAGGGATGATAGATCATCCTGAACAATAGGGCATATGCATCGCCACCCGTAGGAGTGTAATTGATGTTTGCGTAGGCCCAGAGGGCTTGGGTGGGATTGGGTAGGTGCCAGTTCGACCGGTTGCACCATATTATCCTTATTCCTTACCAAACTCTTGTTTTTTGCCTAAGCTTGTCCATTACCCTGAGGTAATATGGATGGACCCATTCACTAATATTAATTGGAAACCGTTTGGCCCAAAAGTCCCTCCACAAGTTTTGGTTTCTAAATGACTTCCCATTATCTGTTCAAAAATGGCTACAGGGATACCATCTCAGAAATTAATGCTGATTCATGATAATTAGAAATCTGTGCTTCCTGTTTGAGCATAGGGTAAAGGTACACCCTCCACCCATTTGTAAAGTATCTGGTTAGCTGTGGATTGATATGTGTATGACCATAGATGGGGTACGAGTAAAGTCCCTATTAGATCAAGTCCCAATTTAGAGATGGCCCACGGGGTTAGTGATTAGTGGCAATGGTACATGGAGCATGGATGAATTTCCATACTTTTGGAAAAGCCACAACATTTTCTAAACATAATTACAATATCAAGTTTCCATGGTGGGGCCAATAGTAACCACCATAAATCGTTTCATTAGCCAATACCATTACATTTGTTATGTGCTCCGAATACTCCTTAATGTACTTATTTAGGCTTGGATTGGACTTGGTTACATCCAAGCAACGTAACAGTTCCATCGTAGCACGATGATAAAAGGGTTTACCTCCTAAAAGGGTTTGTTGTAATGGATATCTGTGAATCAGGCTTGCTTTTCCGAATGGGAGATATTGGGAGAGGGAAGTATTTGCCTAAGAGAGGTTGAAGAGGGTTCATTTAACCATGGGGGAATGGGGACAACAAAACTACACAAGCGAGGGCAACAGGATTCCGGCATGTATACGCGGGCTAGTGTGATTTTCAAGAAGAATGGCAATTATTCATTGTTCCCGGTGGATGGAATCTACAAGCATAGATCCCCCCCCCACTGTTGCCATGGCATCCACTGATCTATTCTATGCTATGGAAATCTGCTCAAAGGGATGCGCACAAAATACTCTTAGATTTCTCACTAAATTTTTGTAAAGGTATGAGTTATCATCCTTAACTTTTACTCATCATTAACCTATTTGATGATTAGCTTGGATACGCACCTCAAACCTTAACAGTTGAATATTCCACTTGATGGCTAGCTTAATCCCTGCCAGAGTGCTTCATATTCCGCAAAGTTGTTTGGGCAAGGGAAAGGCCATGTGGAACCTGCGGTATTGTTTTTTTAGGTGAGGATCACCCGAAGGACTAATAAGGGACCACTCCGTGCCCACCTGAAACATGGAAAATTAAAATATCCATCAAGATGTATCTGCAATATGACAGATTCTTTAATGTAGAGAAATATGCACTGGTAGAATCCAGATCAAAAGTTTGTGTTTTGCAAAGGTGCTGCCGACTGTGTGTTAGCAAGAATACTTGTCCTTTATTGATTTTTGATGTAAAAAATTCTATATCAAACTCATGAGTAGAATTGACCAATTATCCATTCTAACTGTGAGGGCGGGTGGGGTTGGTTTGGACAACTAAATACTTGATTGGGTCTGACCTTGGGATTGAGCTTGGTCTTAGTATTTAGCAGGTGGTTAATGGCGACAGGTTCTAAAAGGTAAAAATACAGCCAAGCAGCCTTTCAATATGAGGATAATTATTAAAGTTATAGGTGATGAGCGTTGCGAATTCAGATATACAACGCTTTTCTTTATGCTAAGGTCATCTTAGGAGAGCAAAACATGCAAAAGTGGGTTCGCCTGCAGTAGGAGGCATGAGGACCGGTGGATTAGCCAAGTTTTGTTTTAACAAAGACAAAAAGGCTGTTGTTTGCTTGGGTCCCCAAAGCGAAAGAAACGTCCTTTTTAAGAAAATGGGTGTGAAGGAATGCATGAGTGACATTTATATGCAAGCTGGGAGATAAATCGTGACTGGCTTGAATTTTCCCTTGCAAGCACGCAGTTGCTTCATAGTCTCAGGCTGGAGGCATTTCAGGATGGCAGACCCTTCGCGAGATCTACCTCAATACCTCGCCTTGACACAATGATGAGCCCAATGAATATTTTCCGGAGAAAACACTACGAAGACACATTTCTTTATTCAAACTGGACTTTGTATTCAGACAGGCGTTCAACGATACTCCGCACAAAATGATTAGGATGATCCTCTAGTTTTGGAATTTCCAGGATGTCATCTACTAGTCTGTCTGATTGTCATGAATCATATCATGAAAGATTTACTATCATGGCCCACTGATAAGTGCTCACGCAGTATTAAAGGCCAAATGGGCATAAACTGATAATAGAAGTGCCCTAAGGAGAGTTGTGGGAAAAGTTGTTGTGTGTTCTCCTGCAGCGATCTTAATTTGTTAATAACCTGAAACCATCCATGGTCGATTAGCATTTTCGGACCCAACGGTGGAGTCAACAATCATGTCAATGGTTGCGGAGGGAAATGGAAATTCATCTTTAGGGCAAGGCTTTGTTATGTCCCTTAAAAAAATGTGCAGAGATTTCGATATCGATGAGGTTTTCTTATGGTTAGGAAACAATGTTCGATATCCATCAGACATAACAATTGGCCTGATGAATCTGACTGCAAGTACATTTCAACTTCTCTTTACTAATAGGCCACTCTGGGGGCATTCTTTCGGAGCTTCTGTGTGATATTAGTCTTAGCATCTATGTGAACACCAGGTTATTGCCACAACTAAAGGTGGAATCTAAGCCGGGGCATGTCTTTTAATAATAGGACCTGCGCACACATCAATAAACTCTCGTAGTTAGCATTCGGGGAACATCTTTTTTTTCTGCCGCGAGTGATGCTCCCATTTTACTTATATGAGGATCCTTCTTCGGTACTCCAATATTGACATCATGGTTCTTCAACTAACAATTTGATAACTCCTCCTACGCGTAGGATCGGGAGGAGGTTGAGATTCTCCTCACAAGGACGTCTCTACGAGATTTTTCATCTTGGCTGTGTGTCAGTTGTTTGTCCTTTGATTTTCTTATTTGTTGTCAGCCAGTGCCTCAAAGAGGTTTCACTGTGTGGACTTGGAATTTATTTTTCTGAGGCTTTTCTTAGAACTCTTCCCTCACTAGTCTTAAATTTTGCTGACCATCAAAAGGTTCAGCTCCTCCCGAAGTAGAGGCCAAAGTGTATGTCGATTAAAGAAGAAACCCTTCTTGTGATCTCAAATGGGAAAATGGTATTCACCATTGACCCATGAACTCTGCAATAGCCTCGTCGTTCTCGAAAAACTAGTGGCATTGTGACATGTTGGTCCATTCAACAAGGGAAGGCTACATTAAGGTCATGGGTCGGTTTGGTGGGGGTTATGGCAGGACAGCATGGTTCAGAAAAGGTTCATGGAGGAAGATCCTAATATAGGCTACAATGGGAATCGTATCACTGTCTAGGTACTCAAAGCTATCCTCATGCTCCAGAAAGAAAAAGTCCATCTTTGATCGTTGCGGGCTGAGGATATTTGTGCTGACCATTAGATGAGGTACGAGTAGATCCCCTTTAGATCAAGTCCCCATTTAGAGAATGGCCACGTGGTAGTGATAGTTGCAATGGTTACGATGGAGCATGGATGAAATTTCCATACTTTTGGAAAAGCACACATTTTCTAACATAATTACAATAATCAGTTTCCATGGTGGGCCAATAGTAACCTACTCATAATAGTTTCTTAGCCAATACCATTCCATTTGTATGTGCTCCGCATACTCCTTCATGTACTTATTTAATTGCTTGGATTGACTTTGTCACATCCAAGCAACGTAACAGATTCCCATCGTAGCCACGATGATAAAGTGTACCTCCTAAAAGGGTGTAATGGGATATCTGGTGAATCAGGCTTTGCTTTTCAGAATGGGAGATATTGGGAGGGAACGTATTTCCTTAAGATAGGTGAAGATGGGTTCATACCATGGGGAATGGGGACCAACACCCTCACAAGCGAGGCAAGATTCCGGCATGTCATACGCGGGCTAGTGTAGATTTTCTACGAAGAATGGCATATCATTGTTCCCTGGTGGAATACAAAGCATAGATCCACTGTTGCCATGGCATCCACTGATCTATTCTATGCTCTTGGAATCTGCTCAAGGTGATGCGCACCAAAATACTCCTTAGAGTTTCCACTAAATTTTTGTAAGGTATGAGCTTATCATCCTTAACTTTATACTCATCATTAACCATATTGATGATTAGCTGCGAATCACCTACAACCTTAACATGTTGAATATTCCACTTGATGGCTAGCTTCATCCCTGCAATGAGTGCTTCATATTCCGCAATGTTGTTTGTGCAAGGGAAGGCCATGTGGAAAACCTGCGGTATAGGATCACCCGAAGGACTAATAAGGACCACTCCTGCACCTGAAACATGAAACTTAAAATATCCATCAATATGTATCTGCCATATGACAGATTCTTTAATGTAGAGAAAATATGCATCTGGTAGATCCAGACTCAAAAGTTTTGTGTTTTGCAAAGGTGCTTCCGCTAACTGGTTAGCAAGTACTTGTCCTTTAATTGATTTTTGATTGTCAAATTCTATATCAACTCACTGAGTAGAATGATCCAATTATCCATTCTACCTGTGAGGGCGGGTGGTTTGACAACAAATACTTGATGGGTCGACCTTGATATGAGCTTGGTCTTAGTATTTAGCAGGTAATGGCGAAGTTTCTAAAGGTTAAAATGACAGCCAAGCAAGGCCTTTTCAATCTGAGGATAATTAAGTTCATAGGTGATGAGCGTGCGACTCAGATAGTACACCGCTTTCTCTTTATGGCTAAGGTCATATTAGGAGAGCAACACATGCAAAAGTGGTTCGCCTGCAGTAGGAGGCATGAGGACAGGTGGATTAGCCAAGTATTGTTTAAGCAAAGCAAAGGCTTGTTGTTGCTTGGGTCCCCAAAGGAAAGAAACGTCCTTTTTAAGAAAATGGGTGAATGAGTGACATTTATCTGCAAGCTGGGAGATAAATCAGTGAATGGCTTGAATTTTCCCTTGCAAGCCACGCAGTTGCTTCATATTCTCAGGTGGAGGCATTTCAGTGATGGCAGACCTTTAGCGAGATCTACCTCAATACCTCGTCTTGACACAATGAAGCCCAATATTTTCCCGGATAACACACCGAAGACACATTTCTTTGGATTCAATCTGACTTTGTATTCACGCAGGCGTTCAAAGATACTCCGCAAAATGATAGGATGATCCTCTCTTGTTTTGGACTTTCCAAGGATGTCATCTACGTAGTCTTTCATGATGTCATGAATCATATCATGAAAGATTACTATCATGGCCCACTGATAAGTTGCTCCCGCATTATTAAGGCCAAATGGCATCACCTGATAATAGAAGGTGCCCTAAGGAGTTGTGAAAGTTGTTTTGTGTTGTTCTTCCTCAGCGATCTTAATTTGATTATAACCTGAAAAGCCATCCATGAGTGATAGCATTTCGTACCCTACGGTGGAGTCAACAATCATGTCAATGTTGGGAAATGGAAATTCATCTTTAGGGCAAGCTTTGTTTATGTCCCTAAAATATGTGCAGATTCGGATATCGATAGGTTTCTTCTGGATAGGAACAATGTTCGATATCCATTCAGAATAATCAATTGGCCTGATGAATCTTACTGCAAGTAACCTTTCCAACTCTTCTTTAACTAATAAGGCCACTCTTGGGTGCATCTTTCGGAGCTTCTGTTTGATAGTCTTAGCATCTATGTGCACAACCAGGTTATGCACAACTAAAGTTGGATCTAAGCCGGGCATGTCTTTGTAAGACCATGCGAACACATCAATAAACTCTCGTAGTAGCATTGGGAACATCTTTTTTTCTCTGGCCGAGAGTGATGCTCCCAATTTTACTATCTTGGGATCTTCTTCGGTACCAATATTGACATCAATGGTTTCTTCAACTAACAATTTTGATAAATCCTCCATACGCGTAGGATCGGGAGGTAGGTTGAGATCTTCCTCCAAGGACGTCTCTACGAGATTTTCATCCTTGGCGTGGTCAGTTTGTTTGTCCTTTGATTTTCTTATTTGTTTGTCAGCCAGTGCCTCAAAGAGGTTTTCACTGTGTGACTTGGACTTTTATTTTTGCTGAGGCTTTTCTTTAGAACTCTTTCCCTCACTTTTCTTTAAATTTTGCTGACCACAAAGTTCAGCCTCCTCGCCGAAGTAGGCGCAAGTGTCTATGTCGATAAAGAAACCCTTCTTGTGATCTCCAATGGGAATTGTATCCCTTATGCCCATGAACTCTGCAATAGCCTCGTCGTTCTCGAATAAATCTAGTGGCATGTGACATTGTTGGTCCCATTCAACAAGGGAAGGGTACATAAGGTCAAGGGTCGGTTTGGTGGGGGTTATGGTCAGGACAGCATTGTTCATGAAAAGGTTCATGGAGGCCAGATCCTCATATAGGCTACAATGGGAATCCGTATCACTGTCTAGGTACTCAAAGCTATCCTCATGCTCAGAAAAAGTCACATCTTGATCGTTGCGGTGTGCTCCATAAGGGTGAATCCCAATGACATATATTTTTGTTTTGAAATGTGGAAGAGGGACTGGTTCTCTTTGTCCTTGTTCATTCCTCCCACATCCTAGGCCTTTTTAGCCCATGGAGTACATCATTCTGCTAGATTTTTCATATTCTGGGTTTTTATAACAAGATGGTTAAGTGTCCTCAGGGACCCAAGTAGTAGGTGGATCAAGTAATTTCTCCTCAGCTAACAAGCCTCCAGGTACGAATGACCCAATAGTGTGTTCCTCTCTAGGTCTCCTGAAGCAGTAGTTGGGTCGACCTCTAGTCTTGGGTGACAAGGAGAGGTCAGAAACCAAGAGTGCTTGTTGTACATTATACTCCCCATAGCCATATTCCAGAATTTTCATCTCCCATGAATCAAATGGAGATGTGGAAGTGGACACCCCATGAGCGTAAGAACTAAGAGAATTTGCATCTACTCGAGATTCCATGGCCTCAGAATGAAGAGGGACATCTATATCTGTGGAGGGACATGCATATGTACCCTTTCGTGCAAAGCTATTAAGATCTCTACAATGAGCAAAGGGCTCTGAATCTCCTGGTATTGTAACCGTATGTCCCTCATGCTTCAGCTTGATGCATTGATGAAATGTTGATGGCATGGCCTGCATGGCATAAATCCATGGTCGGCCTAGAATCATATTATATGGAAGCTCCAAGTCTAGGACGTGAAACTTTGTCTAATGGCAAGTGGGGCCCACCTCCATGGGTAGTGTAATGGTGCCTGCTGACTCTCTTTCCGTGTTGTCGTATGCGGTGATAGTAATAATATGGGACTCAAGATCTTCCTCCGTATGTCCCAATTGTTTGACCAGCTTAAGCGTGTAGATGTTCAATCCTAATCCATTGTCCACAAGCACCTGTTTGATTTTCCTGCGGGTGACAACTACCTCGATGTACAAGGGAAGATTATGTGTAGGATTCTCGGTAGGGACCTCCCTATGGTTAAAAGTGAAATGCTCACTTGGTGCAATATTTGTCACCACATCTTGAAGGTACATAGGATCGACTTCTAAAGGCACTCCCGACCCCTGAAGAGTTTGATGAAAAATGTCCTTATGCACATTGGATATCTTGAGAAGATCTAAGATCAAGATCTTAGTAGATGTTCTCTCAAGTTGTTCTAAAAGGTTATATTTACCAGTTTATGAGGTGAACAGAGAGGGTTCTGGAATCACGAGGTGGGAATGCCTTGTTACCGCATCGCAGTCCTTTCCCTTGATCCAAATGGGATTGACATGGTCATTAGGGAAGTGAATACATCTGGTAAGCAAATCATAATGATTGTTATCTCTTTTGGTATACAAGTAATTCACAGATTTATAGGGTTTGGGATGAGTCTCCCCAATCCGGCTTTTTCTTTTCTGACTTATCATGCTTAGGGAATGGTTCCTTATAAATTCCCATTTTATCGTTAGGTGTTTACATTTTGCCAGGGGTTATCCACCTCTATCTCCCCATTATTAATGAGGTCCTGAATATAGTGGCAAAGCTGTAGACATTTTTCTATCTTATGACCTTTAACACGATGCATTTCACAGTATTCATGCTCCTTATACCATGAAGGTTTAGGAGTGTTGTCAATCAAACAATTGCGTTATAAGATAGGTCATCATGTGGCCCGCATCCAACTATTTTAGTATGACAGACAACGGTTCATTGAGGGAGGTGAATGTTCGTCACTTTGGTGGTGGTTGAATTGGGCCCTTGGTCAGTTTAAAAAGGTTGACTGGCTTGGACCATTTGAACATGTTTGGAATCAGTGATTCCATCTCCCACCACGTTTTTTTTTTTGTTAAAGATCTTCGGCTTTTTAGTGGGTTTGACACTTTGGTTGTATTTAGATTGGGTATTATGAGGGTGCCTTTGGCAATGAGATCCTTTTCTATTTGAATCCCTTTCTTGATAACCTCCTCAAAGGTGTGGACACAATGCATTTAGAGGTGGAAAGCTATATCTGGGTTGAGATTAGGGATGAAAATACTAACCCAGATGATTCTTAGGGAAAGTGCGAGGGAAGTGACTAGCTATCCCTCTCCATCGTTGGAGGAAGCTAGAGAAGGTATCGTTTGGGTTTTGTTTTTGTGCCGCACAAGTCTGCCATGGTGACATCACTCTCTATGTTATACGAGAAATGACACACGAATCTTTCTGCCAATTCTGGTTGGGTGAAAATTGATCCTCGTGGTAAGCACGTAAACCATTCCAATGCTTGACCTCTGAGACTCTTAGGAAAAAGTTTGATGAGGTAATTATCACTATAAGACACCTCTTGACATGCCACGTAGAAATATTTAACATGAATCCTTTGGGTCTCCCTTTCCTTTGTATTTGTTAAACTTTGGCATATCAAATTTCTTTGGAAAGGGTTGAAGGGTCATTGTATTGTCAAAAGGATAGGGGCATAGTTCTTCATATTGGTATTTCCTAATACTCCCTATATTGCTTTCTTATATGCTCACAAGCGCTACTTTCATAGATTTACACTTCTTGTGTGAGCATTTGTTCTCTAGTGGGAGAAGTGGGGACGTGTACATGATGATACCATGTGTCTTCTTATCCTTGGTTTTCTCAATGGAGTTTTTGGATCCTAAACTTAGGCCTTGACTTTTTAATGTTCTTGTTTGTGTCCTTTCTGTACCTAGAAAGTAAGCAAAGCTAGTTGTTGGCTTAGGTTATTGAGATGTTATTGGATTGTGACTTGGTTTGTGTCTTCTCCTTCTAAAGGTTCTTCCTCTTTGTATTGTGGAAGTTCTTCTCTTGTCTCATGTTCTATCTTGTTTCTTCATGGCACTTTGATGAGGGGTATTCTATGCCCTACCACTTTATCATTTTCTACATAAGAAGTGGAAGCATGCCCGCCTGTTAAAATATCTTCCATATTGATAAGGGGGGCGTTCTTCCTTAGTAGTGTCATTTGTAGGTAATATTGGTTCATTCTTAGTGGGTAATTTGACCCCTAATTCCAATGACCTGTGCCAAAACTCTATCTTTGTTTCTAAGGAGAAACTCATCTAGTAGAGTGGGGTCAAAATCAAAGTGTATGTGTGGTGATTCTAATTCATTTCCACTATGATCGACTGTCTCTTTGATTTCCTTTTCTGCAGAAAACAATGTCCCTAAGTCGTGTCCAATGAAGGGGTTTGACCCTTGTCTGTTAGAGGTCTCCTAAGCATGCACTTGTTGTTCCTCCATATGTCTGTTTCTTCAACCCTAGACATGTTTTGGGAGCCATGTTTTTGTGATAGTTTCACCAGGGTGAGTTGTAGATATGTGCAAAGCTTAGTGACTACCCCCTAAGAGAAATATGAAATAAAATTACTAAGAGTATGAATATGTCAACAATGTGAGAATACCAATATGATAGAGTGATAAATCACCTATGATACAAGTGTTTGGTATTAAAACTTGATCAAAGGAAGTACTTCCTAGACTACGTTTCAAAAATTAGTTTGCGTCGCAAGATGATCAACAAGATGTTTTCACTTATGCCAAGTTCTAGGAAATGAACAAAACATAAGTAAATAAAAGAAGTCAATGTGATCTCCCAATCAAGATATACGATGAGTGATCTCAAACTTGATTAAGACCTATATCTCAAAAAGTTCTAATTACAATTTCACAAATGCCACAACAATATCACCAAGATATGTTAACCCACTTTGCTAGAAAGTGAAGTATTGATATCGAGGTGTTATTGATATAACATGCACAAATGGTAACACCTAGCACTCTTCGAAATCAAAGGTAATAATAGAACCAAACTAAAAATCTCAAATTATAACTAGGGAATAGTTAAAAAATGTGTGCATATTTATGTCGAGTTTACAAGAAACAAGATGTAAATATCTTAATTGTAATGATACGAGACAAACAAGCTAACTCCTCTATGGAAGTCCATGATGATGAGCCATGCCTAACTACAATGACAATCTTGATGTGGGTATCAAGATCACAATGGCTACTAAATGACGTGAAAATGCCTCTGCTCACTTTAGACATTTAACTAACCCAACCACAAACATGGATGGGTGTAAACGAACATAAAAGTGAGAGAAATAGTCAAATGGAAACACAAAGGTAATCACACCCTCTTTTGATCAACAAAGTGTCAAAAGAATATGAAGGAAATAAATCAAGAAAAAATGACGAAAAATGCTAGCCTCACTTCGGCAGATTTTCACCTCACCCTAAGGAAAGTAAAAACTAGGCGAAAGTAATACGTCACACGTTTCTCAAAAAGAAGGTTCACAAACTCAACACTGTTTTAAAATGGTCAAAGTCGGCTCTTGGCCAAATTATATTCTCCTAGGTGGTTCTCTCACCCTAGGTGTTACAAAGTTGCCCCGAGTGAGCGCGATTTACCAAAAAAGTCACATTGACTAGTTTGGGGAGTATCTCAGCTTTACTTTACCCCCTTCAAGAATAGTAGGAAAACTAGTGCGGCTACGTGTACTATCACTAGGGCCGCCACAACGGACAACCTGTAACACTATCTCACAAAGCAATCACTAGTCCTATTTTTTCCACAAGGTTCCCTCTTGCATGGACTACTTTGGGGTTCCTGGAACCACCCCCATTGTTGTAGCTTAAGGCGTTATGCCAAAGGCGTTATGTTCCAGTTGAGCGGACGTACCCTTTTCTAAAACCTACAATATAATGTTTTGAATATGTTGTTTTCTTTATCTTATTTAATGAGGTGTGGTTTACTTGAACACCTATTGACAACCTATAACAATTGTATTAGTAGTTTTTGATTTCGTTGTGATTCCTCCTTTCTTTGACAAGCATTTTTAGGTCCTGCACTCAAGCGTTAGTAGTTATCCAAGAAAATCACATTATTTAAAAGAGGATTAAGATTTTATTTTGATTCTCAAGATCATCCAAGGATGCAAGAGAAGAGCACACACAACAAATAATCCAACTAAAAAGTAAAGAAAATCTTTTCGGTCAAAGTGAACCATACAAAATTCTTGATAAATGTTCATTCCCCTAAACTAAAAGTGAAAGATGAAGTTTCTAATTTACCAAATGTTATAAAATGAAAGACTAGAGTTGTTTTTTATTATCAGGATCACCCTAAGGTGCAAGAGAAGAGCATACACAAACTTTATCCCAACTATATAGAAATGGAAAACTTCAAATCAAAGGACTATTGAAAAATGCTTTGTAAAAGGTTCATTCCCTTAAACCAAAAGTGAAAGATAAAGTTTCCAATTTTACCAAATGTTATAAAATGAAGACTAAAGTTGCTTTTGATTATCAAGATCACCCCTAAGGTGCAAGAGAAGAGCATACACAAACTTGTTATCCAAAATTCACCCCTCAAGGTAATTTAGATAACATGCATCAAATTATTCAGTCCTGAGCAAGTAGATTGATTCAAGGCCCGAAATCATGTTTTTTGGGGCCCCCCTCGGCTTCTCTCTAACTCTCCCATCCAAGAAGAAATCCCAATGAGTTGAGAAAATGGAAAAAAATACAAAAAATAAGGTTTGCAAGACTTTTTTTAAAGCATTTCAGGTCTGAAAGGTTCGGGTCGTACTAGCACGGGTTGTATTGAGGTTCATCGTACCAAGCTTGGGGCCGAAAAAACAAAGAAAGTCGGCTAAGTTGGACATTTTTGTCCCAGGCGGTCCGCGGGACAGTTGGGACGTCAGGACATGAAAAGTTGAATCGGCCGATGTAGGAGATATTTGTTTTGGGACAGCCAAGACAAAAGTATGCGAGGGACGTGAATCAGCCGATTTTGCCGCAAGACGGTCCATTTCGGGCAATTCGGAGATTTTCGTCCAGGACAGCCGTGACAAAAGTACGTGCGGGACGCGAGGGACGTGAAAAGGTAAAAGGGCCAAAAAAGAGAGACAAGGAAGCCTGAATCGACCGATGTGGGAGATATTCATCTGGGACAGCTGGGACAAAAGTACACGTGGGACACGAATCGGCTGATTTTCTGAAATAGTTTGCAACAAAGAAGAAAAGTCAACATTTGACCCGTGAACTTCAAACGGCCTAACTTTTGACTCCGAGCTCTGATTTTCACAAAATTGGACTTTCTGGAATGAGAACGATGTCCTCTACAATTTCTTATTTTTAATGAGGGTAGATATATTTAAATGAAAGAAAACATATTCAGCTCCAGTCAGTTAATGTTCATTCCCGTCAAATGACAGAAAATGCCTGCCAGACCCAAAATAACTGTCCGCACTCAAAAGGCCATAACTTTTTGCATTTCTCAACAAAATCACACAAAATTAATACCGTTGGAATTGTGGCTCCAATCCCAACACATATTAATCAAGAAATTCTATATTTGATGAGATATTTCTCAAGATTTTTAAGAAAATGTGGCTAGGTTCATAACAGTGTTTTATTTGGTGGTTAGAGAGTGCAATTAAGAGGCATGGTCATCATTCTTTCTCTACTGCAGCACCTGGGATAGTATGGAGAGCCTTTTACAAGTAATATATAATCATTTTTAATCCATTTAATGCTTCTTATAAGTGGTTGAAGGATAGATTTTGGGATTTCCATTTTCCCTTCTCTTTCTCTTCTCATTTTTTCTATAAATTGGAGTGTTGGGCTCATTGTAAGAGGAGGTAGTTTTTATTAGAAAATCTCTACCAAAATTGCTTTATGAAGATAATGTGCTGTAGGCCCTTGTTGTGGATTCCGTGCATGGTGATCCAGGCCCTTATCATGTAACTGATTGAACTATGCATACCATGAAGCAATAAAAATATAAGTTTGTGGATGTATCTTCCCCTGCTGTGTTTTTCTTGCATTCTTCTTGCCCCTTCAACCTTGATTACAAGAATATTGTGTCTATTATTATGTTCATGCAGGGATCCATTATCATTGTGGATGTTTGAAATATTGTTGTGAATGTGTTTTGCTAGATTGTGGAGAACTGTCATCATCTCTTCTAGTGTGCACTTTGCTTCTGTATTTCACACATTTGAAGACTACTCTCACACCCTCCTTTTCTGGTGTATCACCGCTTTAGTGTAGGATTTCATTTTATGCATTCTCTCTCCCTGGTCCCTTAGAAATTTAGATTTAGAATAGTTAGTTTCCCCTGCATTAGAGTAGATTGGGGCAGGTAGTTTAGGAGCAAGAACAAGCTTTCTCTGGAGGTCTATCTTAAGTAGCAAGTCCCACAACTTGGAGATAGTACCCATGTTATCCAATCACATCGTGAGTTCAAGTATATGCACTTGTATAAACATAGGGGTGCTGTGATTTGCTGATAACAAAACATTATCCCAACTATATAGAAATGGAAAACTTCAAATCAAAGGACCATTTAAAAATGCTTTGTAAAAGGTTCATTCCCTTAAGTAAAATGAATAATAAAATTTCTAAGTTTAATCTCAATGTTAAAAAGATATAGATCAAAGTTGGTTTTGATTTTCAAGATCACCAAAAGGTGCAAGAGAAGAGCATACACACACTTTGGTCTAAATCGAGGAAGCATGGAAATACAACATTCATCAAAACATTAGACATGTTAGAAAATAATCAGTTTTAAAATAACAAAAAAACCTATAATTTTTGTAAGTATAAATCTCTAATTTATGTTTTCATTGCATAGTTAACTTCAATAACTTTCTAACGCAAAAAAAATGGAGTCATTTCAAGTTTGGGAGCAAAAGTTATGGCCTTCAGAAGATGGGTTACGCATATGCTCTTATGCTCACGGGTATGCACTTGATATACACTCAAAAAATGTAAAAAAAAATGTATCTTAATCTGAAAAAATGGGCAAATTTTCCAACCAAGATTCAATTTTGACAACAACCCATCACATCAATATATGAATAGAAGACTCAACGCTATCAAACATTAACATACATGCTCAAGAATTTAAAATTTTCAAGAAATTGACAAAACTAGCATGTAGAATGATGAAAAAGTAAGCTCTAAAAATGAAAATAGGATGAAATCTTGAAATTTTCTCACCAAGATTAAATTTTGAAATCAAACCACAACATTAGTATGTAAATATAAGACTCATCACTATCAAACACTAACCTACATGCTCAAGAATTTAATTTTTTTTAAGAAATTGACAAAACTAGCATGTAGAATGTTGAAAAAGTAAGCTCTAAAAATGAAAACATGGAGAAATCTTGAAATTTTCCCATCAATTACAATTTTGACAGCACTTCATCTCCTTTATACCTACAAGAAAGACTCAACACATGCAAACTCAACAAAACAAGTTAAGAAAAACAAGTTAGATCAACATGTGTAAAAGAGGGTTAGTAACAAAAAATGAAACTTAACTATAAAAAGTTGAAATTAAGTGTAAAGGACAATGGAGTAAGTCCCACCAGGTGTGCCAAATGTGTGCATGTATAATTTTCTTAATGCTAAATCAAATGAAGCAAGAACTACCACCTAAAATAGTTCTACAATTTAGCTAAAACAAAGCATAAGCACCATCAAGATAGAGAACTAAGCAAGATCTAAACTAACATTATAACTTTAAAAACATGAGATCAAACTATGCATGCTATTTTAACATCTCTACTCTCCTAGATTACCAACAAAATGCATGGACCTATTTAGCTCCAATGTCAATCAACAATTGCTTGTTTGATCCTTAAAGAATGCAAGAATAAGAAGCTTAGCTCTTAACAATGGTGAGTTCTCAAGAAAACAAAAGGCAAGCTCTTAGTCTCTTTCCTATATGCTTTGCATTTTCTCTCTTAAGAAGTTTAGGTGTAAGTAAAAAGGTAGGTGGAGGGATCTTTATAAAGCCCAAAGGATAAAGGATTCAACACATTTTCATGAATGTGGGATAAAGGTAAAACATGATTAGGAATGGATAAGGTTGCTTTATTAAAGGTAACCTTACTTTAGAAGGGTTTAATTTGTGCTTAGCAAGTCATGGGAGTTGGGGGGGTGTTTTAATTAATCAAAGGTGATTAACTAATAGGTATATGTAAGCTTATAGAAGTAATTAGAGGAATATTAGTACAATTTAGGCTATTATAAGGGGATTAAATCAATTAAATATTGATTTATTGGTTAAATGGAAGGGAAAACTAATTAATTAATAATAATTAATTAGTCTAGGTAGAAGGGGTGATTTATTAATGGAAGGTCATTAATTTTGGTATTTGTTAAATAGGTAACTTAATTAATTAGCTTAGTGTAATTAATTAATGATGATATGAGGGAAAATGAGTGCTTTTGACGATATGTTGTTGATTTGCGAGAAAGGGGATAATTAGCTCCATATTTAAGTATTTAAATTGCTTGGGCATAATTATAATTGTCTACAAGAAGAATTTTCTTGATGTGATATGTTGTAATTAATGATTTGTCATTGAAAAATTATATTCATCTTGCAATACATGTATTACCTTAGAATAATTATTATGTATTGTTGTTCAACAGAATTGTTCTTGGTATATTTTGAAAATGAAATACAATGTGGCTATATTTTATAGTGTCGAATCGGATGTGAAGTTATACTCAGTGTTGTACTTATGTTATAAAGATATTAAACTAATATTTTGTTATGTTAATTATTGGTATATTTCCTTAACACCCACAATGCTAAGTAGAATATCCTCTCATATAAACTAACGAGTTATAATTCCTATTTTCCTTCCTCCCCCCGTTTGAGTCTTTTTCTAGGGTATAAAAGATTGATTGTGTTAAAAAATCATTTTATCTCATTAATCAGCTTCATGCTTCACACATAAGGCATCTTAATAAGGACCATTTCCTTGATATTTTATGATGTGGTGCATATATGTTGTGAAACATATCATATTGGGAGAAGTGAGGTGATAATGTCTAGGTGTTTTAGGTCTAACCATATCATCAATAAGTTAACCCCCTTATGCATGATTTTACTTGGTACCATAGTGGGTTGCCAAAGCATTACACGATAGTTGGTGGTTGTACCAACAATTGATCTATCATGAGATGTAAATTATGTGAGTGGAGACTAAGTTTCGAATTACTTGTGTATTTACCTAACTATTGAAATAGGTCATTAAGAGGATTTTGTAATACATAAGATTATTTGGGATATCTCTCTTATGATATGCACTTAATACTTGTGTTTCTAAGAGAAATGAAATGAGTTATCTTGTGTGAGGTTGTACTCCTTGTAGTCTTAAATCCCTAAGTGTAAATTATGTGTTAGTTGAATTACAATTGTTCTAAAATAAAGTCCATAAGAGACCAAATTAACCATATAAGAGTAATGGTAAAACAAGAGTAAATAAGATATTGTTTAGGAATAAATTTATGCTTGAAGTCTTCATAATTGATTTAGGCATTCTATTTTTGTTAAGAAAAAATAAGAATATGAATTGTTCTTGGAGAAATCAAACATTTGAGCCAACACAAACTCTTATATAGCAAAAAAACAATTATGACGTATAATTGTTAAATCTACTTATACTGATTGTTGAATTATGTAACGCCCACAAATTTCCCACACAAAACCCAAGATAAAACCCAATAATTAGTTAGAAAAATTTATGGAATAATTTTTTTTTGTTTAAACGGGTTGCAACGGGATAATCTTCAACTAGATTTAGCAATTTCATGATTAATAAATCATTCATTTTAATGAGCAATTAATTATTATTATTTTAATTCAATCACTTCAGGCTCAAATCCCCTCCCAAGGTTCCCATTAATTTCCATTAATTAAACCTTACAAGCCATTAGCTAAGATACCCCTGTTACAAAACTTATTTAATTTAGTATTCTATTTCTAATGTCATTTATTGACTTAATACCCTAAGGATAAGGTCTCATTTACCCTAACCATATAATTTAGTTCAAATATTTTTAATCCCTATTATAACAATATCTATTTATCCATGTATAATAATTAATTTAATTAATTCCTAAAGTCAAGTCCCTTGCAAAAGCTACTTACCTAAGGTAGTAAAGGTCATCCCTTAATCCTAACATCCTAACACCCCTTTAGTGGCCCCAATCACAAGTTACACATATAATTAATTTAAAAACATACTCCCACCAAACTATTCTCACCTAACATTTGTACGATTGATTCTCAACCATTAACTAGACTCATTTAGATCCCTTTGATATTAATTATTCAATATAACCCTAAACATCCTTATAAGGATCTCTTATTCATTGCTTTTAACCTATTTTCTCATTTTCATTTTGTAGGTTTGGGAGAAGAAGAAGAATGGAAGCCAAGGAAGGATGCTCAAGCTCATGGAGGGATATAAACATTTTTTTTTCTTAATTTCATCTGTAAACCTCTCCTAGGGTTTTCTCACACTATTATTTGTTATAGTGTATGTTATTTTTATTTTCCCTATTTGGGTACTGGCATTTTGCCCCTTTTTAAGATCTGGTATAAATGGTGATATACACACAAATAATTTGGGTTTATATATATACACATGTTCATATATATATATATATATTACCTGAGGGTTGTATATTTATCTATATATATATATATATATGGGGTGCGGTGTGGTGTCAACAAACCCCCTCCCCTTCCCCAACCATAATATAAACTAACAATGCATAGTCACACAGGTTTAAGCCATACATCTTATACACATTTGTCAATATGCATTTTTTATATTATTATATGAGGTATTATAATACACACACACACACACACATTTATCATTGCACATTTTATTTTAAAAGATTCAAATATTCACTTAAGATCATTTATTTAGTGGGCTTATATACAGGCAAGATGATTTAAAAATATTTATCTATTCATTTATAGGTGAAGTAGATAAACTAAAGGATTTTCTTATCCAATCCCAATACAACTAATGAAGAGAAAATATTCATTGACCAAATATCTATTTCCCTTTTCTTATAATTTAATATAAGATTGACTATATTTTTCCAACATTTTAATATGCTTACTTTTTCAATAAAAATAAGAAACTATTTCCTTTCTTTCACAATAGAGAAAATGACATCCATGTCAAGCAAACAAGTGTATTTTCTTACAAGAACACCAATCTTTTAAAATGAACATATTACATTTTTAAGGCAAAGATTTAAGTTGAAGATAAGCTTGGATTGAGAGAGCTTCATTTTCATTCCAAAACCATTTCAAAGTTCTTACTTCATCTAAATAATACAAGGCTTGATAGTTTCATTTTTCAAGAACCAACCCATTCAAAATACAATATTTCATTCAATACACTCTTGGTATACTATATCATTTGAATGGATTATCATAAAAACATATAATTTCTTTTACCTACTTCTAAATTTACATACATTTTCAAATCTCAATACAAATCAACATTTCACAACACATTTACAAGAAGTTGAAACCTTAAAATGCAAGTTACAAGCCCTCCACTTAAGTGGAGACAGATGTTATCTAAATAACCTTCCCGACTATTTGGATGACTTTTAATTTCACTCTGGCTCTGATGCTTTACATATCAAGTTGCACCTCCTGTAGGATTTCTCATTTGGCACCATTTTTATAGGCTTTAGTTCTTCTGTGCACTCCCTGTGCTATGTAATTATTCCTTAGACGCCTTCCAAATTGGCTAATTTCTTGGTCGGCCTATCGCGCACCCTTCCTCAATTAGATATTCACACCCCACTTCCATACACTCATTTTACATTCTTCTCCCCTTCCCATTTCCCCCCTTTAACATCTTCTTCTCGTGCATGCACTTTCTTCTCTTCCTCCCCCGTGTGTACCTTCTTTTATGTCCCCTCGCACCTTATGCATACACATCCTCTCTACTTTTCTATTTTGCACTTGCATCTTATCATGTGCCTTTCTTCCTTCTAGCCTTATTTTTGCATGCCCTTATGTGCCTTCTTGTTTCTTCCTTCATATTCTACTGTCCTGCCATTTTCCATCTTCCATCTAGCAGGTTGTGTTCACTCAAGGCCTGAATCAGATAAGTACAAAAGGCTTAGCAGAAGCCTCTATGTGTCTCTTTGATGGACTTTTGATATGGTGTATAGAAGTGTAGAACCCAAACAAACACGAGCTCTCCACATGTCTAGGGCCCAGGAATAGTTGCATCAAGCATTGAAAAGTTGAAGTAAAGTAGCAAAACCAGTGGAAGGAGCCACATGTTAGATTGGCACAAATCCAAAGGAAGAATCCAAAGGAAACCCCCAAACAAGTGCATTCCCTCCATGTTTCTAAGGCTTGAGAAAGTAGAACTGGCAATTGAAAAGTCTAAGAGCCAGCAGAAGCCTCTACCTACCTCATCAGTGCAACTTTAGAGGTAAGACTAAAAAAGCCAGTACTAAATGAGCACAAGATATCCACATGTCTAGGGTCCGATGTAGTTTCTCCACCAAACAATACGGACTTAGCCAAACAATATTTAAAAGTCTAAGGCTAGCGGAAGGAGCCATGTGTCATCTTAACGTAACTTCAAGGGTAGAATCCAAAGACATACTCCAAATGAGAACACGCCCTCCACGTGGTCAGATTCAAAAAATGTAGTGCCAACCATTGAGTCGACTAAGTATAAAAGATTTAACAGAAGCCTACACATGTCTCACCAGCGGAACTCCAAAGGTAAATCTTGAAGCAGGTCCCAAACGTGCGCTAGCCCTCTACATGTCTAGGGTAGACATAGTGCTCTGCCAAATAGAAAGGACTAAGCCAAAACACAAGGGAATGAAGCAACATGTTCACAGATTATGCCAAGTTTCCAACCATTGTAACTTCAGGAGTGAAAGGAGGAGGTAAAATCTTAAGATGCGTGGGGCTTCCATGAGGATCTTGCATGGACATACTCTTTTAAATATTGTGAGCTCACATTAAACACCTAACCCTGACCTTTAGACATTCATATATTTCAACTGGGAACTCAGATTTGAGAAAGGGAGGACTTTTTAGAAATCTCTCGATGTCTAATACCCACCTACCATAATAATGTTTTAGTGTCACATTTTGAGGCTTGAACGCTTCTCACCTACCACCATAATGAAAAGTGAGCTTCCTTTCTTTCCCAGCAAGGAACATTAATGGAGGCATGGGCTCTGTCAGGGAACCCATCATTGTTGCATGTGAATTTAAATGCTTTATGGGGTGGTTGGAGTAGGTTAATTCAATACATTGTTGGGGCAGTTGAAGTAGGATTCAAATTTTCCCTCCTTCCTTTCTTATTCTTCTTATATATTGTAAAGGAGGGGAATTTTTCTAAAGGCTGGTCATTTTTCTCTCCTACCTCCCTCTCTCTTTCTTCCCTAGGGTTGAGAGTGGAGTTTAAGCTTCCTCTCATAGCTTTGTAATGGTATTTTTTTGCCTCTTTACCACTAATGATATACTATTTGAAATCATGGAGTAATAAAATATGGTTTGTGATGCATTTCATCCATTCATCCTTATTTTATTATATCTTCTTTCCTCTCATCATTGTAGGGTATATTGTGCATACTTCTGATGTCTATTGTAGGTTCTAAGAGCTGTATTTAATGGGTTTAAAGTGGTGTTCTATGTGAAATCTATCTTTGGTCTATAATGCATCTGTCCATCCTCTCCATTGCTTGACCTCTCTCCATTTCAGGAAGCTGGATTTGTGATCAACAACCCCCTTTTCTAGTGTATCACCACTTTAGTGTAGGTCTTTTTTTTCATGTCTCTCTCTGTCTCCCTGTCTCCTTGGAAAGTTAGATTAGAATTAGATAGTTTTCCTACATTAGAGTATTTCTGTGGCATGTAGTTTAGGAGCAACAAGTCCGGTTTTCTCTGGAGGGCCATATCTCAAGTTCACAAGTCCCACAACCTGAGAGATGGTACCCATGATATGCATATTACACCAAGAGTCTCCCCAATCAAAATGCATGTCATCCGGGGGGTGTTGCAATTTCGCACTAACAATATTTGGAATGCCCAATGGGACAGGTTTGAATCACCTTGCCACTTCACTTCATCAACTTTTATGTGCTCCTATGGTGAAGATGTCAGCCTTTGGAGGCACTTTCAAAGCACATTTGTTGACTCCATCTGGTCAACAACTGATTCTTTGAGTTGCAGACTTTCCTTCCATCCATTTCCACCTATTATTCATTCCACATATTTTATTTTCTTCCATTCCATGAAGATGTGCACTCATGACTTCATTCCCATCTTGCAATTCATGCTTGCATTAATAGCAGTGCAATCCACCTCCAATATGTTTCATGACTCCTCCACAGATCCAGAACCATTATGATCACCCATGGTAATGTCAAAGCCAGTTTGGTTATGGATCTTAACAAGAGCATATGGTAGCATATGATGATAACAAATATGGACAGTTTCATCTGCTAGATAAGATCCAAAAAATGGAGGTGTATCATAGAATCAAGGGTACACTTATGAAATGAAATCATTCAGGAGTTATATAAGGAACCTTGTCCATGGGTCAGGCCCTTTTCCAAGACATTAAATCCCACAGGAGAATCTCAGCTTCATGGTTGAAACGGTGCTTCAACTTGGACAGTGGACCGATGAGATAGAGGCCTATGAACTTGGTGTTAGGGAGCCCTATCAATGAGTAAGTCCTACACCATCATCTAGTAATTTTCTCCCCATTCCCCAAGTAGCACCATCTCAACCTGAGCTTCAGTTTCCAAGCTTCCCACTTGCTGCCCCAATTGTTGATTTCCCTTCTCCATCTTCTAATCTTCCATCTCATCTCAATTCCCTCTACCCTTTTCCTTCTAAACCGAAGTCCCCTCCACAAGAGTCAAAATAAATACCTTCCCCACCCATCCACTCCTCCTTTTTCCTAAGCCCATGTTGGGAAGAAACTCAAAAGTCCAGTCAAGGAGAGTAGCTAGAAGAAGATCCAAGAAAATAAGAAATGATTAGAAGCTTGGTGAGCTTGGCTCTTAGATTCAGAATTGAAAAGATTCCCTTGTTGGTTAAGCCAATGGAGGAGAGTGAGGTCAAGCCACAAGTGGTGGAAGCTTCAGCTGTAGAGAAAGAGAGGGAAGAAGGAGCTACTCTAAATCCAAAAGAAGAGGAGTACATTCCATGGCTGTGGAGGAGAATCATATAGTTCTAAAGGTTTCAAGTGTACAGGAAGGCCACATAAGAACCTTCAGTTCTTCCTCACACTTCATCCCCTTCAAAATATAATGTCGAAGAAGAGTTTTAGCTTTTAAACTTCATGTTTGAGGATGAGAGGAAACCATGGTGAGAAAGTTGTAGATCAGGAGGACACCATGGAGGAGGTTGAACACACGTAACAGGAAAATGAGGAGGTAGATTATCTTTCTAACTTAGAGGATTGCTTTGATGGAGAAGATCCTAGGAGATCACATCATTTTCTCCTCCCTCATCCACCTTCCAAGTACATGAGTACACTTGTCTCAAAGGAGGAGCATTCAAGTGCGGCAACATGTATTTCACAACGACCCTTTGGAACTAAGGTTGGAGGATCATAATCTTCCATGCCCTTCTTAGGAAGAGGAAGGAAAAGAGCATGAGGATTCCATATCTTCCACATCATCCACCCAGGAAGGTCCACAGGAAGACTCCATTTTTGGAGTTGAATTTCAGAACAATGGGCACATCCATCGAATGAGACCGTGCCTAATCAAGTACTTGGCTTAATTGGAGCTAAGGGAGAAGCCAAAACCGGTCATGCCCATTTCAGGGCATGAGGATGATATAAAAAGCACCAAGGGTCACCATCAACACCTCCAGGAGTCCAATGCCAATCAGCTTGAGGAGGTATTTTTGATTGATGTTGATACCTTGATGATTTGGGTGGAGGGTCGACCTTTTGTCAGGTTTTCACTCATAATAACAACATGTTCAGTGCCAAATCATATACATGGCTTCCTATTTTGAGAAAGGGAATCTACCTCTCCCTACAGTTAGCAGCTTTGTTTAAATTCAATTTACTTTAGGTTAGTTTAGAGTAGGTAGGTTTGTTTTGGCAGAAGAAGTGCTTTTACACACTCTACATATCCCACTTGGGGTGTGTATGATTTTTAGTTTTATACATAGTGTGTGGTTATTTTTTGGTGTATCGCTTGTTGCTCTTGGTGTGTTGTAATGTCCATTTCAGGGACAAGTGAATGCTCTAGGTCAAGACAATTTTCTACTCTCAAGAAATCTCATCTTCAAGATTTTCTTATGAAAATTGAGAGTGTGGACAACAAGGCAAGTTTAGGGTCAGCAAGTTGTAAGCAGTCAAATTCAAGGTTTCAAGCAAAATATCAGTATCAGGCTATCATTCTTGACTCCATGCCAAATGGACTTATAAGGCTATTGGTCTCTTCATCTAGTAGGTAGATGGCCCTGAAAGTCACCAAATTGTTATCCAAATAACCCTCCTGGCTATTTGGATGACTTTTACTTTCATTCTGGCTCTAATGCTTTACATTTCAGGTTGCGCACCAATAGGATTGCTCATTTGGCACCATTTTTATAGGTTGTAGTCCTTCTGCACTCCCTTGCCATGTAATTCTTCCACAGATGCCTTCCAAATTGGCTCAGTTTCTAGGTTGTCGTGTCACACACCCTCTTTCCTTTCTATCATCGCATTCCCTTTCTTAGTTGGATATTCACGCCCTGCTTCCATACTCTCCTTTCACATTCTTCTCCCCTTCCTATTTTCCCCCTTTTTCATCTCCCTCCCGTGCACACACTTATTTTCTATCCCCTCGTGCACCCTATGCGCACACATCCTCTATGATTTCCTCTCTCATCTCTTGCATTTGCACCTAACCCTACACTTCAAAATCACCTGAGTCTTTCTGCAAAGTTGTTGCAAGGTGCCACATGTCTTTCCTGCCTTCCCATTATGATCTCCATCCCAAAATTTCCATCTTCCATCTAGCCAGGCAATGTTTCAATCGGTGAGAAAGCCAAAATGACCATGGCTAAGTACAAAATGGTCAGTGGAAGCCTCCACATGTCTCTTTGGCACACTTTTGGTATGGTGTCTAAAAGTAGAAGGTCCCAAATAGTGTGGGATCTCCACGTGTCTAGGTCTAAAAGTTGTATTGGCCATTGAAAATTTGAAGAAAAGCAAAGAACCAGTGGAAGGTTCCATGTGTCAGCTCGACGTAAACTTCAAATGTGAATGTAAAGCAAGTCCCCAAAAAAGCACAGGCTCTCCACGTGTCTAAGGCCTCGAGAAAGTAGAACCAGAAGTTGAAAATTCTAAGAGCTAGTGGAAGCCTCCACGTGCCTCATCAGAGCAACTTCAGAGGTAAGACCCAAAAGGTAGGTCCCAAATGAGTGGGATCTCCACGTGTCTAGAGTCTGAGAAAGTTAATCACCAAATAAGAGGGACTTAGCCAAAAAATGTAAAATTCTAAGCCCAGTGAAAGGATCCACATGTCTCATCGATGCAACTTCAAAGGTAGAATCCAAAGGAAGTCCCCAAATGAGTGCAGGCACTCCACTTGTCTGGAGCCGAAAAGGCAGAGTCGGGCATTGAGCTGGCTAAGTAAAAAGAGCAACAGAAGCCTCCATGCATCTCTCAGCACATCTTCAAAGGGAAAATCTTGAAGCAGGTCCCAAATGAGCACAAAGCCCTCCACATGTCTAGGGTCAAACATAGTCCTCCAGCAAAATAGAAAGGACTAAGAAAAAGCATGAGGGAACAAAGTAGCAGGCCACAGGATTATGCCAAGTGTCCAATCGTTGTAACTTCAGGAGTGGAAGGAGGTAGTGAAATCCTTTAAGACACAAGGCTACCACATGGATCTTGCATGGATAGACTCTTTTAAATATTTTGATCCCATGTTAAATGCCTAACCTTGACCTTTAAATAGCCATATCTTTCAACTGGGAACTCAGATTTGAGCAAGCGAGGAATTTTTGGAAATCTCTCGACATCTTCTACCACCTACCACCATAATGATTCAGTCCACCATTTTGAGGCCGTCACACTTCTCACCTACCACCATAATGAAAAATGGGCTTCCTTTCTTTCCCAGTAAGGAACATTAATGGAGGCATGGGCTCTATTCAGGGAACCCATCATTGTTGTAAATGAATTTCAATGCTTTCTAGGGTGGTTGGAGAAGGTGGATTCAATAAATTTTGGGGTGGTTGAAGTAGGATTCAAATTTTCCCTCCTCCTTCTCTCATTCTTCTATATATTGTAAAGAGGGGCATTTTTGTAAAATGCTTGGTGATTCTTTCTCTCCAGACTCCCTCTCTCTTTCTTCCCTAGGGTTGAATGTGGAGTTTAAGCCTCCTCTCTTGGCTTTGTAATGGCATTTTATTGCCTCTTTCCCACTGATGGTGTACTGGGTGAACTCATGGAGCAATAAAATATGTTTTGTGATGTGTTTTTTCCATCCTTATTTAATTTTTTCTTCTTTCCTCTCACCATTGCAGGGTATATTGTGCATATTTCTTATGTCTATTGCGGGTTCTGAGAGTTGTGTTTAATGGGTTTTAAGTGGTGTTCATGTTTGAAATCTATCTTTGGTGTGTGATGAATTTGTCCATCCTCTCCATTGCTCACCTCTCTCCATTTCAGGAAGTTGGATTTATGATCAACCACTTCCTTTTTTGGTGTATCACCACTTTATTTTAGACTCTTTTTTTATGCATCTCTCTCCTATGTCCCTTAGAAGGTTAAATTAGGATTAGATAGTTTACCTGCACTAGAGTAGCTTATGGTGGGTAGTTTAGGAAGAAGAATCTTGTTTTTCCATGAAGCTCAATCTCAAGTAGAAATTCCCACAACTTGGAGATAGTACCCATGTTGTGCAATCACACTGAGAGTCTCAATCCATCGAGTTGCATAAATTCAAGGGTGCTGTGATTTTATACCAACGACAACATGGAAAATATTTTACAAAGTAATATCTCTCTCCTTATCTTCTTCAAGGTGTAAATATTACCAATACATCACTTGAGTTCCACCAACCTCTTCAAAATCCAAACACAACAATAAAATAGGGGAGTAGGAAATACTCTCCACTCAACCAATAATCCAAAGAGGAATACAAGCCTTCTTCCTCAAATATCCCCCAAGCCCCAATAATGAAAAAATAAGTGGTATAAGACAACAAATGAAACTTTACATGGATTCCACAAAAACATTCAAACAACTTGCGACACAAAGAGAAAAATACCAAAATAACAACAAACATGCAATTTTCCCAAGCACAAAGGCTCAATACTCAATCCAAGAAAGAGAAAAGAAACATTGGGATACACTTATGCCTACCAAACGGTTTTAGTGCTAACCTTAAAGCCTCCAAGAAACTCAATCGCATACCCACAAGACTCTTATGCCTCTCTAAAAAAAATAACTCTTATGTCCCTTAGCTCTTATGCCTCCCTCAATAAAACATACAAGATAAGAACAAATTTCACTTATCTACAAAGGTGGTATACCCCAACCCAACTCCATCCTAAGATAGAAAACAATACTCTTATGCCTTCCTCTAAAATATCACCATTTCCATTTTCTCCTACAACAACCTAAAGGCCATTCTATTTCCCAAAATTACAAACATACAACAATTATCCATTCACAAAGATTTGCACAACAAAATAACAATAAGAATAAATGATTAAATTCCCCACATTTCTATTGTAAGAGTATCCATTCAACAAGAACAACTCCAACCTTTTTCCAAGTCCCAAGAAAGCACAAGACAACTCCAAATCCTCAAACAAGCAATCCAAAAGTAAGCCCTCAAAAAATGTATGAGTCTAAATAAATCATGTAACCCCAAAATCATCAAACAAACTTGAATAAATAGAAAAGAGAGGAGAGAGAAGTGATGTATCTCCATGTAGGATACCACATCACTCCTCCTCCACTCCACATCACAATTTCAAACCCAAATCCCAAAACTCAATAAATTTGTGGTTGAGGATATGACAGCCCTCTTACAAACACAAACTCTTACCCACACATATAAAGGACAAAATTAAAAATTTATGTAATAAAGTGCAATAAATATCATTTTCTAACTTACAAATCACATAATGGGGTCTATTTTTGACCCATTAACCCATAGGAGTAGTTGGTAGGTTAAATTAAGAGGTGTGAGACAAGCGTCCAAAAATGGCCCTCAATCCCAAATCTGAATTTGACAAGCAAGGTTGAGTACACAAGACTCAAAAGTAGAAAAATCATTTTAAATCCAACATAAATCAATATCCACCTACCCACATTAAATATCCCCGTTGGTCACATATCAAATTATACTAATCAATCAAGTTTAATGAAATTAAATGGATCACTTTAACTAACAATAATAAAGGTGACTCCCAATACTAAAATAATTTAAATACTCACAAATAAACAATACAAAAAGGGAAACAAAACATTTACCCAAGGTCACATTTGATCCCCCCCAATGGGGACCTCCTGACAATCTAACAACCAAAAAAAAAAACATTTACACAATTTACCAAGGTGACCTATTACCAATACCCAAAATTCTTTCACTGTTAGTCTCCTACCCCCTTTTGTTTTTTGTGTTACAAATTCCTGCAATAAACAAAATAATACCTTTCTTATCTCTTGGCCATATTAAAGACATCAAGACAATCAAAAACACATATACATATCAGCTCACATCATCAAATATCATAACTAAACCATCACTAAAATAAAGTAATTCACCAATTGTTCACAATTTCAAATATTTCAATTCTATAATTTTATCAATTAGCAATAAGATCACAAGGCTAAGTGAATTGTCTAATAAAATCTGTATACCAAAATCCAATGAGTCAGTAAATATATAAAGTAATATTTCTATATCATCAGCAAATTTTGATATGTCAATCCATGCATGTAATCGATCATATAAGTCACATCATGTCAAAAATCAAAACCATCCATACCATCTAACAAATAGGCTAATCAAATATAGTAATGTCCATCTATCAATAACTAAATATCAAAAATGATAACAATGTCTATGGATCCAATCCAAAGTAAGTAAAATCATAGTAATATCAATTTTTAAGAGGATTGGGCAATACATCCCCCTCCCCTTAGACTCAACTTCCTCCTTAAAGTGACTAGAACAAGTGTGTGAACTGTACTCTCAAAGGTGTGGCGCCCTCCCATGTGACTGTTGTCTCATAATTTTGATCCCACTTGATGTGAACCTAATCAATCTCTTTTCCTTGAATGTTTGGGGTCATGCACTTTAAAATTCACAAAGGCTCCACCATCACCTAACCCTAATCCTACACCTGTAATGTTGTCCAATCCAATACATGAGAAGAATTTGGAATGTACCTCCTAAGCACAGAAACATGAAATGCATCTTGGATGCAAGAAAATATCAGTGGCAATGCTAGATGGTGGGCCAAAGGATTGATCCACTCCAATATCTTAAAGGAGACCAAAAACCTAGGAGCTATCTTAGAGCCTTTCTTGTAACAGATAGGGATCTTATGAGGGCTAAAACAAAGAAATGCCTTCTTGCTCACCTCAAAAAAAATTTCTGTCCTCCTCTAATCTTCATACTTCTTCTGTCCATCCTAAGCCTCCTATAATCTATGTTTAATCATGAAAACCTGCTACTTCATATCATGTAATAAGTTTGGCTTAAGAGATAACTTGTCCTCTAACATGTCCCAACTCAATGGTGTCCTGCACTCCCTTCCATACAATGCCTGAAATGGAGCCATACTAGTTGGACTCTAAAAAATGTTGTTGTAAACAAACTATACTAAGTATAGATACTTCTCCGACCTTAATTGATGGTCCATGACATACATCCGAAGCATTTCCTATAATATTTGATTCACCTGCTCTATCTATCCATCTATCTCAGGGTGATAAGTTGCACTGAAGTTGATCTTCTTCCTGAGAAGATACTGTATGGTAGTCCAAAAGTGAGAGGTGTATAATGGATCACCATCAAAAATGATCTTCCATGGAATCCCATGTAGTATAACAATCTCATCCAAGTATACTTGTGCCATTGCAGTAGCTGTATAGAGTGGTCTTCACCGGAGAAAAATGAGACACATTCATCAATCTATCCATCGTGACCATAATGTCATCGTCTTGGTATCTCAACGTAGGTATCCCTACTATATAATCCATGGAAATGGTGTTCCATTTCCACTCTAGTGTGGCATGAGGATATAGAAGGCCATATTTATACTGATGATCGGACCTTCACCTTCTGGCACTCTATAAAATGAGATACAAAATGAGCTAGATCTATCAGCAGCCCTCTCCAATGGTACAATTTTCTCAAAGTGGCATGCATCTTCTTCATTGCTGGATGGGCTGAATAAGGTGCATGATGTTCCTCAAAAATAATATCCTGCCTCAATCCCCCATCTCTAAGTACATAGATATGAACTCTGTGACAAATAAGACCATTTGAATTCAAGGTAAATCCATTAAAATTCCCCTAAAGGGGTCTCTAAGACTCGATCTCTGTTCTAATTGAAAGGTAGAAGCTGTCATGTGAAAGCTGCTGCAAAATCCTTGTCCTCGAGTCTATAAATACTACTGTAGCCATACCCAAATGTCTTCAACAAATCAAGGTAGCATAAACCACATTATCCTTCCATTTAACATGCTCTATCTCCATATCATACTCAAATAGGAGCTGTATCCAATGCCAATGATGAGGATTTAGATTGGGCTGTGTGAAGAGATGCCGAAGATTCAAGTGATCTATCCTAAGAATGAACATCCTGCCTAAAAGGAAATGTCACCATCAAAATAAAGCATGCACAACTGCTACAAGATCAATTTCATGAGTTGTATAATTTATCTCATAATCCTTGAGTTTGCAAGACTCAAAGGCTACTACACGACCCTCCTCCATCAATAAACCTCCAAATCCTACAAAAGAAGCATTTGTGCATACGAAGAAATATCCATGTGGATCTGGCACTGGTATAATGGGTGATGTCATAAGGCATTCCTTCAGTGTCTTAAAGGCCTGCTCACATCTATTTGACCAATCAAACTTCTTCCCTTTCCGTGGAAGGGAAGTGATGGGATGCAAAATACGAGAGAAATGTTGAACAAACCTATAGTAATAACCTACCAATCCCATGAAACCACGTACCTCAGGAATACTGGTAGGTGTTGGCTAATCCATGATAGTTGTAATATTGGAATGATCGACTGTGATACCTTCCCCAAAAATAATGTTGCCCAGATACTAAACCTTTATCTGGAAAAATGCAAACTTCTCTAGGTTCCCATATAGCTGCTACTCATGAAGAAATTGCAAAGCTTGATGAAGGTGCTCCTCATGTGTGTGTAAGTATATCAAAATATCATCAAGAAATAAGAGTAAAAAGTGGTCTAGAAAATTCCTACACATCCCACTCATCAAACTCATGAACACTATAGGGGCATTTGTCAGACAGAATGACAAAACTGTGAAATTTTAGTGGCCATATCTTGTATGGAAAGTTATCATATGGATAGCTGCCTCCACAATCCTCAAATGATGGTAACCTGAATTAGGATCTATCTTGGAAAACATTGTATCCCCCTTCATCTGATCAAAAAAAAAATCGATTCCAAGAAGGGGGTAATGATTCTTGATCATTACTTTTTTCAGTTGTATGTAGTCCACACACAAACTGAAGGATCCATCCTTATTCTTCACAAAAATAACTGTTGCACCCCAAAGATACACACTAGAATGGATCCTTACATTTTTGTGTGGATTACATACATCTTAACAAAGTAATGATCATCCTATATGGATCCTTCTAACTTCAACTTGAGCACACATAGCTCAGGCTTGGTCATCCTATATGGAGCATGTGAGATAAGGTTCATTCTTGGAACCAAATCAATATGAAATTCTATCTCATGTGGGGGAGGTAACCCTATCAACTCACCTAGAAAAACATATACAAACTCCCCCAACCTACTATGATCATCAAGAGAAGGTCCACTAACTTCATCCTCTGACCTATTACTAACTGTAATAGCATAAAACCTACACCCACGTCGCACACACCGCTTAAGCTTCATAGTGGAAATAATATGAATAAAGATGGGTCTCCTAACTCTAATGAGCACCAAATCAACTCCCAAATCATTTTCCTAGGATATAACCTTACTGTAAGAATCGACTCTAGCTATGTGTGTAGATAACCAATCCATGCCCAAGATAACTTCATAAGAACCCAAAGGAAGGATACAAAGATCCAAGGTAGTGGTGAAGGATGCTAGGTCCACTACACAGTCCTTAACTAAGGAGTATACTAAGACCTTGGCTCCAGAATCCATCTCAACATCCCAACTAAGGCCATGTCTAACTACCACCAGCCTACACTTTGCTACTAATGATGGTGCAATAAAATAATTAGAAGATCCAAAATCAAACAATATAGAGGTAGGGATACCCCAAATGCTACCTATAGTCTCTATCACCTTGCCTTGATGCTCTTCCTAGAAGTTCTTGACCACTACATAGATCCAATGGATACGTTCCATGTCACCAACTATAGTATCTAAAATAGATGCCTTACCCTTGTTGTTATGGTTCTTTGGGAACTCTCTCCAATGGTTTTCAAGTACATTGCATCCATAAAAACTACATAGTCCCCTCCAATGAGATGCAGCTCCAACAACTACTCTTGCTAACTGAGCTTTAGGTGTTGAACTTGTGTCTTGATGGGTCCTCTAAGAGGAGGCTCCATACTCCATCCCCACTGAGTATAAAATCTCTTTGGAGGTCTAAATAGTGGACGATGTCTGTTGAGGTGGCTATTGTGGTGGCCTTAAAGAAGATTGTGTAGAACCATGTCCACCATGAGGAGGAGGAGTTGACCCCCTCGATCTACTATCCTACATCTGTTGAATGCAACTCCTCATTATATCTCTAGCCTATTGTGTCTTCCCCTTTGTCTCCTCTGGAATTTAGGTCTTCTCAATGGCCTCCACTAAGGTCTGTGGAAAATGAATGTGCACGACACCTCCCAAATCCAAGTTTAGGGCCTTGATGAACCGGTGAATCCTAACTTGCTCATCCTGCATGTAGTCAACATACTGAAGCAAGTCTAGAAACTGACTCTCGTACTCCTCTATTATCATGGATGCCTTTCGTAGGTCATGAAACTCGTCTATAATTTTCTAAATAAACATCCTAGATATGTATCTACTTCTGAACCACTCCTCGAAGAGCTCCCAAGTAATGGTCTCTAAGTCCACATGGACCTTCTACTCCTCATTCCTCCACCAAACACCTACTCCATCACTTAGAAGATGAATTGTAACACAATTCTTTATGTTACTAGTACATGGGAAAGGATTGAAGCATCCACTCAAGCTCACTAACCAAGACTCGACTTGAAAACCTCTTGTATAACCAACATAATGAGATAGCTATAGCTTCAAGATCTCCCTTATATAATCTTCATCTGATGACTATCAACCCCTAGGTCTCTTTACATGCTCATCCCTTAGCCTAGGAATTCTAGATCTTTCTCTTTTTCATGTAACCCTATCTTCATGTCCCCTCTTAGATGAATCTATTCTAGCTCATTAGACATGGGAGTTATATACCCTATGCTCATTGTTGTGTCTCAAAAGGTGATGAGCCTCATGTGATGGCTCCCTATCATGTTTTCTAGGTCATACTCCTACTACTCCACCTTGTATAACTGCATTGACATCCTGTAATGTTTGTAGTATCTGCGGCAGTATAGTGGCAACTACCTACTCTGGAGGAGGTATATCTAACTCCACATGAAATATCCCCTCCTCTAGTTCACACCTCCTACACAAACTAGGATGGGAGTTAGTTTATCATCATCTAGGTTTTGTTTCAGTTTTTTCCTAGGTTTTTTAGGTTTTAAAATATTATGTAATGTTGTGTGATCTAGTTGTAAATTGTAGTAAGTTATTTGTTTATTTTTCAAGTGTTCCCAAGGGTCCAAGCATTAAACCCATAGCTCTGATACCAAGTGTAATGCACACAAATTTCCTCACACAAAACCCAATAATAATAGTTAGGAAAATTTACAGAATTTATATTTGTTTAAACGGGTTGCAATGGGATAACCTTCAACTAGAGTTAATTATTTCACGATTAATAAATCCTTCATTTTAATGAACATTTAACTATTATCATTTTAATTCAATCATTTTTGGCTCAAATCCCCTCTCAAGGTTCCCATTAATTCCCATTAATTACCCCTTACAAGCCATTAGCTAAGATACCCCTATTACAAAATTTGTTTAATTTAGTATTATATTTCTAATGTCATTTATTTACTTAATACCTTAAGGATAAGGTCTCATTTACCCTAACCATATGATTTAGTTCATTATTTTAGTTCAAATACAGCACCCCTGGATTTTAGGTTGATCCTCAGGCATATTGATATAACATTGAATCACTATAAAATGAGAAAGGAATCTAGAGAAGGCTTATACCATATTCCAGTGCAGGTAAGCTAAATTAATCTAACCATTAATTAATTTGAACCTAAAAATTGTCAAAGTCCAGATGCATTAGATTTCAAAAGTCACTCCATGAACTAACCTAGAATGAACATTCAACAACAAATACCTACAATGAAGACAGGAAAGAGGAAAACAAGTCAGCAAGGATGGACAGATGCATCTTTTTTGTTGCTCCAGAAGTTTGCACAGAACATAATTATTAAAAGGCATCCAAAGGTTCGACCCATTTAGTGGAGGGCAGAGCAGAAAAGATGAGCAACTTGTTATGTCCCCTTTTATGAGCCAAATCACAAGTTCGAGCCCACATACAAGTTAATTTAAAATCGGTGACATATTCCCACTGAAAAGATATGTGCATCAAACTAACATGATTGTAGGAATTGATTCGAGATTTATCCCAACCATTAGATGAACATTCATTTAGATGGAGGTCCACAAAACAGGTTGTTTTGATCTTAGCTCTATTCAATCTAACCCTATTTCTTTTGAAATTTCCTTGTGGGCCCCTTAAACTTGGACACGTGGCATGCATTGATTGGCCGACAGGGGCGCGGGGCAGACCTTGGCTTTTAGCTTTTCGGCCAAAACTCATGCCAAATTCTCTAACTCCTTCCCGAGCTCCGCATTCCCTGTTCCATAAGACACATGTCCTCTTTTGATTGGCTCAGGCTGACCCCTCAAAATTCACCCTTTGACCTTTGGACTCTTCCCCTGCGACACGTGTCGTGATCTGGTTGGTTCTCGGCCCTTTCGGCTCTTTTGCGCCCTTCGCGTCTTTATGTCCCAGATGTCCCAAACTGCTTGGGCCAAAAACTTCTTATCCGCCTGAAATGGGCTTCCTCATCCCTCATTTGGCCGATGACACGTGGCGTTGTTTGATTGGCTTTCGGCTCCTACGGCGATCCGCGTCCCGCGCGTCCCTTCGTCCCGGATGTGCCAGTATGAACTTTCTCTGTTTCGGGTGAACCGGCCGGTTCACGTCATCACAGCCCAAATGTCCCAATTGCTTCCGGACTGTTTGTTCTCATTTCGGCCGATCCGGCCGGTTCACGTACTTCGCGTACTCTTGTCCCAAACTGTCCCGCTCAGCAGTTAGTCATTTTTCTTCCTCTTTCGGCTGGATCGGCTTCTCACGCCCGCCGCGTACTTCTATCCTAGATGTCCCTTTGCTTCACGGGCCGCCTTGAGGATTTTCGGCCGATCCATGCCTAGATGTCCCAAATGTCCCGACTGCCCCGAGGACTAGGACTTAGTCATTTTTTATGATTTTTCCTGGATCAATCTACATGCTTGGAATTGCAAAACTCTGATGCATGTTATCGAAATTTACCCTGGGGGGGGGAAAATTTTGACAACAATTAAATTAATTAATTCCTAATGTCAAGTCCCTTGCAAAAGTCACTTAACTAAGTTAACAAATGTCATCCCTTGATTGTAACATCCAAACACCCATTTAGTGGCCCTAATCACAAGTTGCACATACAATTAATTTAAAAACATATTCCCACAAAAATATTATCAACTAACATTTGTAGGATTGACTCTCAACCAGATGCATTCATTTAGAACCCTTGGATCTTAGTTATTCAATCCAACCCTAAACATCCTTATGAGGAGCTCATACTCATTTCTTTTACCCTATTTTCTCATTTTCAATTTGCAAGTTTGGGACAAGAAGGAGAAAGGAGTCCATGGAAGGTGTTGGTACCCAAATTGATTCTCGCTCAGAAGCTAAGCACCATCACAGATTTGATAGGAATCTGAGAGACAAGAAGATCATGTTGTGTGTCGTTTTGTAGCTGGGGAAGAAATGCAGCTTGCACTTTGTCTCTCAAATGTGGAGAAATGGACAACACTCTTAAGAGGATTTGATCTATCCTGTCTAATTTACGGTTGTTCCTTTCAACTAGGGTGAGAGGACCCTTTTATAGCCTGATGTTTGTGGAGGAGATGGAGATGTCCTTCCTTGTAGAGTTATTAAGAACACCTCGAAGAAAATATGATCAATAAAACAAAACCTAATTCTCACGAGTTGTCACCCTAGATAATGGAGATATTTTCTAAGCAAGGTTCAAGCCACTAAAGTCAATGAAAACCTGATTGCTTTTGTATGTTTTCATAATAGAAGTTATGCATTTGTACACACATAGGTCAAACATGGGTAGTATGGGTAAGACTGGTTGTTTCTAAATGAATTTTTGGTGGGAGATGAGGCAGAATGAACTTGATTTGCTAGATCTTTGAGATATTTTACAAAACTACAAGGCTTGATCAACAAAATGCTTCAAAACACCTAAAATTTTCCTTTAACCAGAAGGTGTGCTTCAATGGAGGCCCATTTCAGCACGTTTTCACACAAACTTTAAGAATCCAAAATGAAGGCTAAAATTGAGAAACTTAATTGAACATTATCAACCTCTATTTTATCATGCCTAAGATACCTTGAAAGGCTAACAAACAATATTATCATCATGATAGGAGTACAATGATTTTAAATTTTTTTGTTTCACTATCAAATGAAATCTCTTATGATAAATGAAATTGTTAATGCCACTAAACTATCACAAAGATAATATCTTGTGTATTTCACAAAGATTTCAATGTAAGATTGCAATGGGAACAAGAAAAACTATTTGTATACATTAAAAAATGAAGCAGACACATCCCAAAATCAACACATATTAACTAAAATTTGAATAAATTCATCAGCAGGGGAAAGTTTCTAAAAAAATCCCAGAGCTTGTCAATGGATATACACTTTCAACCACCTTGAAATGATCAAATTTAACACAAAATAAATAAACAGTTTTCTCAGATGGTTTCTCAGAAAAACAAGCTCTGTCAAATTTTTTTCTTAGGAAAATAACTCTTAACCTCTAACACTCCAACCATTTGCATTTGCATGACAAGTTCATGTAGTTTATAAAATTTTTTACAACAAATTTTTCCCCCTGAAATAAAAAACATTCAAAACACCATTGCTTGTTGTGATTTTTATCCATATTCCAAGAATCAGATTTGTAAAAAAGTTATCAGGTACTCATACGGAAAATCTCTTCAAATATTTCAAGCACTCAATTCTTTCTTCTAGTAGATCACTCTTCATCTCACGCACCAGCTACTCTCTTGTTTAATCCATCAAATCTGGTTTTTACATGTCAAGGAAAGAAATATTGGAAAATCAGATCAAACCTGATAATCAAATCATATCTTAAAGGTAAAAGATGTTCTCATATCTTCCCCACCAAATCAAGATATGAAATTAATTCTCCTCTTCATTTTTCATGTAGGAGACATCAACGAATGATAAAAATAAATAAAAATTTGCATCCCTAAGAGCTTTGGAGGAAAATGAAGGAAAAATTAGATGCAGATGCATAGTTGTTGTTGATTTCCCTTTTGAATTTGGACCATTCACATGGGAGATCCAATAAAATGGGCCTGGGGCTTCTTTTTTAGTTTTTACAACTTGTGGGAAAAAATGCAAAAAAAATCATTTTGCTCTGCCCCTCCGACTTGAAAAATGGGCCTAACACGTGTCCCAATGTGGGTCCAAGCAGAAACGTTGCTTCGTTTTTACACTATAACCTAGGTTTTTTCACAAAAGGAAAATTTTCCAAATTTCCCTCAGAAGCCTGCCTCCCCACCTTTTGAATTTTCAAACTACCAAGTGTCTCTATGGTGCATCTTGAAATGGTCCCGAAAAGTAGAGACTCCAAAAAAGCGCATGGTCAACACGTGTCTCGGTCTAGCAGATTCTTTTAAAAATTGAAATTTCAAAGGAAGATGCCATGTGTCTAGGGTCTAAGGCATCCTCCTTTGGCTATTGAAATGTCTGAGAAAATGGAAGAGTGAGAGGAAGCCTCCAAGTTTCCTCCTAGCGCTTCTTCAAAATAAAACCCAGGGGCCGATCCCCAAAAATACATGGTCCCTCCATGCATCCCAGACCTTTTAGAAAATTGTTTTAAAAGTCTAAGTAAGGGAAGGCCCATTGTAAACCTCCACGTGTCCTCATGGCAGCAACTTCAAGATAGTCCCCAAGAGCGGAGACCCTAAATGAGTGCGGGTTCACCACATGTCCATGGCAAGCCAAAACTGTACCAGCTTCATAAAAAAATTTCTAAGTACGGGTAAAGCAGAAGAATCCTCCACGTGTCATACGAACATAACTCCAAGGCCAAAATGAAAAGGTGAATTTTCAAACGAGCGTCGTTCCTCCACGTGGACAAGTTTTGGGTCGAAGCAAGCCATAGATTTTTTAGAGTGCCCTGCCAAGCCACATCCAACCAAAAAGAGCCACATTTCCACTGATGCAGAGATGTAAATTTGATGAGGAAAAACACACCCGTCAAACAGTAAAAATGCAGGGAAACCACCATTTGAGCCCGAAGATAAAATTTTCTCCAAGGACAGAGAATTTGGAAATGTTACAAGGTTTAATTATGATCCTCCAAGCTACATCCACTCACATTTCCTCAGGTATTTGCGACATAAAAGATAGGGACAACAAAACATGACTGTGGAAAATAGAGGGAAAGGAAAAGCCCGAGTTTCACAACCAAGTATTAGAATCTTTCATATGGTAAGAGGAACATAAAAACAAATTTTGGGCATTTTAAGTGATCCTCGGCCAAGGAAAGAACTTACCATGGCAACCGAATGGAGGACATAGAGCCTTCAAGCACCAAAATAGGAAGATAAAAAACAGTGATAAAGGCTATAAACTAAGGGATTTCAATGACAAACGGAGTGCGAGACTAATTTGAGCACCAACATCGGCTCCAAATCGGGTATGGACACTCCCTATGAGTGCCACAAGAACCAAATAATACACCAAGTGCCAAAAATATCCATTAGGCAAAGGAGTCAACTTGCAGAGTAGAAAACCAGAACCATCTCCTAAAAATCGAACCATGAAACCCAACAAAACTCAGGTCACTAAGGACCAAAACAAGCAAAAATATGAAAAATAGAAAGCAACCAACTGAACTATAACACTATAAAAATGATGCTCACCTTGATTCTAGGGAATCAATCAAGGAAAAATTTTCAAGTGCCTGCCATTAACAAGAAATTCAAAAAATTTCCCATCCAAGTCTTTCAAGATGAAGGTATGTTAACCAATTCGAATGTCAATGGAGTAAGGGTCCGTCCATAATGCATCAAATTTACCATGCTTTCCCTTATCTTCATGTCCTGCTATCCCATAACAACACAAGATCTCCAAATGTTGAAAGCTCTTAGAGTGACCTTCTTGTCAATTAACCTCTTCAATTTTTCTTTGAACTTTACATGCCTTTGGTGGGATGCCCTCCTTTCTTCATCAATTTCAACAATCTGGTTAATGCGAGCATCATATAGACTAACTTCTTGATCTTCTAATTATTGAATGAACTTGATATGATAATAATTGCATATGCAAGGGAAGTAAGAGCCTTAGTTCCCTACACTAATTCAAATGGACTTTTGCTAGTAGCTCTTTTAACAGTAATTCTATTAGCCCAAATAGACAAACTTCAACTACTCACCCCATTTCCTTTTGTTTAACTCCAAGGTTCTCCTAATGATCTTTAATAGATTTTTATTGCTGGACTCTACTTTTCCATTGCCTTATAGGTTATAGTTGGAGGCATATGCCAAATTGATCCCATATTCTTTACACATTGCCATCAAAGTTTTAGCTCTGAAATTCACGGCATTGTCAGCAACAAGTTTTAACTGGCACTCCAAACTTGCATAATGATATGGTTTAGCATGAAGTCCATGACAATTTGGTGTGTTTCTCTCTTGGTGGAGATTGCCTCCACTAACTTAGTTAAGTAATCAGTGGCTACTAAGAATCCACTTATGGCCAACAACTTGAAGGGTCTGAAATCTCACCAATGAAATCCATTTCCCATTGCTTTATTGGGGCTTGAATCGATACAAGTTGCAAAGGAAGGGAGCTTGAAGCTTTTAGTCTTCCAGAAAAATGCTCGCAACTCTCACATCTTCTAACCAACAAAGTTGTATCTTTTAAAAGAGTTGGCCACCAATAACTAGCCCTCAAATTCTTGTGTGTTATGACTCTTCTAGAAAAATTCCCCTCAAAAAATACTCCATGGAGATTAGCAATTATCTTGGGGGCTTCATCTTCAATACTGCACCTTAAGAGAACTCCCTCATGGTTCTTCCAAGCTGACCCAAAATCAGTAATGACATATTTATGGGAAGCTATCTTAAGAGCTCTTTTATGATTTTTACTTAAATACTCAGGGAATTATAGATGTTTGAGATAAAAAATTATATCTTTGTACTATTCAGAACTCATCAAGTTTTCAAGGACACCCACCCTTCCTTATTCTACTTCATTCACCTGAATAGTTTTCAAGTTACTCTTAGCCATAAGCTTAGCTAAGCCCAAACCTCTTACCAACTTCATTGTTTGGATATCCATGTCATATTCTTACAACTTGTTCACCCATCTACATCTTTTGCTTGATACCTCCATCTCTGATAAGACATCTTTCACCATGGTGTGGGGAACATAAGCAACAACTTTCGAGCTCAAAATGTAAGGTTTGAAAAAATTTGTTGCTTTTACCAAGGTAAATGCTTGTTTCTCCATAATGGTGTATTTAAACTCAGCCCCCTGCAATGCCTTACTAAAATGGCAATTGGCCTCTCTACCCCTTCATCATCTTTCTGAAACAAGATAGATGCAACATTGTTCTCTGAAGCAAAAGAAAAAAGTTGGAAAGAATTTTTATAATCTGGAGCTGCTAAAATAGGGGCATACTTTAATGCTTCTTTGATCCCATTGAAATATTGAAGGGAAGCCTCTTCCCATTTGATAACTTGGTATTTCTTTAGCATTCACGTAATTGGAATGGTCAACTGAGAAAAGTTTGATATGAATCTTTTGATAAATTTTATTTTCCCAAAGAAGGACTGAATTGCCTTTTTGGTTCTTGGAATTGGGACCTTGCAGATGGCCTCTACCCTCTCATGATCAATCATGACATAATCCTTTGATATAATGTGACCAAGAAACTTGGCCTTTTGCACTCCGAAATGGCACTTCTTTCGATTGAGTGAAATTCCATACTCTTTGCATCTTATCAAAAAAATTCCAAGTGCTGTAAGTGATCACTTCTCTTTCTGGAAAAAACAGTCACATCATCTTGGTAAACAACAATAAAATCATTAATGTAACTAGCAAAAGCAACATCCATTGCTCTTTTACAGGTTGCTCAAACATTCATCAAACCAAAGGGCATTCTAACATAGACATAATTTCCCCAAGGAGTGGTAAAGGTTGTCTTGATTCTTTCAAACTCCTTCATAACAACTTGATTATATCCAGAGAAACCATCCAATGTAGAAAGAAACTCATAACTAGTCACTAATTGCAGCATGTTTTCCATGTTTGGTAGAGTAACTGGCACTAAGTTTGCAACCCAAGAAGAATACATTTTGGGCTTGTGGGCTGAATAATCTCTCCATCCATCAGTTTCTTCAGTTCTTCTTGCATTTTAAGAGATAGGAGTGGATTGATCAGCCTTTTTTTCTACCTGAATGGATTTGCATTAGATTCCAAAGGAATTTCATGTTGAAAACATATCCTCTCTCTCTACCTTCAGTTCAGAATAAGATCAAGCTAGGTAATCTTGATATTTTTTCAACAAATGGAAATAAGACTACTTTTCCTCCTTATTTAGATTGCTTCCCAACCAGATATTCCTTGGTTTCTCCTTTGTAGTAAGGTCATGCTCGTTAACATCCCTTGAGGCTATTATATGCCTGTTAATAATTCAATAAACATTATCAAAGTTTTATTCAAGAGAAACTAGTCCTTTAGGAATGGTATTAATTTTCAGTTGGATGATGTCTTTGCCAAATAATGTTTCTGTTATCACCGAATCACAGCACCCCTGGATGTTGATCAGATTTCTAGTTTGATCACTCTAAGCATCCAGTGTGATTGGATAACATGGGTACTATCTCCAAGTTGTGGGAATTGCTACTTGAGATAGACCTCCAGAGAAAGCTGGTTCTTGCTCCTAGACTACCTGCCACAATCTACTCTAATGTAGGAGAAACTAGCTATTCTAACCTAAAATTCTAAGGGACCAGGGAAAGAGAATACATAAAATGAAAGCCTACACTAAAGCGGTGATACACCAGAAAAGGAGGATGTGAGAGTAGTCTCCAAATGTGTGAAATACAAAGGCAAAGTGCACACTAGAAGAGGTGATGACAGTTCTCCATAATCTAGCAAAATGCATTCACAGTAATATTCCAAGCACACACAATGATAATGTATTCCTGCAAAGAACATAATAATAGACACAATATTCTTGTAGAAAGATAAAAGGGCAAGAAGAATGCAAGAAAACACAGCAGGGGAAGATACATCCACAAACTTGTAATTTATTGCAGCTCCTGGTATGCACAGTTCAGTCTATTACAAGATAAGGGCTCTGGATCCTGGCCTCGAGAGCTCAAACCACACCAACACCATGCAACACACTTGGAACAAGCTCCACAAACAATAAATTCCAAGGCAGAGCTTCTGCACACTGGCTTCACAAAGCAATTTTGGCAGAGCTTTTCTACCCAAAAACTTCCCCTGTACAATGAGCCCAACACTCCAATTTATAGAAAAATCAGAAGGAAAAGAGAAGGGAAAAATGGAAATCCCAAAATCTGTCCTTCAACCACCTGTAAGAGGCATTAAATTGAGTGAAATGGTTACACATTACTTGAAAAATTATCCCCATACTGTCCCATGTACTGCATCAGAGAAAGAATGATGACCATGCCTCTTAATTGCACTCCCAGCTACCAAATAAAACACTGTTCTGAACCTGGCCACGTTTTCTTAGAAAAACTCAATCAATTTCTGATCAAATCTAGAATTTTTTGATTGTTGTGCATCGGGCTTAGAACCATGATTCCAACGGTACCAATTTTGTGCAATTTTGTTGAGAAATTCAAAATTTATGGCCTTCTGAGTGCAGGCAGCTATTTTGGGCCTGGCAGGCGTTGTTTTGTACTTTGATATCGGGAGTGAGCATTCATGACTTCACTGGAGTAGTAGGAACATCGTGCATCATTCCTGAAAGTCCAATTTTATGAAAATCGGAGCTCGGAGTCAAAAGTTATGGCCGTTTGAATGTTCTATTAACTAACTGGAGTAGAGGACGTCGTGAAAAGTCCAATTTTATGAAAATCAGAGCTCTCAAAAGTTATTTTGAAGCTATGGGTCAAACGTTGAATTTTCTTCTTTGCCTTCGGCCACTTTGGCTTTTCGCGCCCTTCATGTCCTTTTGTCCCAAATATCCCAATGTTGAATGGGAAAAATTCTTCCGAACAGCCCGAAATGGGCTTCCATGTCCCTTTTCTGCCGGTGACACGTGGCGTGATCTGATTGGCTTTCGGCTCCTTCAAAGGCTATCCGCGTCCCGCGCGTCCCTTTGTCCCACTTGGCACAGTGATGAAATTTCCTATTTCGGCTGAACCGGCTGGTTCATGTACTTTTGGCCCAGATGTCCCATTTGCTTTCAGACCGTCTGGGACAAATTTTTCCGATTCGATGGCATTCGGCCGGTTCACGCCCTTTTGTCCCAGTTTCCGGGTACAGGAGAAATATGACTCATGTTCGGCCGATCCGAAGGCATTTGGTAGATGCATATTTCAGTCCAGATGTCACAAACTGTTTCGGGATTTGAAAGCAATGGACTTTTTAGCTTTCGCTTGAGGCCCTGCCGGTCCTTTGACAACTTTCGGCTTCAGCCGATGTCCGCGTACTTTCGACTGTCCTATTTCGGGCTGCCTTGACTCATTTCGGCCGAACTTTTGGCCTAGATGTCCCAAACTGCCTGTTTCAACAGTTAGTCAATTTTTTCAACTTTTCAGCCAGTTCAGATTTTCACGTCCCGCGCATCCCTTTGGCTCGGATGTCCCAAATGCTTCGCAGACCGCCTGGCGGCCTTTCAGCCGGTTCACGCCCTTTTGTCCCAACTGTCCCAAGGACCGCCTGGACTAGGACTTAGCCAAATGTTTTTCGTGATTTTTCCTGGCCCGAGCTATTTTTTACAATTTTCTCAGAACTTGCTCTCTTCTTCATGGACAGGGGAGTTAGAAAAAATCTGAGGGGACCCTAGAAACATGACTTTTTCCCGGACTTAATATAATTGCTTGGGACTAACAGAATTTGATGCATGTTATCAAAATTACCTTGAGGGGTGAATGAAACAGTTTTCACTTACCAATCAATTGCACACACCATTTCTTCCACAATCAACTATTGCAGCAAAAAGATCAGGCACTTTGTGTTACATTAATCTTTTGACCTGAGCATCATCATCCAAATCCAAAAGGTTTTCCAATTTGCACACACCATTGGTTCCCAATCAATACGTTGATCAAAAAAATACCCTGCTCAGCATCATCATCAAAAAATAATGATGTTGTCAGGGATAGATGGCCTTGTTAACCTCAACATCATATTCACAATATGGGGACATTACACAATTACCAATCCAAGATTCCAATATTACAAGCTTTATCTGCCATAACATTGAACTTCCTATCATGATGCACAATATTAAATGAATCAAACATCTCAATCAAGTCCCAAACTGCATGCTTGTACTGTTTCATTCTTTGATTTTTAGTGGCATACAGTTTTATGATTTGTTTGATAATTAGTTCTCAATCTCCCTTAACAATGATGTCTTTAACATAGTACTTCTAGGAAATTCTCAAACCTAACAACAATTAAGCTTCATAATCAACAATTTTGTTAGTGCACTCAAAGTCAAGTTTGAAAGAAAAAATAAACTTTTCTAAGCTTGGCTAAGTCAGACATTTACACCAACACCATTTCCACGGGACAGTTGGAGCAAGCACTGTCGGGACACGCAGGACGCGATGGAGAGCCGAAACGATTGAAGACTGGATTACATTGATCATCAAGTTTGTTCTCTTTCACGTGGTTTGAACTACATCCAAATTTGGAGCAAAACTGTCAAACAAAAAATTCCATGGAGAGCCTACTTATTCAACACTATTACATTGATCCATTTTGTTCTCTTTCCCATCAGAAAATTCAAAAAAAAAATCAACGTCAACACTTGTGTACAAAACTTCTTAAGATGCATTGTTTGGATATTCAATGAGGTGCAATATTTTCTTTTCTCCATAAAAATTGACAAGGCTTCCCTCAATTTGGGATGGTGGCATAGGACATATCCATTTTAAGACTTCCACCAACACTTGCAGCCCATTTTGAAGGCAACAACATACCCCACTTGGTTGGGAAATCAAAAATAACATCAGGCTTCAAGTTCCTACCTGGATAAGCTTCAAGTTGTACCACCAAAAAATTTCAGACATCCCACCACTAGCACCTCTCTGAATCCATGGCAGTGCACTTGCCATATACTTCTGTTACTTTGATATCCAGTTCAATGATCACTTCCAGAGGAATAACATTGCATGATGCTCACGAATCACACATATTCAGTTGTGTAGGAATCTGTCCTTAATGATTAGGGTAATGAACGCCTGCCAGACCCAAAATTTAGCCTGCCCGCACTCTAGAAGGACATGTTCCCAAATTAACCTCACATCGATTCGCACCTAGTTCTTACCAATGCTAATCGTGGCTTCCAAGCCCGATTCAAAATAAACCTCACATCATTCACCTAGTTCTTCCCAATGCTAGTGGTATTTATAGCTCTTCAATGATTGAGGAGTCTCCATAATGTTTACATTTCTGCCTGGGGTACTCTTCTCTTATTTCAGCCCCAGGATACTCAAACGACCTTTTCTTATGCTCAGGAATCCTAAGCAGCTCAACAATTGGAACAAAAATCTTGATCTGACTATAAGACGTGGGAAATATCATAAGAAACATACTTTGGCAAGGCAACATTGGAAGGGATGATTGATAGAATCATTCCACATGGCACGATATTTTTGATAGTTTGGGCATGAGGAGAAGTATGAATCTTGTTTGGGACACCTAGGGCTTTGGAAGGTGTATCTTTGACTTAGGAACCTCTTTAGGAATACTAGTAAGAAATGCTGAGTATTAGGTTTGGATTGAGGTCCTGCCGCTTTGACAGGACTTTGCTTCTTGTGTTATACTCCTTTTCTTGGGAAATAACAACATTCATCAACAACTACCTATCCTCCTTGTGATGGGATTTCCCCTTGCCATCATACTTCTTTATCATTAAATCTCTTAAATATTCACAAGTCATTATTGGGAAATTCAAAAGCTCATGGAGATTATCTATTTCCAAAGTATGAGAGGGAGGAAGAAGAGGTACCCGGTGAATGCAATTCCAAAAACTATCAACAGTTCTATCACTTATTACCTAAGTTGAAGTTGCTCTTTGTTGTGCAGTTTGTAGAGAACTCTATCATGCATGAATCATCATTAGTGTTATCATCATCAACTTCTTCTTCTACTTGTTGATCTACTTCACATGGAGCATGTGGCATGAAACATCTATCACACCAATCAATTACATGTGTTTCATCAAAAACAACAACTCTGACAGCCAAAGGATTAGGCACCATTCAATTTTCCCTGGATTGGGGTTGTTTATTTCAAAATACAACAGGTTCCTTGCCTCTATCATCATATATTTGTCTCATTTCTAGGATGATTTACAAATCTGTCTTGGCCTTGTTGCTTGTGTTGACCTTGTGAACTTTTCCCAATTCCTTTCTCTTCCTCTTAGCTAGGTTTTCCATGAAGTTTTCTTAGACAACCCCTACCAAAGTTTTCAAAACTTCCTCCAAATCAGCAGCCTTACTTGCTCGAGGTTTTTCTAGGTTAACCAGTTTCACACATTCTGACCCTCCCTCTTAGGAGGTTTTCTAATTGACTTTAATGTTGTTCTCAATTTACAAATCCATGGTGAAGGCGTGCCTCAAATTGGTAGGGTTTTTGTCCCTCAAATAATAAGTAAATTTATTATCAAATGCATATGAATACTTTATCAGACATGATTCACCACATGGCCTCAAATTAACAAGAAATATCCTCAAGGTCTTGTTAAATCCTATGTTAAAATCATACACTGATTCATTAGGATTCTTCTTGATATTTTCAAACTCTGATAAAAGAAAACTAGCGTCTGTTTTATCACCATACTATAATCTAAATGCATTATTGATTTTAATCCAAGAATCAATGGAATTATCTGGCAAAGATTTATACCAGTCCCTTGCATCTTCTTCCAAAGTATGGATTAACAATTTGATATATACATCTTCAAATTCAATCTTAAAGTCTTCCATCATGTTGATAAAAAGATTTAAGTGTTGATCACCAGTTATAGCAAATTATTTCCTTGCAATTTTTGTAGTATATTTCTGACATCTTAGGGAACTGCATTTGGATAACCATCCATCCCTCTAAAATTTATAGGACCAAAGGTATTTACAACAAATGGAGTTCTGGGTGGGGGATGGGCCATCTTGTTTTGAGGAGGTGACCTTCGAGGAGAATCAAAGTGATAATGGACAAGGGGTGTTTGAAACATAGGAGTATAACTTTCAAAATGGATATCCCCTAGAGGATTTGTTTCTTGGAAAACCCTATCAACTTTAGAAAACAAAGGGGCATAATGAGAAGCAAACTTTTCAAATTCAAATGAAGGCCCCTCTCGAAATGGAGAATTCAATTGCACAAAAGACTACCTGATTCAGAAGAACTTGAATGGAAATATTCAATTATAAGCTAATCAGTTTCATCAATGGAGATCTCTTTTCTTGACTGCTGATCTCCAAAAACTCTCCAGGATTTTCTTCCTTCTGACTTTATTTTTCCTAGCTCTTGAAATAATGCACTAGCATAGGATCCTTAGCAAAGAAATATATTCTTCCTTGCAACTTTGCAAATATTAGTAACAAATCTCACTTGACAGAGGTTAAGACACTAGTATTTATCAAAAATCAGATCAACATGGAGTCACCACTAAGGATTTCCATCTTAGTTGTGTAAATGCATGAAAAAATATGATCTGTCAAATGTTTATCAACACTAGAAACTGGAAATGGAATGATCTGACCTTCCTTTACCCAAATTTATCAATGAAACCTAGTGTAATATCTATAGAAACTAAAAAAATTACACACAACACTTGTAACTTTGAAACTTCTTACAGGCCTAAACACAGGATGATGTTGAAAAAATGTACTAGCACTTAGAACATATAAGTAAATGTTTACCAGGGTCTGAATATGAACTATAATCACAATTTCCCCAAAAATGACACCAATTAAGTGTTGTTGATGGGCTAAATGGATACAAATTGGAAACAAATCAACAAATATTTCTCAGTAATGCAAATTAGTTTCTAGCAACGTAAATCATTCCTCAGCAACGGTGCCACTTCAGTGTTGGCACCCAAATTGATTCTCCCTCAGAAGCTGAGCAACATCACAGGTTTGACAGGAAGCTCAGAGACAAGTAGATCATGTTGTATGTAATTTTTTAGCCGGGGAAGAAATGCAAATTGCTCTTTGTCACTCAGATGGAGAGAAATGGATAGCACCCTTAAGAGGATTTGATCTATCCTCACTAATTTATGGTTGTGCCTTTCAACCAAGGTCATAGGACCCTTTTGTATCCTGCTATCCTTGTGGAGGAGATGGAGAAGTCCTTCCTTGTAAAGTTATTTGAGAAGACCTTGAAGAAAATATGATCAATACAACAAAAAATAATGTTATCACCAAATCACATCACCCCTCTGTTTATACAAGTGCATATACTTGAAATCACAGTGTGATTGGATAACATGGGTACTATCTCCAAGTTGTGGGACTTGCTACTTTAGATAGACCTCTAGAGAAATATGGTTCTTGCTCCTAAACTACCTTCCACAATCTACTCTAATGCAGGGGAAACTAACTATTCTAATATAAATTTCCAAGGGACCAGGGAGAGATAATGCATAAAATGAAAACCTACACTAAATCGGTGATACACCAGAAAAGGAGGGTGTGAGAGTAGTCTTCAAATGCAAGGAATACAGAAGCAAAGTGCACACTGGAAGAGGTGATGACAGTTCTCCATAATCTAGCAAAATGCATTCACAACGATATTCCAAGCATACACAATGATAATGGATCCCTGCAAGAACATAATAATAGATACAATATTCTTATAGAAAGATTAAAGGGGCAAGAAGAATGCAAGAAAACGCAGAGCAGAGGAAGATATATCCACAAACTGATATTTTATTGCTTCATGATATGCACAGTCCAATCTATTACAAGATAAGGGCCTGGATCACCATGCAATGAGTCAACTACAAGGGCCTGCAGCACATTGGCTTCACAAAACAATTTTGGTAGAGCTTTGCTACAAAACTACCTCTTCTTTACAATGAGCCGAACACTCCAATTTATAGAAGAAATGAGAAGAGAAAGAGAAGGGAAAATGGAAATCCTGAAATCTATCCTTCAACCAGTTGTAAGAGGCATTAAATGGAGTAAATGATTATATATCACTTTCAAAAGGCTCCCCATACTATCCCAGGTGCTGCAGCAGAGAAATAATGATGACCATGCCTCTTAATTACACTCCCAACCACCAAATAAAACACTGTTATGATCCTAGCCACGTTTTCTTTAAAATATCCATCAATATCTCATCAAATATGTAATTTATTGATTTATTTATGTTGGGCTCGGAGCCACGATTCCAACGGTACCAATTTTGTGTGATTTCATTGAGAAATGCAAAAGTTATGGCCTTCTGAGTGCGGGTAGCTATTTTGGTTCTGGCAGACATTTTCTGTCATTTGACGGGAATGAGCATTAATTGACTGAAGCTGAATATGTTTCTTTTATTTAAATATATCTCTCCTCATTAAAAATAGGAATATGTTTTTGTGGCCTAGAGGACGTCGTGCTCGTTCCAGAAAGTCCAATTTTGCGAAAATCGGAGCTCGGAGTCAAAAGTTATGGCCGTTTGAAGTTTCACGGGCCAAATGTTGACTTTTCTTCTTTGCCTTCGGCCGCTTCGGCTTTTTGCGTGCCCACGCATCCCGCACGTACTTTTTTCCCAACTGTCCCGGACAAAAATCTCCTGCTTCAGCCGATTCGGGCTTCCTTGTTCTTGTTTGCGGTGAAGACACGTGGTGAGATTCCATTCGCTCTCGGTTCTTTGCGTACTTTTCGTGTCCCACGCATACTTTTGGCCGCAGATTTCCTAGGACAAACTATCTCTCGAACCGCCCAAAATGGACTGTATTTCAGCCGAATCAGCTGGTTCATGTCCTTCACATGTACTTTTGTCCCAACTGTCCCATGGACTGCCTGGGACAAATATCTTTGGACCGCTTGAAATGGACTGTCTGTTGGTAAATCGGCTCGATTCGCGTCCTGCACGTACTTTTGTCCCGGATGTCCCAAACCACGTGAAAGCAAAAACTTGATGATTTTTTCCACTTTCGGCCATTTCATATTTTCAGGTCCCTTGCGTCTCGACATCCCAACATCCCAACTGTCCCGCGGACCTGCCTGGGACAAAAATGTTTGACTTACCTGATTTTCTGGCTTTTTCGGCCCCAAGCTTGGTACGACGAACCTCAATACGACCGGAACTGTTCAAACCTGAAATGCTTTAAAACAGTCCTGCGACCTTCTTTTCTGCATTTTTTTCCATTTTTTCACCTTGTTGGGATTTCTATCTTGGATGGGAGAGTTATAGAGAAGCTGAGGGGGCCCCAAAAAACATGATTTCGGTCCTTGAATCAATCTCCTTGCTTGGGACTGAATAATTTGATGCATGTTATCAAAATTACCTTGAGGGGTGAATTTTGGATAACAAATATGATCATGTGGGACACTATTTGTCTATTCCTGGAAATAATGCAGATATTTTTTAAGTTCCAAGATCTTGTGAGTCATAAATTAGCAATCAAAACAAGATTGACTGCATGTTTTGAAAACACAACTAATGCATGTTGATGGACACACTATAGACCATAAAAATAAAGGTACAATGGGTAAGACAATAATTAAAAGTTTCGTAAATGCATCTTTGGTAGTAGGTGAGGTAAAATTAACTCAATTACTACCTCCTTTGAGATCTTTTCCATAGATTTTTAGAGACTCGCTCAGTTCATAATTGCATTGTGAATACCTGGGGAAATGTACCACTATGATGCAGCAAGGTTACTTGAATGAAGGCCCAGATCAGGTCACATTTTCACAGTATAACTTTAACAAGTACTAAAATGAAGTATTATAATTTAGATGGTTCATCAAACATTATCAGACCATCTGGGATTATCAAAGAACTTAAAGTATCTTAAAAGGCTAACAAACAATCTTATCATCATGCTAGGTGTGTAGTGATTTTCAATTTGTTTATTTCACTATCAAATGAAATCTCTTTTGATAAATGAAATTCCAAATGCCACCAAACTATCACAAGGATAATATCTTGTGTGATTCACAAAGATTTCAATGTAAGATTGCAATGGGAACAAGAAAAACTATTTGCAGACATTCAAAAATGAAGTAGACAAATTTTGCCAAAAATCAACACATTATATTAACTGAAATTTGATTAAATTCATCATGCAGGAGAAATTTTCTAGAACAATCTTAGAGATTGTCAATGGCTGTACACTTTGAACCACCTTCACATGATCAAATTTAACACAAAAGAAGTAAACAGGTTTCTTAGATGGTTTCTCACAAAAATGGGCTCTATAAAATTTTTCAGCTTAGGCAAATAACTCCCTACCTCTAATGGTTTACTCCAACCATTTGCATGACAAGTTCATGCAATTTATAACATTTTTGACAACAGAGTTTTCCCCTCAAAAAAAAAACATTCAAAGAACCATTGCTTGTTGCGATTTTGATCATGATTCCCAGAATCATATTTACAAAAAAAAATTCAGGTACAGTTAGAGGGAACATCTCTTCAGGATGTTTCTAGCATTCAATTCTTTCATCAACGGTAGATCACTCTTCATCTCACGCACCAACTACTTCCTCCTCTAATCTATTAATCTAGTTTTTTGTGTGTCAAGGAAAGATCAGAAAATCAGATTGAACCTGATAGTCAGATACACATCTTAATGGTAAAATAAGGATTCTCAGATCTTCCCCACCAAATCAAGATATCAAATTAATTCTCATCTTCATTTGGAGTATAGGAGACGTCAAGAAATGATAAAAAAAGTCATAAAAATTTGCATCCCCATGAGCTTTGGAGAAAAATGGCAGAAAAATTAGATATAGATGCACAGTTGTTGATTTCCCTTTTAGAATTTCGACTGTCAACATGGAACTATATGAGTTAAAATGGGCCTGGGGGTTCTCTTTTTCATTTTACAACTTTTGGCAAAATATTCAATATAACTCATTTTGCTCTGCCCCTATGCCTTGAAAAATGGTCCTGACATGTGTCCCAATGTGGGTCCCATCGAAAACGTGCTTCCTTTTCACACTTTAACCCATTTTTTCACAAAAGGAAAATTTTCACAATTTCCCCCAGAAGCCCACCTCCCCGCCTTTTGAATTTTCAAACTACCATGTGTCTTAATGGCGCATCTTGAGATGGTCCCCAAAATTAGAGACCCCAAACAAGAGCGGGATCAACACGTGTCTTTATCTGGAAGAGTATTTAAAAAATTGAAAGTTCAGTGGAAGAAAAAATGTGTCAATTAGGGTCCGAGGCAGTCTCCTTTGGCTATTGAAAATTCCAAGAAAAGGACAGAGTGAATGGAAACCTCCAAGTTTCCTCCTGGCACTTCTTCAAAATAAAACCCAGGGGTTGGTCCCCAAATATGTGTGGTCCCTCCACGTGTCCCAGGCCTTTTAGATAGTTGTTTAAAAAGTCTAAGTAAGGGAAGACCTGGCGGAAACCTCCATGTGTCATCATGGTGCAACTTTAAGATAGTCCCCAAGAGCAGAGACCCTAAACAAGCGTGGGTTCACCATGTGTCCATGGCTACAACCAAATACTTGTACTAGCTACATAAATTTTTTTACTAAGTCCAGGAAAAGCAACAAAGTCCTCCACATGTCCTACCAACACAACTCCAAGGCCAAACCAAAAGGTGAATTTTCAAACGAGCGTCGTTCCTCGACGTGGAAAATTTTTGGGTCAAAGCAAGTCATAAATTTTTTAGAGTGCACCGTTGAGCCGCATCCAACCAAAAAGAGACAAGTTTCCACTGATGTAAAGATGTGAATTTGATGAGGAAAAACACACCTGTCAAACCGTAGAAGTGTATGAGGAAACCACTGTTTGAGCTCGAAGATGAAATTTTCTCCAAGGATAAAGAATTTGAAAATGTTACAAGGTTCAAACATGATCCTCCAAGCTACATCCACTCACTTTCCTCCAGGTGTTTGGGACACAAAAGATAGGGACAACAAAATGTTACTCTAGAAAATAGAGGGAAAAGAAAATCCTGAGTTTAACGACCAAGTAATAGACTCTTTCATATAATCAGGGGAACAAAAACAATTTTTGGGCATTTAAGTGATCCTTGGCCAAGGAAGGAACTTACCATGGCAACCAAATGGAGGACATAAACTTTCAAGCACCAACACGAGGAGATAAAAGAATTGTCAGAGGCCGCAAATTGAGGGATTTTAACGATAAATGGGGTGAGACTAATTTGAGCACCAACAGAAGGAATATATAATTTGAACACCAACAGAAGGACTAATTTGAGCACCAATAAAAATAAGAAACTATATCCTTTGTTTCACAATAGATAAAATGACATCCATGTCATGAAAATAATTGTATTTTGCATACAAGAATACTCAATCTTTTAAAATGAACATATGACACTTTTAAGGAAAAGATTTAAGTTGAATATAAGCTTGGATTGAGAGAGCTTCATTTTCATTTCCAAAACCACTTCAAGGTCCTTACTTCATCTAAATAATACAATACTTGATAGTTTCATTCTGCAAGAACTAGCCCATTTAAAATACAAGTGTTTCCTTCAATACACTCTAATGGTAAAGTATAGAAGTTGAAGGGATTATCATAAAAAAAAAATACAATTTCTTTTTCCTACTTTCTAAATTTACATACATTTTTAAATCTTAATATAAATCAACCTTTCACAACACATTTACAAGAAGTTTAAATATTAAAATGTAAATTACAAGCCCTCCACTTAATCTGAGACAACATGGAAAATATTTTTGGAAGTAGAATCTCTCTATGTGTCTTCTTCAAGGTGCAACTATGACCAAAACTTCACTTGATCTCCACCATCCTCTTCAAAATCCAAACACAACAAAAAAAGTATGGGAGTATGAAAACTCTCCACCCAACCAATCATCCAATGAGGAAGAGAAGCCTTCTTCCTCATTTTGCCCCCGAACCCCAATAATGAAACAATAAGGGGTATTAGAAAACCAAGGAAAATTTACATGGCTTCCACAACAACATTCAAACAACTTCCAACACATAGATAACAATACCAACATCACAAAAAACAAACAAGTTTTGTAAGAAAAAAGGCTCAATACTAAAGCAAAGAAAGAGAAAAGAAACACGGGGATACAATTATGCCTCCCAAAGGGTTTTAGTACGTAAGTTAAATCCTCCAAGAAACTTAATCACATACCCACAAGATTCATATGCCTCCATAAAAAATAACTCTTATGTCTCCCTCAACTATTATGCCTCCCTCAATAAAACATGTAAGATAAGCACAACTTTCACTTATCTACAAAGGTGGGACACTCCAACCCAACTCCCTCCTAAGATACAAAACAATACTCTTATGCCCCCCTCAAAAATATCTTCATTTCTATTTTCTCCTACACAACCTAAAGGCCATTCTATTTCCTAAAATCACAAACATACAACAATCATCCATTCACAAACATGTGCACAACAAAATGGCAATAAGAATACATGGGTGAATTCCCTACCTTGACATTGTAAGAGTATCCAATCTAAATGAACAACTCTATGTTTTTTCTAGTTCCTAAGAAATAACAAGCCAACTCTAAAGATTCAAACAAGCACTCCAAAAGAAAGCCCTCCAAAAATGCAAAAGTCCAAATAAATCATGTAACCCCAAAATAATCAAACAAACTATGATAAATCTAAAAGAGAGGAGACAGGTTATGTGGCTCCATGTAGGATGCCATGTCATTCCTCCTCCACTCCACATCACAAGGTCAAACCCCAAAGAAAAATCTCAATAAATTGATTGTTGAGGAAATAACAACCCTCTTACACACAAAAACTCTTACCCATGTCTCTAAAGGAAAAAAGTTATAAATTTATGCAAGATAGTACAATATATATAACTTTTCCCCTTACAAATCAAATTATGGGGTCTATTTTTGACCCCTTAACCCATAGGGGTAGTTGGTAGGTGAAATTAAAAGGTTTGGGACAAGTTTATCTTGTCCCACAAGCCTTCCAAAATGGCCCTTAAGCTCAAATCCAAACTTGACAAGCAAGGTTGAGTACACAACACTCAAAAGAGATAAAATAATTTCAAATCCAAAATAAATAAAGAATCACCTACCTACATTAAATATCTCCCTTGGTCGCATATCAAATTACACTAATTAATCAATTTTAATCAACTTAAATGGAATACTTTAACTAACAATAATAAAGGTGACTCACAATACTAAAATAATTCAAATAATCACAAAAAAAATTAAAAAAAATAGTAAACAACACATTTACCCAAGGTCACATTTGAGGCCACCCCCCAATGGTGACCTCCTAACAATCTAACAATAAAAATTAACATACACTTACACAGGTTGCCCATGTGACATGTTGCAATATGCCAAATTCCTTCACTGTTGGTCTCCTAACCCCTTTTGTTTGTTGTGTTACAAATTCCCGTGATAATCAAAACAATACCTTTCTGGCCTCTTAGCCATATTAATGGCATCGAGACAATAAAACATACATATACATATGAATTCACATCATCAAATATCATAACTAAACCGTCACTAAAATAAAGTAATTCACCAATTGTTCACAATTTCAAATATTTCATTTCTATCAATTCATCAATTAATAATAAGATGACAAGGCTAACTAAATAATCTAACAAAATCTATATACCAAAATCCAATGAGTCAGTGCAAATATAAAGTAGTAAATCTAGATAATCTTCAAATGTTGATATGTCAATTTATGCATGTAATCCATCATATACATGACATCATGTCAAAAACATAAAACATCCATAATGTCTAACAAATAGGCTAATCAAATATAGTAATTTACATCTATCAATGTCTAAAGATCAAATATGATAACATTCTCAATGGATCCAATCCAAAGTAAGCAAAGTCATAGAAATATCAATATTGAAGAGGAGTGGGCACTACATCCCTCTCCCCTTAGACTTGACTTCCTTGTATAATTCACTGCAAACATTTTTTGGTAATTGTTCTCTAGAAGGTTTTGTGTACTCCCTTGTAGCTGATGTCGCATCGTATCGATCCCACTAGACGTGAACCTGATCGATCTCTTTGCCTCAAAGGCCTAGGGTCTTGTGCTATAAAATGTACATAGACTGTACCATAACCTACCCTTTATTCTGCACTAGAAATGCGGTCCAATCCAATACATGAGAAGGATTTGGAATGTACCTAGTAAGCACATAAACATGAAATAGATTGTGGAAATGAGAAAAGTTGGGTGGAAATGCTAGGCGATAAGCCAAAGGACCAATCCCATCCAAGATCTCAAAGGGACCCACAAACCTAGGAGTTATCTTACAACCTTTCTCTTAATGGATAAGGCTCTTATGAGGCTTGAAATGAAGATAAACCTTCGTGCCCACCTCAAAATTGTGGTATGTCCTCCTCTGATCTCCATACTTCTTCTATCCATCCTGAGCCTACTAAAATCTATGTCTAATCATGACAACCTACTACTCTCTATCCTTTAATAAAGCTGGCCCAAGAGATACCCTTTCCGCTAACCTATCCCAACTCCATGGTATTATGCACTCCTTTCCATTTAGTGCCTGAAATGGAGCCATACTAAATCGAAATCTAAAAAACTATTGTTGTAAATGAACTCTACTAAGTACAAATACTCCTCCCACCTCAAATGATGGTCCATGACATACATCTAAAGGATGTCCTCTAAGATCTTATTCACCCTCTCTGTCTGTCCAATTGTCTCAGGGTGATAAGATGCACTGAAGTTTTAGTTTTCATCCAGAGAGAATACTGCATAGTAGTCAAAAATTGAGAGGTGTACAAGGGATCACAGTCACAAATGATCATTCATGGAAATCCCATGCAGTCTAACAATCTCATCCAACTATACTTGTGCCACTCCACTAGCTATATAGGGTTGTCTTCACTAGATAAAATCGAGCCACCTTCGTCAATCTATCCACCGTTACCAGAATGGCATTGTGGTGGTATCTCGATATAGGTGGCCCTATTATAAAATCCATGGAAATGGTGTCCCATTTCCACTCTGGTATGGCATGAGCATATAGAAGGCCAACTAGATGGTGATGTTTGGCCTTCACCTTCTGGTACTCTAAATAGTGAGAGAAAAATCGAGCTACATCTCTCCACAGCCATCTCTAATGGTTGAATTATCTTAAATTGGTGTGCATCTTCTTCACCCCTGGATTGGCTGAATAGGGTGCATGATGTGCCTCCAAATAATATCTTTCCTCAATCCCCCATCTCTGAGTACATAGATCAAACCTTTTTACCGAAGAAGACCATCTGCCTCCAATGTAAATCTAGTAAAATTCCCCTCAAGGGGTCTCTAAGACTTGATCTCTACTCTAACTAAAAGTTAGAAGCTGTCATGTTGAAGCTACTGTAAAATATTGGTTCTCAAGTCTGTACCTACTATTGTAGCCATAACCAAATGTGTTCGATGACTCAAGGCATCTGCAACCACATTCTCCTTTCCTTTCACATGCCCCATCTCCATATCATACTCACATAGGAGCTCCATCCAACACCACTAGTAGGCATTTAGATTTGGCTATGTGAAGAGATGTCGAAGATTCAAGTGATTTGTCCTATGAACGAACCTCCTAGCTAAAGGGAAATATCTCCATTGAACTAAATCATGCATAATTTTTTTAAGCTCAAGGTCATGGGTCAGATAATTGAGCTCATAATCCTTGAATTTTTGAGACTCAAAGGCTACTACATAGCTCTTATTCATCAATACACCTCCTAATCCTGCAAAGAATTTGTGCATTTGAAGATATCTTCCTATGGATCTTGCACTTTAAGAATGGGTACTTTCATAAGGAATTCCTTCAGTGTTCTGAAGGCCTTCTCACATCTATCTGACCAAACAAACATCTTCCCATTCTATTGAAGGGAAGTGATGGGATGCGCAATACGAGAGAACTCTTGAACAAAGCTCTTGTAATAACTTTCCAATCCCATGAAACTATGTACCTCATCGGTCACACTAGTAAGTGTTGACCAATCCATGATACCTCTAATCTTGGAAGGATCAATGTGATACCATCCCTAGAAATAATGTGGCCCAAATACTAAACCAATGTCTCAAAAAATACACACTTCTCAAGGTTCCTGTATAGGTGGTGCTCATGAAGACACTGCAGAATCTCACGAAGGTGCTCCTCATGCTCCTCACGGCATGCGTGAGTAGATCAAAATATCATCAACAAACACGAGTACAAAATGGTCTTAAAAAGTCCTAAAAACTGCATTCATCAAATTCATGAACATTATAGGGGCATTCGTTAGACTGTATGGCACAAGTGTGAACTTGTAGTGGCCATATCTCATACGAATAGTTCTCTTGTGGATATCTGATGTGCCAGAATTAGCAGGAACTTGTCAAGGTCATAACTTGAGCTCCGGGAATCTATTTAAGTCCATTTATTTTTAAACCACATGTTTCGATGAGAGGAATGCAGCAGCAACCAGCCCTACTAGTTGGGGGAATTTTTTTGACACATTTTAAGACCCTAAATCTGCCATCTTGAGGCCGAAAATTAGGATTTAAGTTATAGTTTGGGTTTTTCCTATTTTGGGCATTAGTTAATTTTAATCTATTAGTTGTATTATAAGTTAGAAAGTTGGAAATTCCTCTAATTTATGGATGTAGAAGATGCGTGGAAATTTATGTGCCCATACGAATAAGCATGCGAACTTACTAAGAATAGCAAGTTCTAGTAAACTGCTAAAAATAGTAATTTCCGCCACCTAGAGTAGATTTAGTTAGAGTTAGTTAGAGTTTTCTTGGAAACCGTGAGTTGGGAGTTGTTTTCCTATTTAGGAAACACTGTAATTCATTATTCAATAACGAAGAAGGATATTTATTTCTTTTGAGTTCATGTTATTTGCATAATATCAAGTTTGTTAGAATTTGACTACGTTATCTGGTATCAGAGCAGGTTCGAAGTATTTTTTTTTTAAATGGTAGGAAGAGGAAGAGGAAGAGGAGGCGGGCATTTCCCAGATGAATATAAATATGCAATATCTACATAGAAAGTTGTTGCGCTTGCTGCAATGATAACCCAAAGAGGAAATCAAGGTGGAGATGACACAGATGAAGAAGAAGTTTATGAAGACGAGGAAATGCAAGCACCACCATTAGCTTGTGAAGAAAGGATGCTTCAAGCATTCAAAGGAAAGAATGATGGGATAAGAGTTGATGTTTTAGAGTATGGTAGTAGTCTACAACCAGAGGAGGTGATAGACTAGTTGACTAGCATGGGAAATTTTTTTGAGTGGAAGGCTATGTCAGAAGAATAAAAGGTAAAATTTGCATGCACGAAATTGGAAGGTCATGCTATTTTATGGTGGGATCACCTACAGAAACAGTGGTCAAGAAAGGGGAAAGAAATAATTAGGATGTGGAGTAAGATGGAGAAGAAGCTAAAAGATAAATTTATCCCTATGGATTATGCACAAACCCTTTACAGGAGATTTTAGAATATTAGACAGAACTTACAAAAGTGAAAGAATACACAGATGAGTTCTACAAGTTGTCCATTCATGTAGAGCATGAAGAAACTGAGGAAAAAATGGCTGCAAGGTATGTTAATGGATTAAAAATTTTCTATTAAAGATGAGATAAGTATGCATAGGATTAAAAGCATGGATGATCCCTATCAATTATCCTTAAAGGCCGAGGAAAAAAAAAATCATCAAAGTTTTAGGAGATCACCTGGAATGAATAGGGGGGCCTCATCTTCCTTTTCTGGATGAGCTAGTTTCAGCCAAGGTAGGGGAGAATCATCTCATGGATCGGAAAAGCAAGAGAATATGAGACAAGATTTCCAGAATCAACAAAGAGGCGGAGGATTTTCTAGGGGCAGAGGATATGTTGGCGATAGAGGATGGGAGGCTCCACGAAGACCATTTTTTTGTTACATATGTGGTGAAGAAGGGCATCGGGATTTTCAATTCCTGCATAAATATACACATGAAAAAATACAAGGAGATGCTCCAAGAGTAAATTTTGTTGAATCTGAACAAGTAGAAGATGAACACGACCTGGAAATTCCACCAGATTTTAGGGAAAACCTGATGATCAAGAGGATGATGATTTCTCCAAGAAAGGAGGTCAAGGGGGTTGCATGGCTGCGTAAAAATATTTTTCGTAACAAGATGCACTTCAGGAGGAAAGGTATGTAATATTATTATTGATGGTTGTAGTTGTGAGAACATGGTTTCAAATGAGATGGTCGATAAATTGGGTCTGCATTGTGAGAAGAATCCTAACCCTTATCATATTGCATGGTTTAAGAAGGGTAATGAAGTTACTATTGATAAGAGATGTTTAATAAGCTTTTCTATTGGGAATAATTATAAGGATGAGATTTGGTGTGATGTTATTCCTATGGATGCATGTCATATGCTACTAGGAAGACCATGGCAATTTGATAGAAAAGTTATTCATGATGGGGAAAAGAATACTTATACTTTATGGAAGGATGGTACAAAAATAGTTTTGCTACCTCTTAAAGAAGAGGGGAAGGCTGAAAATATGCTTTTTGCAACGGAATTTGTGAAGGAGGAAAAGGTAACCAGTTTTTGTTATGCACTAGTTACAAATAAGGATGAACCTGTAAGTGCACAAATACCAATAGAAACAACAAAATTAATAGAAGAATTTTCAGATGTTATTCCTGATGAGCTACTAGATGTATTACCACCCAAAAGAGATGTTCAACACCATATTGATTTGATTCCAAGGTCTTCACTTCCGAATCAAGTGGCTTATGGGATGAGCCCGACATTGCATGCAGAGTTGAATAGGCAAGTGTCAGAGCTCATGCAAAAGGGGGTCATAAGGGAGACCATGAGTCCATGTGTAACACCAGATTTATTAACACCAAAGAAGGATGGAATATGGATAATGTGCATGGATAGCAGAGCAATCAATAAAATTACAATCAAGTATAGGTCCTCAATACCTTGCCTTGATGATATGATGGATGTGCTTGCTGGATCTAAGTATTTCACCAAGATTGATCTTTGAAGTGGTTATCATCAGATTCAGATCAGAGAAGGAGATGCGTGGAAAACAATATTCAAGATAGGAAATGGATTATATGAGTGTTTGGTTATTGCATTCAGGGTATCTAATGCAACTAGTACTTTTATGAGATCGATGAACACTGTGCTACGAGAGTATAATGGTAAGTTTGTTGTGGTTTATTTTGATGATATCATGATCTTTAGTAAAACTAAAGAATAACATTTGAGGCATCTAAGGTTGGTATTTTAAGTGTTAAGGAAAGAGAAACTCTATGCAAATATGAAGAATTACACATTTATGCAAGAGAGTTTTGTATTCTTGGGCTTTATTATTTCAGCAGATGGGGTATAGATGGACTCAGAAAAGATAAAGGAAATTATTAAATGGCCTAATCCCCAGAAGTATAACAGTGGTAAGAAGCTTTCATGGTCTAGCAAAATTTTACAAAAAAGTTATTAAAAATTTCAGCAGTATTGTAACACCTATAACATATTACACAAAAGGAAGGGAGTTTTTGTGGACAAAGGCAGCTGAGAATAGTTTTCAGTTCTTGAAGAAGAAGGTGACAGAGGCACCCATTTTGGCACTACCATATTTTGATAAAATGTTTGAGTTTGATTGTGACGCCTCACATTTGGGTATTGAAGCTGTTCTAAGTCAAGGAGGAAAGCCAGTAGCTTTCTTTAGTGAGAAACTGAATGAGGTAAGAAATAACTATTCTACTTATGATGCAAAATTTTATGCAATTGTACAAGAATTAAGGCATTAGAGGCATTACTTAGTGCCTAAGGAGTTTGTGTACATAGCCATGAAGTATGTGAATACCCAAAAGAAGTTGAATAGTAGGCATGCAAAGTGGGTATCATTTTTGCAGGGTTATAATTTTTCTCTATAACATAAATCCAGAAAATAGAATCCAGTTGCAGATGCATTGAGTAGGCGTGTGACTTTGTTTACCACTATGGAAAATGAGGTGGTGGGTTTTGAAGTAATAAAGGGTTTGTATTCTTATGATTTTGATTTCAAGGATATTGCTGAAAGACTAATTAGTCCATTGTCAAACAATGCAGGAGATGTCCTTGATGAGTATATTTTACAGGATGGCTATCTATTTAAGGGATGCCAGCTATGTATTCTAGTTAGGTATATGAGAGAGAATATAGTGAAAGAGTTGCATAGCGGAGGGTTGGCTGGGAATTTTGGTAAAGATAAGATGATAGCCTTGGTAGCAGACAAATACTATTGGCCAAAGCTGAAAAGAGATGTGGTAAGATATGTCGAGAGATGTTGAATTTTCCATGTCTCGAAAGGCCATGCATAGAATACAGGGTTGTATATGTCATTGCTTATTCCTAAAGGGTCGTGGACAGATCTAAGTATGGATTTTGTTTTGGGATTACCAAAAACACAACGAGGTAATGAATCCATTTTTGTGGTTGTTGATAGGTTTTCTAAGATGGTTGATTTTATTGTTTGCAAGAAAACAAGTGATGTAACAGGTGTAGCAAATTTGTTTTTTAGAGAAGTTGTTCGTTTGCATGGTGTTTCAAAAACCATTACTTCAGATAAGGACATAAGGTTCTTAAGTCACTTCTGGCAGACTTTATGGAAGAAATTTGGAACTTAACTACAGTTCAGCAGTGCCTATCATCCGCAGACTGATGGGAAAATAGAGGTGGTAATTCAGAGTTTGGGAAACCTATTAAGGTGCATCGTTGGGGAAAATCCAAAACAATGGGACTTAGCATTACCACAAGATGAGTTTCCATATAATAGTTCTATAAACAGATCCACAGGAAATTCTGTATTTTCAATTGTGTATGGGAGTAATCCAAATGGGGGTGTTAGATTTGGTAAAGCTACCAGTTGATGGCAGATTCAGTGATGATATAGAAGCATTTTCTAAACATATACAACAATTACAGGAAGACGTGCGAAAGAAGCTGCAGAATAGTAATGATAAGTATAAGGAAATAGCAGATGTGCATAGATAGAGAAAGTTATTTACATTTGGTGAGTTGGTTATGGTATATATGTGAAAGGAAAGGCTTCCAAAAGGAACCTATAACAAACTGAATTACAAGAAGATTGATCCCTACAAAATCGTGAAAACAAATAAATGATAATGCTTATGAGGTAGAATTGCCAGGGAATTTTGATATTTCTCCAGTGTTTAATGTTTCAGATTTGTATTCTTTTCATGGGGATGGTGTAGAAGGGTAAGTTATTTATGAAGTAGTAGATTGGAGGTAGCAGGTTCCGGTGAAGAAGAAAGTAGAAGTGGATCAAATTCTAAATAAGAAAACAATGGACATGTGACATGGGAAATACAACAAATATTTGGTACATTGGAAAGGACTAGAACAAGAGGAAAATACTTGGGTCATAGAGTGGGAGATTAAGAAGTTGAATGCAGATAAATTGAAGCATTTTTAAGAAGACAACTTGTAGGAGCTGCGTTTTTTTCAAGCATGGAAGAATGATGCGTCAAAATTAGCAGGAACTTGACAAGGTCATAACCTGAGCTCTGAGTGTCCGTTGAAGTCCGTTTGTTTTTGAAACCACATGTTTTGATGAGATGAATGTAGTTGAAACCTGCTCTACTAGTTGGGGAAAGTTTTTGACATGTTTTTGGGCCCTAAATCCACCACCTTAAGGCCAAAAATTACGATTTAAGTTATAGTCTGTTTTTTTCCTATTTTTAGGCATTACTTAATTTTAGTCTATTAGTTGAATTATGAGTTAGGAATTTTTCAATTCCTCTTATTTAGGTATGTAGAACATGCGTGGCAATTTTTGTGCCTGTATGAATAAGCATGTGAACTTACTAAGAATAACAAGTTCTAATAAAATGCTAAAAATAGTAATTTCCACCACATAGAGTAGATTTAGTTAGAGTTAGTTTGAGTTTTATTGGAAACTCGATTTGGGAGTTTTTTTTCCTATTTAGGAAAATTTTTGATTCATTATTTAGTGATAAAAAAGAAGATCTATTTCTTTTGAGTTCATGTTATTTGCAGAATATCAAGTTTGTTAGAATTTGGCTACATTAATATCTGCGTCTGTAATCCTCAAATGATGGTAACCCAGACTTAAGATCTATCTTGGAAAATGTTGTAACCCCTTTCATCTGATCAAACAAAACATCAATGTGAGGAAGCAGGTAACAATTCATGATCATTAATTTGTTCAGTTATCTTTAGTCCACACACAAATGAATGCATCTTTCCTTCTTCATAAAAATCACTAGTGCACCCCAAGGAGATACACTAGGATGGATTAGGCCTTTCTCAAGAAGTCCCTCTAGTTGCATCTTGAGCTCATATAGCTCAACGGTGGTCATCTTATATGGAGCACATGAGATAGGCTCTAGGAGACCAATGCTACCTATAGTCTCTATCACTGTTCCCTGATACTCTTCCTGGTGGTTCTCAACCGTTGCATAGATCTGATGGCTAAGTCACATATCACCAATTTTAGGATCTGAAATAGGTGCATTACCCTTGTTGTTAAGGTTTTTTGGGCACTCTCTCCATTGGTTTCTAATTACACCCCATCCACAAAAACTACTATCTCCAGTCCAATGAGATTCAGATCTAACAAGTACTCTAGTGGTTTGTTTTTTGGATCCTGATTATCCTACTATGGAATTTTTTGGTGGTTGCTAACAAGCTCCTGTTGACTAAGCTCTAGGTGCTCCCTATGTTCTGATGCATCCTCTAGGAGAAGGCCCCATACTCCATCCCCTCTGAGTATCAAATCTCTGTAGAGGTCTAAATGGTGGACGATTCTATTGCTACTGCTCCTGAGGTGGCTGTTATGGTATCCTAAAAGATGACTATGTAGAACCATGTCTGCCACAAGGAGGAGGAGTGGATCCCCTTAACCTACTATCCCTGCATCTACTTAATGTTGCTCCTCACTCTATCTCTAGCCTGTTGCATCTTCGCCCTGGTATCCTCTGCAATGCATGCCTTCTCAATGGCCCTCCACTAAGGTCTATGGAAAATGAATGCGTACTTCACCTCCCAAATCCATGTTCACACTCTTGATGAACCTATGGATACTAAATTTCTCATCAAGCATGTAGTGAACATATTGAAGCAAGTCCAGAAACTGACTCTCATACCTTGCTACTGTCATGGATGCCTAGTGTAGGTCATGAAATTCATCTATCATCTCCTGAATAAACCTCTTGTATATGTATCTACTCTAGAACCACTCCTTAAAAAGCTCCAAAGCAATTGTCTCATAGTCCACATGGATCTTTTGCTCCTTAGTCCTCCAAAAAACACCTACTCCATCCCTTAGAATATGAATCGCAACACGAGCCTTCATGTTGCTAGTAAATGGGCAAAGCTTGAAGCATCTTCTCAAGCTCACTAACCAAGACTCGATCTAAAAACCTCCTTCAGGTGTAGCGTTAAGAATGGGATATCTTCAACTTTAGCCAAGGTCTTGTAAGTTAAGGAAATTGTACTCTAGTTGGACTTGTAAAAGTTAGTATAACCCTTGGCGCAGATAGGAATATATCAGACCAAGGATCAATCAGGAAGTAGAATTTATGGTCGAAACATGTAATTAACCCATTGCTATTGAGACTAAATCCTTAAGATGAATAGAGTAAATCTCTATAATAGGAACACATGTGTAATGTACCCTTCCATGCGCAATATGTCTGTGAAAATATGAATTCCTAATTAGAGCAATGGATTGTGAATCAAGAATGGTACAACTTAATTAGTTCACCTACATAGTTGGTTATAATAACTTTAATATTGAAAGAGTGTATTATTAGTATTAAACAGTGTTATGGAATGAACTCAGCATAGGTCTTTTATTGATCTAGTAACCTTCCATTTTCTTCCTCTATATTTTTTTCCTTGTAACGAGATTATTTTTCCAAACCTAGAAAACACAACTCTCTCAAACAATCTTTAAGTCAAATATTAGAACACACATGTGTGTATATATGTTCCTAATCACAGTCATGCTATATAAATTTATTTCCACAAGAGAAACGAGTGAATTATAAAGGAACCACTATAGGTGAAATGTTAGACAAAAACGCGCATCTTAGTTGTGAAGTAACGAAGGGTCCCATGTTATGTGTTCTTCAAACATTTATAGTCAACTAACAAAAATAGGATGGTAATAAATCTTTCACCTTGAACAATTATGTGTTGTGGGAAGTGCTTATGAGTAAGTGTATATTGTAGTGGGTTGTTGTTGTACTTTGTAATTTTTGGAAATGTTTCTTTGATGTGCATCATGTGTTCTATGTTATATAATATGGGTCCATGGTTACAAAAATGTCTCATGAGTTATGCATTTTCCTATGTGATCTTATGTGATGTTATGTATCAAGCAATGCAAGCCAAAAAAAAAATCTTATTATTATGTGTGTGTAAAATGTGGGCATTATAGAATCAATTATGGAAACTTGTACTCTTCCTCTTATTTCAGCAGAGTTTTCATATTCTTATGTAGCAACAGAATTTGGAAATTATCATTTCAGTCCATGATTGTGAAAATGTGAATCCAAACTGTAGAGAGAGCTGGAGTAAAGTGAAAAAAACCAAGAAAGGGAAAAACATTTCTCCTAAGATGCATTTAATATCCCATGTGAAGGTTGTCCCAGGGATAAGTTGTTCTATTGTTTCCTTTTGTGTTTTGTTTTGTTGTTCATTTGTGGTGTTTTTGTTGTTCCTTCTTACCATTGGTAGACGCAACCCCATTTGAGCATCATTGTCATATCTTTGTCTCCATTTGACTATGTTGTATCGGGGAAGGGTCCCCTCAACCCTATTTTACCCTTAATCAAAAAAATCTACCACTTTATTTGCCCACTTTTTTAGTTTAAATATTGAATACATGTAAGATTTATTCTAATAAAAATATGATGCATGAGAAATCAGAAATGATTGAGCCCCTCCATCAATTAGTCATGTGAGTGAAAGGTATATTTTTATCTGCCACTCAAGCTCTGCTATTTTTTAAACTCTATTTTTACATTGTTAAGGATTTCAATTTGACACCTTTTTGTTTTGTTAGGAAGTATGAATATATCAATGGAGCGATGCACATGAAATAGTGACATTAAGTATATGCATATCACACTTTTTCCAAGGCTAAAATTGTAACAACCAAAAAATATCAATTATCTATTTTCCACTTTATCATCTCAATCTCGCATGATTGGAATTTGCACTTATACAATCCAAAATAAAAAATGTGGAAAATAAAATAGGTTTTAGTATTGAAACCAATCCATAAATGATGTCAAGGTTTTTAATTTGACATTGTTTGTTTTGATAGATAATATAAAGACATCAATGAAATTTTGGAAATAAAAATGTGAAAATTAAATAGCTGCATGTACCACACCTTTTCCAAAACTCAAATTGTAACACCCAAATAATATCCACTATTTGTGAACTCCACTTTATCAACTCAATATCACTTGCATTATTCATGTGGTTGTAATTTGAACTTAAAGGAGGGGAAATAAATAATGGGGAAAATCCATTATGTTCATTGTTCGAAATCCAATTGAAATTTTTGTTTCTTAGAGAATATTTTATCCCCTTTATAATTCTAAGCTTGAATGAGTGCAAGGAAATAAATGATGTGTGAAAAATCATCAATAATTAAGTTCATATTATTCATGTGAGTGTAATATGTGCTTAAAGGGGCCAAAATAAAAAATGGTAAAACTACAATAGGTTATATGTTAGAAACCTAGCCGATATTCTTGATTCTTGGAGCACTTTGTAGCCCCCTTATAGTTTTAAGCTTGAGTAGGTGCGGAGAAATAGGTGATGCACAAATAATCATCAATAATTGAGCTCATATTATTCACATGAGTGCAATTAGCACTTAAAATGAAAAAAATTAAAAGTGGGGAAATTCTAATAGGTTCCATGTTAAAGACCCAACATAAATGGTTGCTTCTTGGATCACTTTGTAGCTCCCCTTCCAATTTTAGGATCAAGTAAGTGTAGAGAAATATGGGATGTGACAATAATCGTTGATGATAAAGTCTCTCCAATAGTTGATCATAAATGTCTTGTGAGTGAAAATTTGACACTAAGATTCCATTATTCAGGGGAGTGCAATTTGTGCTTTATAAAGTGGCCAAAATAAATAAATTGGGAAAATCCAATAGTACCATGGTCAAAACCCAACCACGTTGATTTCTTCATCTAGTTATTTGTAGCCCGTATTTTAGTTTTAATCCTAAATAAATGTAGGAGTAATTGCAGGAAAACAAATGAAACATGAAAAAGCATTGATAATTGAGTCCCTTCACTAATTAGTCATATGAGTGAGAGGTTTATTTTATCTATCAATCAAACTTTACTATTTGTTTTTTTTTTTGTCGTCAATATTTTTTATTGCACAACATTTGATTTTTTTTAAGACAACATAAAGGCATCAACGGAATGTTGAAAATAGTAAAGTGCAGCTTCACCGAATCTATCCTTGGCAATTTTCAAATCCTCTTGCTGCTCCAAAGAAGACTAAAGTAATTTCAAATAAATAATCGGAGCACCTTTAGCTTTGGGAACCATATTTAATCCTTCCTTCCCTTGATTGATAGTAGAAGCATATAAGATAGCCTTGCTCACAAGTGACTTTTGAAAATCATCCCAACCTTTTTGCTGACCTCCAAATTTTGAATTTGAACCTCCTTTGTCTATATGCTTCTAGTCAAAGAATTTACGTGATATCGCCATATGAAACCCAAGATGGGCTTGTCAATATTCTTCCTTCAATGATGAGGATTTTCCCTTATCATGCTATAAGGGACACATGATAACATTATGCCCAGTTTTTGGCACCGAAAGCATAGTACGAGGCAGTTCTAACAATCCTTCGAATCCAGTACCCAACAGAAAAAAAATCATTCACCTATCATGAAAAAGAGGTTTTCTTTGATCAATTTTTACACATTCGTGTAAATTTCCATTAATTCTTTTCATTTAACAAAGTGTACCCTGATGAATTCTCCCACTACTACCATGATTAAATTTTGCATTATTAAATTATCCAACATGGTAGAGTATAAAGTCTCACCCATGCAGGAATTTCAGTGATTTTCTCCACCTGAGTGACCAAAAAAGGGAGTTCAAGGAAAAACACACAAACCCTAAATCCCCTAAACCATGGACCTTGACGTAGAACAATTGTCCTCAATTGAGAATAGAATATGAAATAAATTATTGGAAAGGAGATGAGTACTAGAAAGAGAGCAGTCATACAAGTCTGATATCCACTGCTCTAACTCTTCCAAAGTCGCGCCCTAGAAAATGAAGTCTTTTAAAATTGAGTGCAAGGTAGAGTCAAAAAAAGCGTAATTTCTAGGATCTGTCAATGGAAATTCTATGAGGAATGCTGTCAATATCAAGTCCTTGAAGGCCACTGTCATCTATAACTACTGGATCTCTTTGTTCAATCCTATTCAAATTAAAAAAAGACGTAACAAATTTATCAAGAGGTGGATTTAAAGGAAACAAACGAGATTTCATTAACATATTGGCGGCGGAAATAAGTTGTCCGGTACTGGTGGAATTTGAAGTGCCCTGCTTCCTGATGTCCATTGGACTATGCTTGCCATGCCTAGCACATCGTACGTTGGTTAAACCTTTGTTAATAGGGAAGACAAAGGTTCTCGATCCTAAATATTACTGAGTCATAACACTTCGGCCCAATGCAATGCAGCTATTTTCTAAACCCTAAGAAGAGCCGAGGGATTGTCCTTCAATGGTGAATCCAAGTAGATTCTCAAGTGCCTTTGGATTTTCCATCTCAGCCTGGAAATAATATCAACATTGATGGTATGAATTTAGGGCATTTGTATAGTTTTTAAATACCATAAGATCTGAAGACACTCTTTAGAATTTGCATATGGGTCAAAAATGTGTGAGCTTCTCTCCACCTGAAAAACTAAGTAGAAGTTGGATTGAAAATAATCCGTGGCTTAAGCCACTCTTGATGACAAAGGCTTCCCCTCATTCGTTTATCTCTCCTAGAAATTGTGATTTCATTTGGGTCTTTTGATACATACATAAATACATACATACATACATACACACATATATATATATATATATATATATATATATATAGGGAAGGTATGTTTAATGTTTGCAATGAGTGTGTAGATTATAGAGCACATGAAAACGCGGGTTTCAAGAAGGCAACTCAAGATTGACAAGCGGCCAATTGGACCGAGCCTTCAAGCCTCGCATGTTTTATTGTAGCCTTGTGTGCATAGTTTGTGATGTAAATTTTAATGGGCACCATGGGTGACTCCAAAATTTGTAATTAATGTAATAATGTTTTATTAGTCTTTTGTAAAATAGTATAGGGGACTTGTTGGTCTCCATTTGTATGTCTATTAGATTTATAAATTTAGTTTTTAGGAGGTTGCGGTCACATAAACACAAAGTGGGTGGGGCCCACAACCTCAACTCTTGTGCCATCTAGCCAAACCCGAAATTAGGCTAAAAATGACAATTTTTGGGACCCCTTTTATCTTTGGGGATTCTCTTTTCATTGAAAATAGCCCTTGGACCTTACCTATGGATAGGAGGGCTTCATTTCTTAGTCAAATGAGAGTTTTCCCTCCCATTTGACCCCTCACAATTCAGGGTTATGTGTTCATCAAAACTTGTTTGGTGTTTGACTTATTAAAATTTAGAAGAATTTTTGGGATTAGTTCTTAAAATAATTGTATTTTACTCTCTTTTTATTTTTTAGAATCTTGGGTTGGGGAAAAGAGAGCGGTGACACATGTCACCCTCTCATTTGGGAGGATATTTCCTTGTTTCTCTTCAAATACATCATCATCAAGGAGGAAAAGGGATTTTGGCTAGTTGTTTTTAGCACTTGGATTTGTGAGTTGATATTGGAGATTTGGCTTTGGAGTGGATTAGATAACATAGATACTTGGAGTGCTATTTAAGGTAGGATTTTTGTGCCTTATTTTATTTTATTGTATGTATTTGGAAAAAAATGGATGTTTTATGTGGATATGTGTTTTGAATGTTGTTGTATGGTTATGATTTTATTTTTTCAATTTATTTTCTCCATCTATCATGTGTTGTGATGGATTTTTGAGTAGTGTGGGGGAAGAGAGAATGAATTCCCTGTCTTCACCACATGGCTTAATGGATAAGCCATGTCGGTATTATTTATCATTTTCCCCTCATATGGTTTGAGGTGGGGAAGGTTGTTCAGATGGTTTGAACCCCCTTCCCCGTCCTTGGAAAGGAAACCCAATGCGGTTTGAAAATCCTCCTAGGAAAGAATTTTGGTGCTTGGAAGGAGATATAAGGAGGGTGTGTTTTCATGTAGCGATAAGGAGGTCATATGGAGTTATTTTGTGTGTGTTTCCTATGGTTGGATCACATCTTTGACATGCTTGGATTTCTCATCCTCTCTTCCCCATTGGAGGAAAAACATGGATTTTTCTCCTCTTGTGATTTGTGGTCTATTTGCTATTTTGTGTGTTTTAATGTTGTTGCATTGTGTTGTTTCTTGTTCATTTCCGTACCTACTTGTGTATACTTATGGATTGCTTTCTCTCTCTCCCATGGTCTTGGATGGAGGCTAGCATGTCCTCCACTCTTTGGAGATGGCATGTAATTATGCCAATAGGTTGGGAGGTAATGAGGCCCTATATCCTTGTGATTTGAAGACCTTATGGAATGGAAAACATGCAAATTTTTAGCTTGAAGATCGATGACCCAGAAAATTAAAGACTTGTTTATGTTGTTCCCAACTTTTGGGAGGTTTCTTCACTTAGAGTTTATTTGGTTGTGTAAGTGACGTAATGTCCATTTTAAAGAGTTCCTATTCATGCGATAAAACTATGTATATTTGTACTTGTAAGGATTGTGTTGACCCATCCTCTTGTGAAGGAATGTTTTCCTTTGTAAACATGATTGTCTTCTTGTTGCAATTTTCTTAATTAATGCTTAAAGCATGTTGAAAATCCTACTTCATTGGGTTGTAAAGTTCCCTATCTTTAATTTTGAGGATGTGATGTAATAATGTCAAATGGAATGGATGTTTGCTTGTATCATTTATGTTTAAAAGAAGGTTTAAGACAAAAAAAAAAATGTAGAGTTCACTAAATTTTATTACTCTTGGTATATTTGCCTTGTTTGGAGTATTAGAAAACTAATCTTCTTTTCTATTAGTGCTTAATGATTTATTGAATGTGATTTGGTTGACATGTATTATGAATCCTAAAGAAACTATATTTTTATTGCAATCCTTAGCTTGAAAATTTAAAGTAAGGGCTAATTTTTAGACTTGGTATTTAAGGAATCATTATATTAGCATTCTTTCTCTAAATATGTTAAACTAGAAAGTGAGAATATACTAATTATGTTGTAAATGTATCTATTCTTCCATTTTAATTTCTCCTAAAAGCTAGTAAACAAATTTTGTAGTTGAAAGCTTGCCTTAGCCTAGAACTTTTGCATTATATATCTTCCTAGTTGAAAAATAGATAAAATGTCCCCTTAATTCTTTGTTATACAAAACCTAAGACATTGAAAAATGTTATATATATATATATATATATATATATATCTTCCTAGTCGAAAACTAGATAAGATGTTCCCTTGATTTTATGTTATTAAAAACCTGAGACATTGAGAAACACACACACACACACACACACAAACACACACACACACATGAGGTAACAATAAAGAAAAATTATCCCCTTCTGTCGATATAAAAATATATGGTCAAAAGGGATCAAAGTAATAGGTAATATGTTGCATTGTTTTGAGCAAAGAATAATTAAAAAAGAACAAAAAATAAAATATCATAACCTATAATGAATGAATGAATGTGTGTGTGTGTGTGTGTGTGTGTGTTGTGTGTGTGTGTGTGTGTTCTAGATTTTGGTTTGATTTAATAATAGAAACAAAGAAAAAAACAATTTAATTTTGTTATTTTTTTGTGGGGGCTGCGGAGAACTGCTACTCAGCAACCATTGTGGCTTCCAACTCCCCTGTGTGGTGCTACAAATATTTTACCCAAATGCACCCCCTCTCTATGCCTTCAGTGCCCCGTCCACCTTTGGTCACTCCCCCACTCCATCCTCACCCCCTTTTCACCTCCTCTGCTGCCTCCCATAACTTGCACCTGCATTCCCACTAACCAAAAAAATAATTCAAGCCAATGTTCAAGGAAGTAATGGATAAAAAGAAAAATCCCTAAATGATAAGACGATGCGTGGCTAGGTAACTTTAAGGTTTTGTAGTCAAAGGAAAATAATGGTAGATTCTAATCTTTGAAATATAAATTATTATCTTGTACCTAAACCACCATAGGAATTCCATTCAGGTAAAAGTATAAACAATTAAATAGTTCACTTTATTGTATGAAGTGGTTTTAATGGTCTTGTGTGTATGTTATTTATAAAAAATCATTTAATAATATTACTAATTCATAAGTGAATATATATATACATATATTAAAGTATGGTACGTAAAGTAAGACCAATACGTTAGTATACCCTTATAACTACAATGTCTCTACCAGGTCAATATTTATTATAAATAACCTCACATAATTTTCATCACAGTATTATAATCGGGTAAATAGCTATGATAATGCTATTATACATATAAAATTCATAATACGATATTAAATATAAGATTATGATTTTTCATGCGTAATCACAGCACCCTATAATGTCTGCAACTCAATGGGTTGAGATCGTCAGTGTGATTGCATAACATGGAGATTTTTCCAAAGTGTGAGACTTTGCAATGAGGAAAGCTGTCCGGATGAAGTCTGGTTCCTAATCCTCTATTCAGGTGCACACATACAATTTGCAGAGGATCTACTCTAAAGTCTACTCTAAAGTACCAATGAGACAAGGTTAAGAAGATACAAGAAAATAAACCTAACTAGCATAGGTGATGTACCAAAGGAATGTTGAACAATCTGCTTTGTAATTAAACACAAACCATAAAATGTAGTAAATCACCATGCATAGATAAACAATATTGCAATGAGAGATTAGGAAGATACAATGAACATAAGAAAGGGTTGAAATCATCCACACACTTATATTATTGCTTTAAAGATTTGATACAGTCCATTACAATGGCCAAGAGGCAGGATTGCATTAATAGTTTGAATGGGAGCTTAGATCTCCACAAATACACTTTTAGAAAGAGAAGAAGGGAGGGTGAAAAAAAAAATGTCCAACCTTTAGAAAAATGCCCCTCCTTATAGAATATAGGAAGAATGAGAGAAGGAGATGAGGATAATTTGTAAATTCTACTCCAACCACCCCAAAAGAGCATTGAATTTTCCTGTAACAATGATGGGTTCCACTACAAAAAATTATGCCTCCATGTGTTGTTCCTTTTTAGGAAAGAAAGGAATCCCATACTTCATTTATGGTGGTACATGAGAAGCCTGAAAACCTCAAACATGGTGGACTATATTTTTTCATTTTTAAGAACCTAGTCCCACTAATTTAAAGATATCCAGTCATAGTTGAGTAGCAGATGTTGAGGGATTTCCAAAAGGTCCTCTCTTGCTCAAATCTGAGCTTCCAATCGAAAGTTATGATCATCTGAAGGTCAACATTGGGCATTCCACATAGGCTCTCACAATATTTTAAAAGATCTAAGAATTTAAAATTATTGGTGCGCTTCATGATTCATTTTTTATTTAATTGACCTTCTGCCAATATTTTCCAAACTGCTTTGGGTTTGGATTCTATCTATGCAAGATCCGCATTGAAGCCCCACACATTCTTAAGGATTTTGCAGCCTTTTAAAGTCCTAGGAATGCGACGTTCTGACACTTGGCATTGTTCACAAACATGCTGCTTCGTTCCTTTGGGTGAGTAAAGGGCCCCACTATATATAATTTCAAAACCCCTTTTTGGGTGGGACATTTGTAGTTAGCTCCACGTGGAAACCCTATGGGATTCCAAGACTCTACACCCTCCCTTCACTCTTGAAGTTGCGATGGTTAGACACTTGGCATTTTCTGCGAGCCTGCTCTACTTTCTTTGTGTTTTGGCTAAGTCCCATATATTTAGGAGAAAGATTGTTGCACCCTAGATACGTGGAGGGCCTGCACCCGATTAGGTACCAGCCTTTGGATTTTACCATTGAAGTTGCAATGATGAGGCATGTGAAGGCTTCCGCTGGCTCTTCCCATGCTTAGAATTTTCAACAACTGCTGTAACTTTCTTGGGATTTGGCCACATGGAGAGCCTATGCTTGATTGGGGACCACCCTTTGGATTTTACCTTTGAATTTTCACTGATGAGGAACGTGGAGGTTTCCGCTGGCTCTTCCCATTCTTATACTTTTTGATGAATGGTGTAACTTTCTTGAGCTCTAGCTACGTGGAGAGCTTGCGCTTGATTTGGGACAAACCTTTGGATTTTACCATTGAAGTTACGCTGATGAGGCACGTGGAGGATTCCACTGGCTCTTCCCATGCTTAGAATTCTCAAAGGCTGGTGAAACGTTCTCAGGCTTTGGCCACGTGGAGAGTCTACACTTGATTTGGGACCAGCCTGTGGATTTTACCATTGAAGTTGCATTGATGAGGCACGTGGAGGCTTCTGATGGCTCTCCCTATTCTTATAATTTTCAACGGTTGGTGAAACTTTCTTGGGGTCTTGCCACATAGAGATCCTGTGCTCGATTGGGGACAAGCATTTGGATTTTACCATTGAAGTTGCGTTGATGAGGCACGTGGAGGATTTCACTGGATCTTTCCATGCTTATACTTTCCAATGGTTGGTGCAAATTTCTTGGGCTCTAGCCACGTGGAGAGCCTGCACTCATTTGGGAATCTTTATTTTAAGAATCATACCAAAAGTGCACCGAAGAGACGTGTGGAGGATTTCGCTGGCCCTTTTTTATACTTAGCCAATTCAGGCCTCGAATGAACAAATTATATATGTTGAGATTCACATGGGGGTCAAGTGCATCCCTAGGGTCTCCGCTTTTTTTGCTCATTTTGAAAGTGTGCTGAGCTTACACATGGCACCTTCCACAGCTCTATTGCTTTACTTCAAGTCAACTTACTTTGGGCTCAATTTTGACTTACCGAATTAGGTTTCTTCATTTTTCAACCGTCCATTTCTCAAGATCCCCAAAAATGTGAAGTCCAAAAACTTCAATCCTTTCTCCATTTTTTCACTTGATCTTTGATCTTCTTCAAAATTTCCATTGGCCATTCATTTTCCCATCTTCCATTGCCATAGTCAAGCCTTCCTATAACCTAATTGTTAGATTTGAAATGTGGTCTCACATGACTGAACCGATCTCTTCATTTCTCTGATGTGGAAGGTCGTGTTTGATCAAACTTTTCCCAAGGGGAAAATTTTGATACCAATGATATTTTCCAAAAAAAAACAATTACAACACATGTAAGGGTCACCCTATAACAAAACTATAATATCATGATGGCTATAATATTTTGATAAGCTTATATGTATAAAACTTGTGGTAATTTTTATTAGGGATGAAATGGGTATATTGGAAACACATCACACATACGGATTATTATATATATAATTTTGGGCAATTAGGGTTTGTTTTCTAGTGCTGAAGTTGGGGCATTACGGTATATTTCACTAAGGAAATGGGTCTTATCTCTTTTTTGAGGTCATGTTAAATGTTTGATATATTAAAATAATATAAAAATAAAAATAACCATGAAAAAATTGAACAAGATCAAAAATTTATATAAAAACATCAGGCTCAATAATGTTGTCGAAGACAAATTTCATTAACGGTGGAAACACATTAAATCTAGTCATTCCATCTCATAAAATAAATGGATTTACCTCACCAAATGCAACAAAGATCCCTCTCATAGAGATTCAAGGGAGTAGTAAACTATGATGCATAATTTCTTCATCGATATGGATATACATATTATGTATCACTTTTTTTACTTGGGGAAATGTGTTGTTTAATATATTCCCACACGTTCCAATCAATGGTATGTTTTTTTTTTCAATGTTTTCCATAGATTGGGTCTAGTGTTATTCCTTACCATCCATTTTGTAATTAGCAGAAATGAAGGATAGTGTGTGTTGTGTGTAGTTCCCACTCCTCTTCGGTGCTATTTCATTTTGATATTGATACTATTGGATTGATACTCACACATTTTGATTATGATACATTGATCAGTAGATGATAGATTATATTGATATTTGGACTATTGACATTATGAGGTTTACGTTTTATTCTGATGCACTAAATAGTTATGTTAGATACTTATATGTGCATGTGTGTGTGTGTTGATTTGCATGATGTGGATTTTATAATGAAATATTATACTCTGGATGTTTTGAGTAGAATTATAATCTCATGGAGGTTATGTTTATAATTTTGATAAATTGATAGATAATAGAATTTTTAATGTTTAATAATGATTATTGATCTTATATGTATATTGTCTCGATGTTGTTAATATGGTTGAAAGGCCAGAGAGCTATTTTTTTGTGTGTAGTACTTTGATCATATACATCAAAGGGGATAGGGGACCAACCACGAAAGGGTTTTGGGTGTTGAGAAACGTGAAAATTTTTGACAAATTGTGTAATGGTTTAGTGTGATGTTTTTGCATGCCTAGTTAGGAGGTTTCCCATGGGAGGTTGACCTCACATGCGTGGCCATGGGATGAATTGAGTTCCCTTTCTTTAATTTTATATGTGCTTTATTTATGTTTTATGGATTTGAAATCTGGAATTTTTGTCACTTTACTAACATGGTGTAATGTGCCTTAATTAAGCTAAAGTATTCTTATTTCCTTAACTTAATTAGGGATGTGACAAATATTTAATGATGAGGTTAGGTGGTCCTTGTTGTTAGTGAAATTTATGTTGATTTGTGAGTGTTTTACACCACCCCAACTTCAAAATTCAGATTTTGTTTTGGAGGGCCTTTATGGAGGCTTGTGGGACAAGTAAGGCTTGTCCCATGCCTCTTATATTTACCCAATAACCTTACCTATGGGTTGGGAATTTTATGTTTTAATTTTTTATCCATTTTTGAGTGTAAAAAAAATAAACTCATTGAACTTTCCTCCTACCCCTTTTTATTGTGTCCTTTGAAAGCATTGTGTGCAAGTAAGTGAGTCATCTAGGTTTTTCATAGTCCTTATAAGTGCATTGATTTTCTTGGAGTTTGTGTGTTGACTTGAGTGTGGGAATGGAGGAATGATGAATTAGCATCCTACATGGATCCACCTCATCATCCTCACATTCTATTTATATTTATGGATGATTTTTGGTTAGAATGGGGGTTACTTGTTCATTTTTCTTCTTGTGCACTTTTGGATTGGGAGATTGTTTGAGTGACTTTGGGATTGCTTGGCTTGGAATTGAAAGAGTATTGTGAAGTTTTATTGGATATTGATTGAGAGGTAGACTCTCCACCTTAGTTATTTTGCATTATGTTTGTTTTTATATGAAATTTTGTGCTTGTTAAAATTGGTTAAGCCTTGTGTATGTGCTTGTGTGTTGGTTGGGTAGTAGAGCTTACGTTGAGTGTGGGAGAATGGCTTATGGGACCATTAGGGAGAAAAAAGGGATTTTTTTAGGCAGACATTTGGTGGGAGTGTGGATGGGAGTTTCACCTATGGGGAGTGAAAAGGAAATCAAAGTTATTTTGATGCATACTTGCAAGGGAGAGATAAGGATTTTGTGTTAATTTTTTTGTGCACTTGGAGGCTTAGGGTAAAACTCCCACTCCACATGGGAGGCATAAGGAGGTGGTTTCCCACATCCATTTATCTATTTTGTTTGAGTTAAAACCTTTGGGTAAGTGCACGACGTTGGTGGACAATTCTGTGGACATAAAAACCTGAAATAAAGGAATTGCGATTGTGGTTTACATACCGTGATCATGGTTCTAAACTGCGATCACGGTTCCTAAATTCTAGGTTCAGTAATTACTGAACCTAAAACCATGATCGTGGTTTAGAACCATGAGCACAGTTATAAACCACGATCGTAGAACTCTGAGAAAAAATTTAGCAGTCCCGTGACTCCTTATTTTCCTCATTTCTCATTTCAAACCGTGATTTTTCCTAAACATTTTTCACTCGTGCTTTCAATACCACCTCAAAATTTCTCATCAGACTTCTAGATAGTGATAGATTCAACCATGCCACCAAGATGAGGAGCTAAGTCCCCGATTGTAATCATTTTTTTGCATTTTATGTTTTTTTTTGCATTTTAGGTTTTTTTTTTGCATTTTCATGGGTTTTTTGAAATGTTTGTTTATGTATACAATTTTCTTATTTTATCAATTGGTCGGCAAGCTCAAAATCATGCAAACCATCAAAAAATTCCTCAAAACCCACCGAACATTCCTCAAAACCCTCCTCCAAACATAAATCCACCTCTTCTGGCTCCTTCTGTCCCCAATGAGCCAGCAGGAACACAAGATAATATCATTGGAAGAATATGAGAAAATAAAATTTTCATTGAGAACATAATTAAAACTATAAGACAAAACCATGCTACAAATCCATCCCACATGACTTTAGCCAATACATTGCAAACATTGATTGGTGAAGTCGAGTCTGCAACCAACCAAATACATAGATGGAACACCTTTAGAAGTGACTGTAGGTGGTGGTATGTGGATAAACTATCCCATGTGGCTGTCAAAGACAAAAAAATTTGAAAATACCTCATTTGTGCATTGTTTACCGACCCTAGAACTAATGCCCCCCTAAAGTTACTTGCAAACGGTTCCCAATCCATTGGGACCAATGGTGGATGGTTTTTGATTATCCACCATGCAAAAACAATGATGTTCCTCTTTATTTTTTGAAGAAATTATATTGCGATTTCGTGATCAATGAGGTCTCGAATTATTTTAACTTTTCTAAATTTTTTGGTTGAAGAGGTGGCTCTGCACAGAGCAGACCTGGTGCACGCGTAGGTCATCCTAGGATCCCCCATGCCCCAAAACCCTTGCTTCCTTCAGTTATCCCTCCTACAGTGAAGGTGGTTGTAGAGATTAATACATTACATGCATTAAGGGAGCTCACTGACACTCTCACCCAGCATAGTGACCAGATTGCCTCTGGTGATGTTGGCGGAGACGCTAGTTCTAGTGCACCACACCACTATGGATCATGTGGTGCCGTATGCACTGCAGGTGAGACATCATTTGTTGGTTCACAGGATTTCTTTTCTATAGATGAGATGCTGGGGAATGTTTTTGGAATTGGTGCCACTGATATTGGTCTTTCACAGGTAAATTTCAAATAAATTTAAATTTTATATATATATATATATATAATAGTTTAAATCACATGTTTGAGATATTGATATATATATATATATATATATATATATATATATATATATATGATTGTACGTCATGTACATACATGTAAAAAACAATTTTTTTATTTTATTTTAAATAGCAAGAGCCGATGAAGGAAACATACGGTGTCTACATGCTGGCTACTGCAGCTGGGCATGTTTCAAACATAAGTTTCAAGTTGTACAAACTTACAAATTTTTAATTTCATTTGATTGCACTAGATTATTATTATAATGTTTCACATGTATGTTGTACATGTATTAATATTTTTCTCTTTTATACACAGGATCCTGGCGGGTCAACATCTTCTTAGGGAACCAAGGCTACTGGCACACCTCACATGTGTTTTATGCAGGTTAGTAAATCTCTTTACACTTTGTTTCTAATTACTGGAAGTTCACGTGGATTACATGCTTTTGACCTCTATCATGTAGATTTTAATATTGATTTATACATGTTTTTTGTATAGATTATGACTGCTAGAGAGACTCTTCCATATATGTAGACTATGGAGGCTGCTGTAGATACTGCCATAGCATCTGCAGATCCACTAACTGAGGTACAATTTTTTTAATTTGTTAAATTTTGGAGGTTCATTATTTCTTATTAAACTAAAATCTACAATATCAAATTTTGTAGGTATATGTGAAATATTTAATTTGAAAATTATTTATTTATATGTAGCTTACCCCTTGCGAGTCTATTGTTGTCCCTGCGACGCGTCAACAACAAATTGATAGGGATCATGACATTGTGGTAAGATTTCACATGCATTTTAACTAAATTGTACAAGTTTCTAAATTTTTAATGTATTTTAGAATTTTGGGTGTTAAAAACTTGTTGTTTATGAATGTGCAGGTTAGGTTGCAGGCATGCTTAGAAACACCTAGGACCACACAGATGAAATCCGTAGTGGCATCTCCCTCCACTACATCCCCAGGTCGTGGACGTGCTACTTCTAGCAGGGCGAAGAGAGGAAAGATGTTTCATGAGTAGATTTATAGTCCACCTGGATGTACATATGTGGTCATGAGTAGATTCATTGTCCATTGTATATATATATAGCCTTTTGCGAATGCATGTGGTCCCATATGTACATTATGACACGTGCTTAGTTCGATATGTACACATACATTATGAACTTATACATATATATTTTCAGAGATGTGCGTCTAGAGCACACTTTGTTTGATTCTTATATATATATCCATGTGTGTTGGTTTTCATATTTATGACTTAATCAGTTCTTCTTTAACAAGAAGTGTAACGTTGGGATGCATATTTCTTAACTTCTACTTTATGGGTTTAGCATCTAATGGACAACATTAGTATTCATATTCTCATAATAATGCTATGAAAACATTTTTTTCTTTTGTTGAAAGTGAAGCTCCAAGATTTATCTATTATTTTTCTATATGTTCTTTGTCTTGTTTGTTTATTGATGACTCAAAGAGGATTTCACTATGAGACTTAAGTTTTTTTTTCTTGCAAGGATTTTTAGAAGTAGTCTTGATTTTTCTTATACTCTTTTTATTCAAGTGTTCAGACATCTGTACTTTTTATCCAAAGTATGCACAATCATCTAGGTTGATGGGAAAATATTTATTATGATCCCCCTTCAAAATAGAATCCTTGATTCCCATGAATTCTGCAAATGTCTCATCATTATCAAAGAGACACTGAGAGATCTTATATTAATAAGGCATGTTGAGGACTTAATTTATCATCTAGACCATTCTTTTGATATGTTGACTCCAACAATGTTAAGGGATTGACCAATGATGGAAATTTCTTATTACCAGTTTCAATATGCAGATCTTTTTAGATAGGACCCGCAAACCACAAGCACTATTTTGATATGACGGATGAGTTAAACAATGAGCTCTATGTATAACGGTAACTTTTTCTCTTGGTTATTGCATGGGATTGGATTTTGATGAAAAGAGATATGATCATTGGAGTCAAGGTGTGTACTAATTTCTTGAAGGTGTCTGAGATCTATGTTTGTCAACATCCCTTAACTCATAAGTGTTTTATATAATATTTTCTTATATGAACAATGGTGATTTTGAGGAGATATAGGATCAAAATTCTAGCTGGTGCCTTTTCCAATTATTCTATTAAGTCGTATTGGACTTGTTGTGGAATAGGTAGGGGATAAATGGTATTACCAAACTAGAATGTCTTGTATCCACATCACAACTTTTCTCTAAGATCCTAATGGTATTTAATTGTTCATTATATAAATGGACACATCTTATAAGGGATTAAAATTATTTATCATTTTTTGGATAGATGTAGGTAGTATTCCGATAGTCATTACAAGCTTGTCCATGATCTGAATTTTTTTTCTTTTTATCTCCATGGTTAGGATATATGGTTATTTGAATATACCCATCTTCTCGTTAGGACCATGTATAAATTCTTTGCAAATTGTTGTAGCAACATATCTTTATCAAATGGGTAAGGAAATAGATTTTTGTATAGATATTTTCTATTGTGTCCTACATTTCTTTCTTGTAAAGTGGTTAGCATATTCTTCATTGAATGCAACTCTTGTTGAATCATTTTTTCCTTTGTGGGTGATATATTGGTCTATTCACTTTAGCAACTTTGAAATTTTCTTCATTAGATGGATAAATGTGAAATTCACCTAACTTTATCTTGAGTCTATCCTTGCATGTATTCCTATTCAAGTAACCTAGAAGGTCACTAAATTTTGAGTGAGTTTTAGTATTTGTCTTTGAATGATCTCCTCTTCGAATAAGGCATCATCTTCATCATAAAATCTAGGAGGAGGTGATTCTTTGTGACTATGTTCAATCTTGAATCTACATGAAGCCTTAAAGTAAGGTTTTCATGAATCACTTGTTGGTTTTAGTGGGTGATCCTCAACATTTTTGTTACGTTTTATTGAAGTGGAAGAATAACCTGTATTAAAATGGATGTCCATTTCTATGAGGGATGGTCATTTTGGATCTTCTACTTTTTGATTCATGGTCTTAATCACCACTTCATACTCTTGTAATAGTCTACCTCCTAACTCAAGAACACTTGCAAGTACTTCGTCTCTATTGTAGTAAAGGAGCTCATGAAACGAAAGATAGATCTAATTTGTTTTGGTCTTCGTATGAATTAGATTCTTCTCCACTATGAAAAACCAAAGGTTCCGTGTCTTTGACTTGTGAGAAGAGGGTTCTAAATATTTTCGACTGAATGGGTATGTTGAATTAAAAGGATTTACCTTTAAGTTGGGTTCATCTCATTTAGACATCATTTTTGTGATTTTTGGCATCACTCGGACTCCATGGAAACTAGAGAGGGCCTCATATAATCTGACACCTCAGCATGGGGACCCTCTACAATAGCCTCTCTCAGTTTTTTCCTTCTCATTTTGGTGCTCTCCTCTGTCCTACTGTTTGCAAACGCGTGAAATAGTGCAGTTGGAGCCAGTGTAAGGTTGTCAAATGCTATATTTTGCAAACGGTGGGTCATGGCACCAAACCGACTGCGCCAGCATGACCAGGTGGCAAGGTGAACGCTATAGGAGGTGTGTGTTTCAGTGTGCGAAAGGGTCGTTGCTTCCGGGCTACTTTGTTCGGGCGTAGTCCCTTAAGAGCCCTGAGACCAAAATATCATTCAACTTTGACGGATGACTACTCAGACTCTGTGGCACCTAGAGAGGCCTCGTCTAATCTGAAACCTCAGCTAAGAGACCCTCTACAATAGCCTCTCTCAGTTTTTTCCTTCTCATTTTCGTGCTCTGGTTTGTCCTACTATTTGCAAAACGCGTGAATTAGTGCAGTTAGAGCCAGTGTAAGGTTGTCAAATGCTATATTTTGTAAATGGTGAGTCGTGGCACTGAAATCGACTGTGTCTGGGATGTCCAGGTGGGCTAGGTGAACGCAATAAGAGGTGGTGTTTTGGTGTGTGAAAGGGTCGTTGCTTCCGGAGCTACTTCGTTTTGAGCGAGTCCCTTAAGAGAGATCCCTAAGACCAAAATATCAGTCAACTTCAACGGGTGACTACTCAGACTTCGTGACACAACATTTTCAAAATTTACAACTTTTTCAAAATTTACAACTTTTTCAAAATTTACAAACATTTTCAAAATTTACAAAATTTACAACATTTTCAAAATTTACAACAGTTTCAAAATTTACAACTTTTTCAAAATTTACAACATTTTCAAAGTTTACAAGTTTTTCAAACAATGAAATCTTCTCTTAGCTTCGAGAATTTAAAACTCTCTACTAATAGTGCCAACCACGTGAAGGTGGAAGCTTTTCTGGCACCACTAACCTAAATATAAAAGTGTTAGTCAAAAAAATTTAAGTTTCAAATCAAAACCATATACTAGATCTGTATATGTACAAAATACACAAATTTAAAATAAAATATATTCAAACTTAAATATAGATCTTTAAACTAAAAAAATTTATATATATATATTGAAAAGAAATTATATATACTAGACATTCAAGCATTGTAAATTCATTCCAATGAATCATCAGGATAAGATCTACTTTGAATAGCAGACAAGATTGCTTCATGATCTGACTCTCAAACCTTCCAAAGAACCTTGTCATTAGGCCTTCCTCGATATCTATACAGCTGAATATTTGTCGCTATAACTAGATGTGAATATAAGAGTATTTTCCTGGTGTGTCTCAAAGTCTTCAACCACCCAAACAGAGGAGTTTTTTAATGGATACCGTCGAAGCCAAGTCCCAGTAACTACCACTGACCCTATAGGATACTCAATATCTTCACCATCTATAATAGGAGAAGTCAACTTCTTTCTTTCCTCGATGCAAACGAAATAAGAAATAGTTTGTTCCTTCTTTATTGTCTTCTGTCGCAATTACTGCAAACACATGTCCTAAAAAAAACAACCAAGGTTAAACAACTCAAATTTAAATTACATATTAAAATTTCAATGGACATAAACTCAATACAAAAATTAAATAAATAACCATAAATACCTTGTCGCACCAAAATCAAAAATTTCCGTCAAAGTCCTTAGATGTTGTAACTTTCATCTGGAGAAACAATTCGTAATGCTTGTGGAGGTTGATAACTAGGAAGCGGAGATAGAGGGCTACAAATCCATCCTTCCACCCATTCTTATGAATCACACTCAGCAGTGACAAATTCGATACAAGATGCAAAAAAACTTGTCAACTTTCTTGTCCATATGGCCCATGAAGTAGCGTCTGAGCTACAAAATGAGTGCATATCACTAGACCCAGTGAGTGTCATACAATCCTCGTAGTTAGCAATATGTTGTCTCCTCTATCAACCAAAAATATCTGTGAACTGTGGAATTTTCTTGAGAACCTCAGGCCATGTTATCAGTACACCATTCCACTATGCTCTTTGCATCTTTTAATTTAGCACCATCTTTGTACTTCAACTCTTCTCTTGTAAGAGCTCTTTTCACACATGGCCCTGCACCGTCATGTTCTCCTTTTCCATGTCCAGCCTCAGTGAAACTCCAAATATGTTACACACCCATCTTAACATGCATTCTACTCATCCAATAAAACATTCGTGCATTCTTAAACTGAGACGTGCAATTATCTGAACATATATAATGTTGTTTGAAGTGGATGTCCCTATCAGACAAATTTCCATAAAATAACTAGAAACACCCCTATGCACAAATTCAGTAGAATGAGTACAATCATCACTGATATAAAAGTGGTACTCTCTTAAAAAAAATTGATCATTCTTTGTACTGTTAGGAGAATTTAGAAATGCTATATGCACAAAAAATGGTAACTTGTACTGAGTTGTAATATTACGATTGAACCTCCATTTGTGGTTGCAATGTGTAATTCTCTACAAAATCGACCACTGAAACAATAGTACCAATAATAAATGTGTCTTTGCATAGCTTGAATTATTCATCCAACCATCGAGCTCTATGTGTATGCCTCGCATACTCATAAACAATTTCATCCTTAAATTTTCTCATAAAGTGAAAAATGGGCATTTGTTCTGTAACTAGCTCACACTGTTTCGAATCTTTTCCATCTTTCAACTAGTATGAAATTGATTTATATTTATCAAACTCAACTAAATTATGTCCTATTGTACCTTCAACTTTCTCATGGATACAACTTTCCAATTTAGGTAATCTGCCGCATGTACTACAACTTCCATCTAAACAATCCTAACTATAAAAAAAATTGTCCAACTTCTTTTTCACAAAATATAGTAGGAATGAAATCCCTGGAAGATATTGGTGGAACTTGAACACCACATTCAGATAACATAGTTTCAGAATGAAAATTAGAACGAATACGTAAAAATTTAGCATAATGCATCACAAATTCAACATGTTGCCTACAACAACAAGTGGTGCGAGCATGGATGATTTTCTCATAGAATGGTTTCAACATTTCAAAAAAATGTTGACTAATTTTAATTTCTAGATTCTCTTGTTCAAACTTACGAAAAAATTGAGTTTAAGTCATATCTAAGAAATGCTTTGAATGTGGTTCACGATTAGTAGAACCAACTCTCCATTTTATAACATCTCTTGTATTAGGTGAAACTCTAGTGTTATCATGCCAAAATTTAATAACAACTTCTCTTATAACATCAAAATTATTTTTGTCCTTACGCGATGCTCTAGTAGAAAATGCCCAAAAATCGACATTATTGAGTGATTGAAGGATATTACGTCTTTCAATTACTTTCATTAGAGTTTTTCGATTAACTTGCAACATTCGACTTGTTTGCATAATCAAACGTTGTTTTTTTATTGATTCACTTACAACACTAGTAGCAAGTACACGATGGACAATATTACTATCCCTAGTGTGTCTCTTGACCCCAATAGTGTGATATGCATCATGAAGGTTTTCAACAATTGTAGAGGTTTGACGACGTATATAAGATGTTGTCAATCCTAAGGTGTTTAATTTAGGTCTCATTTTAATCAATTTCATCAAACTAACCAACAACTGACATCTTTGGGAATCATTTAAAATTTCAAAATGATTATCCCAAATTTCAATGGCTTTTCTTCTGATTTGTCGTTCAGAAAGTTTGTCAGACATTGGTTTCAAAATATTTTCATCAATTTCAATAAAAAAATTAGGTTTCTTACATAAAATCCTAGGAGGTGTTTTTGTCAAATTTTGCTTGTCTATAGTTTCAACATGAATTTCCTTATTCACATTATCATTGTCTCCTTCAATTTCAGCATTTGCTACATCATGAGTATTTAATTCTTCTTCAAAATTGATAGTAAAAACTTCTTCATCACAAATATTTAATTCAACTTCAACATTGACAGTAGAAACATTACCTAGTTCTTCATTGCTTACAATAGTTGAGATTGAAGATGAACCTCTTCTAGATTCACGAAGTTTCCACATTCGCTCAACATTTTTAATTTTGTTGGCCTCTAATTCGTTTGGTGTTTTTTTACTTAATGACTTCCTTTTTTGACTTCATTTTTTGTCCCCCATGATGTTTTGCTTCCAGTGATAAGAAAAATGTGCAGAAAAAGATAGAATTTTGCAATAATTAGTACAGTAAGGTCAAAGAGTAAAAATCACATGGTAATTTAGACATTGAGATGTGTGTAAATATGATTTATGAACCGCGAGCGCGCTTTCTAAACCGCGATCATGGTTTATTAAGCGTGCTCGCGGTTTATGTTAAAAAACCATGATCGCACTTTATAAAACATGATCGTGGATCTATCTGCCAAACCTAAGCCTCGGAAAATCTCTATTTTTCCCCAACCAAAGCTATGGAAGGTCATTATGAAGTGTAAAAGGTCAAAAAACCTCAAATCTGCTCTTCCAAAGAATTGAACAATACTAAAAAACTGAAAACATTTCACAAAAATGGTGCCATCGCGTAGGGGAGACTCTTAGCTTCATAGAAATATTGTTTTTAAAGTGAGTAGAATAAGATAAATATGATTTTATAATTTTTTACTAACAATAGATCTTTAAGACATTTTTTCCTATGAATGTTCATGTCTACGTTTAAGATTGTAACTTTTGTTTCACTTATCAAAATATGATAAAACGTATACCATCCCAAGCGTGGACAAATTATATACACGTTAAAAAAAATATTTGATTTCGATATTTTATGATATAGTTATGGCAGGAAAATGGAAAGCGCTCCGTTTTCTAAATATTTTCATACCACTTTCACGGAAAAAATCATAAAAAAAAAATATTGCTAAAAAAAATACAAAATAAAATCCATCCCAAGATAGACAACTACATCTAACGTTTCACCGAAGGAAAAATATATATATATATATATATATATATATATATATATATATATATTTTGGTCATCCAAAATGCGGGCAAACGGACTACAATCTTATAAGTTTTTTTTTTTTTAAAATAAGTCATATAATTTTAAGTGTTTAATATAGCTAAACTTGTTTGTTTTTTAAAAAAATTAGTATTTTAGAAACTAGATTCTGAATGCTATGATTCATATTCATATATTTTTTTCTAATTTAGAGTGCGTGTATAGCTAATAATCCCTACAAGTTGAGATTTTGTTATTTTTTGCAATATGATGTCCACGAATGACCCTATATTTGTCCATCAACTTCCTACACTTACCCATAGGTTATCCCTTTTTGGCAAGAACTCCATGATCATTACATCCATCACCCTATTGTTTACCTCTTGAAACCATGCAAAGGGTTCACAGGTGTCTCTTGTACATTCATTATCCCCTCCTAAGTGGTCTACCTAGCTATCTCAGATCTTCCCCATGTAAAAATCAAAATTCATGGATGATTCTTATCAAAAATCAAAGTTATCAAAAACATATTGCTCTCTTGAAGGGAATCTATTTATAATTTTTTTATCAAATCAAATCAAGTAAATAGACCAATCCCTAGAAGATGATTATAATGTATATCATTCTTTCCATATATATCATATATGTATAAAGTAGACCATACCCTTGAAGGATGGCCACTCTTTTGTATCATGGCATTAAAGGCTTCTACATTGATTAGCCTTTCATTTTATCAGCATCCTAAGAAAGCTTCCCGCATTGATCAGTTTTCTCTTTCCCCTTCCCGAAGATGGGGCATAGATTTAGGGAACACCACTTATGGAGAACCCTCTTCCCACATACAAGTTACATCACAAACCCCTTTGTCATGTCGACATTAGGTTTATGATGTCCTTTCATCCATACTTCCCTCATGATCTATGATATAGCTAACTATCGTTAGTTATGTGTTAACATTCGTTTCGGACACATGTGCCTTACGTTACCTAGATCCCCTTCTTGTTTACCTCTAATGTGGTTGGTGGAATTATTTCCCCACGTGCTCCTTGCTATGACATAACATCGTTTATACCCTTTGATCACGTATAGTTTGATCAATATCTATTATCTCATCTCATCTCATATATGACCTCATATATAATCCGATTACACCTTATCTATCTCATCAAATCTTATCCAATCTTTTGAATCTTAAGTCCACTATTGTGGCCATATTTTTGTTCCCTCTTGGGGCATCATATCACCCATTTTATTATTTTTCCTCCTTGGCCATTATCATGCCCTTTATTGGGGTACCATTATTTCTTTCCTTCTTTGTTTTTTGTTCTTCTACTAGGGCATGATTTCATCATCTATTTATCCCTATTTTCTCTCAAAGTACACCTTTGTGACCATATTTACTCCTCCTTGGGGCATTTTTTGTATCATCACTTTTTCATACTTTTTTATTTTTGGCCATTTTTGTTCCCTTCATTGGGCACCTTTGCTTCCATCTGCTTCCTTTATGTATGCATACCTTTCAATCGATTCCTCTTGTATAAAGGATTTCAAATTATTTCCACATTTGGTTTCACATAGTTTGATGTCTGCTTATAAACCATTGGTCCTCATGGTTTGCATCCATTTGAGAGGTTTCCCATTTGATTCCCTCCATTTCACAGTGATTTTCACACACTCATCTGTCCATAGAACATTACCATCATCTCCATTGAGACCATGCTCTGTTCCCTACTGATGTGATATTGAAATCACCGCCACAGGTTATATTGTTGTTTAAATCCTTCAAGCTTGAGGCATCTTGCCTCACCTTATCATTTTACCCATATTTCTTCTCCCACCCTACCTTCAACATCTACCTCTTTCAAAATCGTCATCAATTCCCCTTTGTGTTATTGATCCCTCATTTGAGGGGGAGATCATCATCAATCTTCTATTAATATTCATCCCACTCTTTATCTCTTATACTTTTTGTCTCATGGTTGTCTAGTGTAAACCACTCGAAACAAAGGGGAAAATGTAGACACCAAAATTTGCTATCACTACTCTCGATTTACCATGTGCGCATCTTTCACCATGGTGCTATCCAGACCCATATTAATTTAATTAATTTCTTTTATTTAAATCCCGATCTATTATCCCATCACCTTTAATTTTTAATTAATTCTTGTTAATTAACCTAAATTATCTAATTATCCCTAATTAGATTTCATCTCTCCTAATTTCCTAATTACCTCTAATTGGATTTCTTTGGGATGCTTTTATCCCTAACCACCTAAATCTACATCCATAAAAATTTTTATAGATTTTATCCTACCTATCTTTATCACCTATCCACCCATGACACTTCCCTAAATAACATTTACCCGCCAAAATTCTTTAAAAAAATTATCTCAATCCATAAATCCCAATATCTCAAGTAAATAAGTGATTTTACAATTTAAAGAATGGTTTCCCACAGTCAGTGGTAACCGAACTAGGTCACCGTCGACCCTATTCAATTACATTCACCACCCTCTTCTTGAGGTATCCATGTAGATATCCAAGATTTCTTGTGCCTTCTAAAATTTTTCTCATGCTTGAGCATCCCTGTCATAGTTACAAACTTCTTGGAGCTCTTTTCATCTTGTCTTGCATCACTCGTGGAAATCCTTTATGAGATTACCATCATTTGTGTTTTTTTATTTAGTTGTTATCATATTATTGTTTTCTTGTTTGCATCTAAATTCTTTTAGGTCCAGCTACTGTCAAAATTATACTCTCAGCTTGTTCTTCCATCCATTTTGCTTGCAGGTCTTCTTATTTAGCTCATTTTCCATCTAGATTTGCTTTACATTGTCCAGGTTACCGTCACACTAACCCAGTTTTGTGTTATCACTTACCCTATCTCCAGATCCTTTCTTGGTGTCTTCTTGTACTCTGTTTATATCTCCAATCTTTAGATCTATTTTTCTACTACTCTGTTGTACTAAATCTATTTTGTTTGCATCCCAATTGTCATCACTCTATTTAAGTCACCGCTAACTTGAGTCTAGTTTCCTAACCAATCTATCCAAATCTCTATTTTCTACCATCCCTTGGTCTCCCTACCTCAAATATTCTCATGTAGGTTATTTCTAGTATCTATAGGCCTCTGTTCAGTTTGGTTTGCAATCAGATTATCGAGATTTGTATTAATAATTTTTGTTTCATCCATCTACCTCCAGTCACCATCAAATGGACCTCTATAGCCCTAGTCACCGTCGACCCTGCCAAGTAAATTTTAATTTACATTACTTTAGATAATATTTTTATGTGCCTTACATTTCTACATTTTTGGTTTCTGTGTGCCTTAGATTATGCATATTATCTTTTTTATTATTATTGATTTTATCATATCTTATCAAACATGAGGGTTGAAATCCACCAAGGAAGTTAATGGTTCTTAGAGATGACTTCATCGGGAAACCCCTATTTATCATCTAATCCATTTTCCTCTTAGTTTCCTTGTTTTTTAGGTCATCAGTTTGTAGCAGTGAGGATTCAACATTCACTTTGCACCCGTATCCATTATATCACATTCGAGGTACCTTAAACCCTCGCATTTTGAAGTTATTTAATTTTCTTTAGTACTAACTCATTAAATTGAAAAGAAAAAAATTAGATAAAAAAAATGGTCTTGATCTTATCTATTTTCTCTAATGAAAATGAGATGACAAGGTGTCTAAGGATCACGTGGCTAAAGCTAGTAAGTCTCAATTAACAGTGATGGTGGATTGAGATTCTTCATGACTGTGATGAAGAAATGAATGCTACAGGTGCAAGGGAGAGTATGGTGCTTCTAGAGGTGAGTGGTGTCTACCAAGATCACTCATGATATGTAAAGATGTTCCAAGTTCCATCTATATGATCTAAAATGTGTTTGATGCTTGTGAGTGTCTAGTTAACTATACCATAACTGGGTATGATATTCTTGCTCCTAAAGTGAACTCTACAAGCCTGTAGATGTTTGCATAGAGTTGTATGGATGATTTAAACATAGGGGGAGCACGAGGTTTGGTTTCTTGAAGGTGATATAGATGATCTTATGTTCTTAGAAGGTATGTTGTAGCGGTATCTCCTCAAGGGTAAGAATTTTAAGATAAAAAATTCCTTATCTCAGTCAAATATGACTGCTAATCACTAAAATGAAGCTTTAGGGTAGTGCTAAAGTGTCTAAGGTGATTCCTTGTCAAGATAACAAGGTAAGTTGCTTAAATTTGTGTTTTCTTACTAGATATGGTGGTCTTGATTCCATGGTGTGTGATGGAATTTTGAGCCTTTGGCTGAATGGTGTTTGAAAGTTCATCAAAGTTGGTCTTAGATGCACTGAGATGCTTGTTTAGTGATATGAGCTCTTGAGTTAGTTTGAAGAAAAGAAATGGTAAGAGATAAGCTAAATTTGAGCCTAGTCAAGCAATGAAAGCTCATGAAAGAAAGAAAAGTGGAATTTTATGCTCATTTATGACATTTTTGGCATGTTATTGAGATTTATTCTTCAGATATTGGTCTGCTATAGTGTCCTAATGAAGGCTAAAATATGGTTGATGTGAGAAATAACAATTTTTGCATGACTAGAAGGTGGATGATGATGTATTAGCTCAAATAATTGTAATATTATGATTTATTCATGCTTTCTTGATGTATTTATATGATGTATATGTTTTTCCCAGGGAGCATGGTGTGTTTATGCTTGAAAAGAGGAAACAAATAAGGGTTTTGAGGGAAATTTCAATTTTATGAGCTTGTTTGAGATATTTGGTTGATGTTTTTAACCAAAAGATGATCCTATGAAGATGAGAAGGATGAATAACATGTTTCTATAGGTATTCCTTTGTCATTAATGTAAAAATTGGGAGAATTACAAGTGGTTTTCCATCAATGACAAAGGCGGCGATTGTTGGCATGCTACTGCATAAGTGTTGTAATTGATGTAAAACTTCATTACTTACAAATTGGATGATGGTAGTAGGGTCGGATGATGTCCTAGAGTGATAAAGATATGGATATTCATGATATGTTCATGGTTATACAAGTTGATTCAGTGAGGATTATTTTTTCTTACAATCCTATTCAAGTGACCTACCTAGCCTAGGTGATGGTGAATGGTGATTTTGAGATCTCATTTGTTGCTTGATAATAATTTTAGTATGATGTATAGAACATGTATAGGGAGTGATTTCTTGGGAACTCGTATGATTTTTAGGATGCAAATACAGGTTGGTGATCATGTTTCAGGTGTTCATTAGGAGCAGGTATGGATGCTAAGAGCTATGAGATTGAAGATATGTAGATATATGATCTCATGAATTCATGGAGGAATTTGTAATTAGGATTTACCAGGTATGTTAGGACCATTTTTTATTGTTTTCTTGATGGTTTATGAGTGTTATTTCAGTTGATTCTAGCTTCTACAGTGCAAAACCCTAAAGGGCTAGCTATACAAGTCTTAATAGATGGAAATATTGAGAGATAATTATGAAAATATGATGAGTGAATATGTTATTAGGGTGTGTACATTGTGCTTATGGGAAAAATTTCATGTTTCCATTATGTGAATTTTTACAAGATATGAGGTTTTTGGTGAAACAGGATCAAGAACAAGTGCATTTCCATCTTGAATTGGAACTTCTGATGCTCACCATGAATTGTATGCTTTGCGTGGGACCTTGTGTATTTTATAGGATGTTTATAGATTGAGTTTATAATGTTTCAAAAAAATAATGAGTTTAATTAATTTTTAGGTTTTTATGAATGAATGTTAAGAAGGTAAATAACTATTTATGAGTTTAAAACCCTAACTTGAAAGTGAGTTTGATGAGATTTGATTCCTAAGTGTCCATATATGATTCTTCAGTGAATGCATGGATTATGATTTGAATATGTATAATAATAATCCATATTTCCCATAAATTTATGGTACGAGGTTATGGTGATGAGTGGATCCCACTGAAACAAGGTCAGTTTTATGAAGAAGTTCGGTTTGGGAAAAGGTTGTCCAAAGGAGTTGCCAAACTAAATTAACTATTATGTTGATGTATGTGAGTTATTATTGATTTCCAAATAGGTTTCAATGTCATGAGGATGCATAAAAAAGACAATGTGTGCCCTATTTAGGTTGACTATGGTCAAAGGGCAGTTTTGGGGCAGTTTAAAAGCAATCTTTCAGTAAAATGGACATTGCAGGAGCTACATGAGGATTTAGGAGGTGATTCAAGTTGTTATAAAAAGATAAGTCACAAATATTTCTAGTGATATAATTTTTGATCTCATGATGATGAATTTTTTATATGGTTTTCAGGTCATTTTATGGATGAGAATATTTTTGGCTATCCAAGAAAGAACTGTATTTTTTGAAATATTGAGTTGGTTTAGAGCCTGCAGATGGATTGGGTGATTCTTGATATTACCTATAATGTGAAGAGGGATTCATTTATAATAAAATGAATTCATTTATGAGCTCTCTAAAAGTGTTCAAAAAGGGTGCTAACCAGTTGCTTTTTGAGAAACTAATTTTTGGGCAACTTAATTTGGTGAAGGAAAACGTTGATGTAGTTTGAAACAAGTGGATGTTTCATGAGCTTATAAATTGTTTAAAATTTTTTCTACAAGTTCTATAAATTTACATAAATTTTTCACATGCCATATTTTATATGATTTGGTATGATATTGAAGCCAAACGGTGAAGACATGGTGTTGGAAACAAGTATTTTGTGAAAGCATTTAAGCAATGGGCCCATTAAATTAATAATCTAATTGGTTAATAATAAGAGTGAGAATGGATGATATTTAAATTTTATTTTAATCAGGTGTGATGAATTTTAGAGCATGACTAAAAATATTTTTGGTGTTAGGATATTTTTGGCATTCCAATGCATGGGTTTTGAGGACTTTTGTTGCTTGGAAGAAGGGTTTTTGCTAGGTCGACCCATATGGGTCACTTATATATGTTATGAAAATTATATGAGATTTTTTATGATGTGCTGGTCATGAAAGAGGAGGTAATTTTTTTTGTCTGAATTTGAATTAAAAAGGAGCATACAAAAGCATAGTTTTGAGTGCTTTTGTGATATAGTTGAGTGTGTGTGGTGTGTGCAAGAAGTGCCACCTAGGTGAGAGAGTTTGTAAGGTGTTGAAGAATTAATTGAGATCATATCAAGTTTGTGATAGGTTGGATATTGATGTAAATCATGTGTGAAAGATTTTGAATACATGAGAAGTGAAGAAAGATGTAGTTTGTGAGAGATTGAACACCTAGGGTTTGAAGAAGTGCGAGTTGAATCATTGATATCTAAAATTTGTGGCACCAATATATCAAATATAAAAACATCATAAGGTTTTTGAGTGGGTTATTATCATCTTGGGGGGTTGTATCCTCCTTGTGGAGTTGACTCTTCACAAAATTAGGGGTTGGTGCTCATTGTAGGTTTGTAGCTCTATTAAACTAGGGGTTGGTGCCTCACTAAATTTAAAACATATCAATATAATTTTTTTGTTTCAATGGGTTTTATTCCCTTTGAGGGTTTCCCACTTATATTTTGTGTCTTGTGTTGATTTATTGCTCATGGTTTCTTGCATATGTGATATTTGATTGTGTGCACACATTAATGGATGGTTAAATGGTTTTACGTTTTGAATAAGCAATCTAAAATTTGATTTGAAATTTTTGTAAGGAATGATTCAACCCCTCTCTTAGTCCATTGTAATTCCAATAGTTCTCCTTACATGCATGTGTTCATAAGGCATTTTGAGCATGATAGAGGACATACAAAAATTGGTACACAATGGTAAGTTCTGGTTGGGAATTTACCCAAACTTCTTATAGATTTGGGGGAATATATTTTTTACTACATCTAGGTTCTATTTTTATATTATAGGTTCTTTTAACTTCCTAAATATACTTGATTACATATATTGTGTATATTTTATGTTTAAAGATCTAACATGACTAACACCTATATCTTATGCAACATTGACATATCTTGTTTCATGTATTTTAACTTATATTCAATATTATATCTTATTGTTATGTTTTAAAACTTTTATTTCTTACATACTCGCTTGTGTGTGTGTATTACTACTTACTTGTTTCACTACTTGTGGAAAATGTTCCTTGATTATCTTGTAACACTATGGTTTTCCCATGTTTGTGGCATTACACCTATCTTATTTTCTCTTTCTTACCCTTAGTTTTAGTTTTATGGGCCTTGATTGTCTTGTGACACTGTGGGTGTCCCATGTTTTTGGATTTATAAATTTTATCTGACATTGTTTTCATACTTGCTATATTTGATTTCACTATTGTTTTACTTGTATTCTCCTACATGCGTTCTTACTACTATTGCTATCATTTATAATATTTCTATCATTTATTTTCTTATGCATCATGGTCACCACTATGTGAAAATAGGTTTATTTTTGTATATGCCTATTATTCAAGATGACCATCTCTTCAACATTATATAGTACTCTATATCTCTTCATACATTTTGTGCATAAAAACATTTTTGTTCTTTTGTGCCAAGTTATAAACATGGTTTTCACACACACCTCAATAGAGGAGGAATTCATTTGGCTATATTTTACACTTACAGTATACATAAGTAGATTTTTATGGTAACATACATGTACAAATATGTTACACATACTCAGAAACATATTCAAATGTATAAATTCATAAAAATATGGAAATTTTAAAAACCATACTCATTTTTCAAGACCATATGTATGGTCCTAACCCTATCACAAAACTTTTCCCATGAGTAGTTACATCAACTTTCTTAGAAGTTTTATATTTTTTGCTACAGTTATAGGTTTTTGGCATACTTTTAGATCTATCTCACTTAGTTATTACTATTTATAGGGGGGCATGAATTACTTTATTCTTTCACCATGGAATTCAATTTATACTACATGTTTGGGAATATTGGGGCATGAATCTCCTTCCTCCATTTACATTTATGTATATTTCAATTTCTATTTAGTTGTGCAACACATTGGAAGGGGATGCGGGCTCTCATTCTATTTTCTACCATGTGTCCTTATATATAAAATCAAGACTAGATCTTTTTATAGTGGTAAGGTTTATGGGGCTATTTAAGGTATCAAAGCAAATAAGTTCTTCATATGTAGCCTTTACTTTGTAGATTTTGGATTAGTTTACAATAAAAATATTTCTTGGTTATATTCATTAATATTATCGAGAAATATATAGTTTTTAGATTTCCTTTAAAAAAAGGAGTTAGTTTATAACAACTCCATAAGAACTCTACAAACCTATATACATGAGTTATTTGTAACAAACCACTCACAAATATAGATTAATATTTCTAACAAATATTTTACATGATATATAAATGAAGAACTAATAATATAATATCCTAATATTCCTCTCTTACTCCAACTATAGTATAAATACTTTCAAACTTTCAACTATAACATGCCCTAATCTTGTGGCCGATGATCTTGATCTAAATAAAAGGAACATCTTATCAAACTTCCATGGTTTTCTGTAGGCTTACCACAAACATGGATATGAATAGAAACCCATCAACTGTTCATCTCATATGGTTTTTTAGATTACCATAAACCCTTTTAAGATCCATGATATGCATTAAACTAGTGCTCTTTACTTCTAAAACATTTTTACATGAGGCTATTACATAAGGAAATGATGCTCATTTATAAAAAAAATTGAATAGGAATACTTCTTCTATTATTTTTCTCAATCCACACCAAACTAAGAATTGAAAAATAAAAAACAAGGAACAAGTCCTCATAACCTTGTATAGCCTCTACACATGATCCTTGACACTTGATCCTATATAACACAACTGGTTTTCACTACTACTCAATTCTAGTTGGAATTTTTCTTCTCCGTGCACTTTATTTACAACTAATATGTTGTGTGGCCCTATTTATAGCAGCTTAAGAGAGGGTGTAGATTGTCCTCCTTCCTCTATTTTATTCATCCTATGATATTTCACTACTTACTTATAAGAAACGTCCCATAGTTTGGACTTGGATGTCGGTTTCAACCGATAACACATCCATTAACAAATGAGGCATTTTTTTTAATTTTGTATTTTTCACACTTTGAAAATGATTCAGATTACACAATAATAATTATAAAATGGTTACTTGGACAATATAACAAGATAAAAATTATGATAACCCCTAGACACTATTATAATAATACTACTATGAAAAAAATCAACTTTGATTATATTGGCTTTCAACAATGAAACTTAGAATATTTAAAAGTAATAGTTTCTAATTACTTTTTAAATATGATTTATTGTATACTTTGATAAGAGCTCAAACACTATACGTTGATTTCATTTATAACTAATGACGTTGGACAATTGACTATAAAAATTATAACCAGTAATTGTACGTGAAGTTTATGATGGAAACACCAGAGGGGATGGAGTGAAGAATGAAAAAATGAGGAATTGAAATAAAGGGAAGGGATGAGGGGGGATCAAGAGGGGGTCCTATGGAGATGGAGGACACTATGTTCTGGTGTGTGGTCTCGGTGGTGCAATACGCATTTGAAGACAACAAACTAAAAAATGGAGAAATTTGAAAAGGTTAAATGTTCAAGACCCAACTAAAATGATTGCTTGTTGGAGCACTTTGTAGCTCCCGTTTTTAATTTAAAGGTGCTGTAATTGTCATAAAATAGGAGATGCATGAATAATCATCAATAATTGAGTTTCTGCAATGGTAGGCCAAACATGTATGGTGTGTGAATGTTGTATATTGAGACTCCATTAATCACGTGGGTGTAATTTGAGCCTAAAGTGTCGAAAAATTAAAAAAAAATATGAAAACTCAATCTGTTAGTAGGTCAAAACCCATTTACATTTATCTTTCCATTAAAACTTTGTAATCAATTTTTTTTAGTTCTAATCCTGAGTAAATAGGTAATTCACGAAGAAGTAGTAACACTTGAACCCTTCTAGTGATTATTCATATGAGCGACATGTATATGTTATCTCTTCGTACAAATTAGCTATTTGAAACCTAATCAAAATGCATGTTTCTTAGCATCAATATGCACCACATGATCTGATCCTTTTAAACGTATGACAAACTCTAAGAGAGACAACGTTTGATTTTTTAAATAAGACATAGACATTAATGGAAAGTTGGCAATAAAAAAGTGAGAAATAAATAGTTGCATGTTCTACACATTTTACATGGTTTAAATTGTAGCACTTAAATAATTTATGTTACTAATGTTATAATTTATTGAATCAATGCAGTCACATTATTCATGTGAGCGCAATTTATTCTTAAAAGAGACAATAAATAATGGGAAAAAGCCAACATGTTTCAAGTTCGAAACCTAACTGAAATGCTTGTTTATGTGAGCACGGTATAACCCTCTTTTATAATTAGAAGATCAAAAAAATGCAAGGAAATGGATGATGTGTGAAAAATCATTGATAATCGAGTTCAAATTATTCGCGTAAGTGTACTTTACACTTAAAGGTGCCAAACTAAAAAAAAGGAATCTATCAATACATTCCATGTTTGAAATCCAATCAAAGTTCTCGTTTCTTGATCCGATCCTTCTAGACTCATGGAAGGCTCATAGAGACACCACTACAGACTACACTTATCATGGGGTTTTCTATTATAAATCATTAATGAAAAGAAATTCTACTATTTTATGGGATTGTTTGGAACACATTATTACTTAGTGAGATGTCATTGATGGTTATGGAAATTATAATATTAGTTTTGTGAGACCTTTAACAAGTTTGATAGAAAAACTATTTGTTATCCTTTCATGTTTTCAAGTTGTTTAGTTGGGGTAGCTAAAGGTCATGTTATCGAGTCACTTGGATGAAAAAGGTCACTAGAATAGTAGCGGGAGCCCGACTATTTTAAAATTTTATTATTTACATGAAATCGTCAACCTAGACAAAAGCATCCTCAATATCACAAAAAATCTGTTAATTCTCACCATATGTGGTGACGACGATGCACTCTTTGATTGTTGATGCCAAAAAATCATAGTTAGAGGTGCTTTCCCATTGGTCCAAGGTTTCAGGTTTGAGTGGTTTTGCTTCGCCAATGCAACGAAACACCCCTAAAGATGGATTTTTCTTAAACAACCACAAAAATGTTGCATGCAATAGTAGTCTTGGGATTAGTAGAATATATTGTTCATATCCGTCACCTCTTTGAAGGAGCTTTTGAGATTTTTATGCATTTGACTACCAAATGTTGTGATTGTCATGTAGAGGGTATGGCTTTGGAGTGAAAATATTGATTGCATTACATCTAGTTAAACACCAGGCCATGTCACTTGAGGGACAAGGAGAGTTGCTATGCGAATGCCATCAACTTAGGGCCTCATTCAAGACTTTGGAAAGCCCGAGGTAGGGCCTAGATCTAGAAAGTTAAATGTTGAATGAGTCAACAAAGATCTAAAATCTTAAATATTTTCTTAATAAGACAAGTTTAATGTAATAAATTTAGGACTGTAGAGTTAGAATACAATTTAGATTTGTTTTTAAGGGCATTCGATATAGATATTCCCTAGCAGGCTTGGAATTTCAAATTATTTGTGTTTGTCATGTTAGGAATAAAACTTAGCTTAATTCATCATTAGTTGATATTTGAATAAATGTAATAAGTTAAAGTATTTAATTTAAATCCTTTAAACTTATGTCAATAGGTATTAGTTATCATTAGTAGTTAGTTAACTAAGTGATATTGTTCTCATCCCTATGTTTGTGGGATCATGTTCTATCTTGCATATTTTGTTCCCAGCTGATTTCCATGAGGGGTAATAGGGGCAGTTAGGGGCAATATCCTTTTCCTGCATATTTTCTCATATTAGGTGATTTGTTTCTATACATTGTGAATGAGATAAAAGCTGTCCAATATCTATAAATATTGCATCTCTCTCAATTGTTTGTAATTCTTGATTTTGATATTAATAAAATACACAAGCACCGTCTTGTTTCTGTGTCAAATATTCTTTTCAAGTATTCATTATTAAGATGTCAAATCAAAATTCATCGATGGTTCAAGTCGCTATAAACTCCAATAATTTTTATAGATATTTATATAATTTGTTCATATATATAAACCACTTTAAAAATTACAATTTTTTAAATTCTCAGCTTGTCATTGTTTACGGTTTCCTAAATTTTTCACTTGTAATATACAATTAAAATAAAAAAACTAAAGAATTATTTTACCTATATAGAATTATTGTAGGGTTAAATGAATGAATTTTATATTATTTGTCTTTAAATAACTATAGTATAATTTAAGTGAATACCTAAAACATGCTAGATAATTAAATTCAAATGTATTATTATTATTATTATTATAAATTAATTCTCGTTTCATATATATTATTTATCAATACACACGTTATTTAAAAAACATAGCAAACTAATGAATTTTTCACCTGTATAGAATTATTGTAGGGTAAAACGAATGAATTATTGTAGGATAAAACGAATGAATTTTATATTATTTGTCTTTAAATAACTATTGTATAATTTTAGTGAATACATAAAAAAAATGTTCCATCATTAAATTCAAATGTATTATTATTATAAATTAATTCTCCTTTCATATATATTATTTATCAATACACATGTTATTTTAAAAAATGACCTATAACCTGTCAATTGAATCCTTAGTGATAAGATTCCGGTTGAAAAGATATTATATGAATCATATAGCTTCAAAAGTACCGTAGCTACTGTTTGCTTCTGCATGTATTTGAAAACATAATAAATGCTGAGTGGGAGAGGACAAAAGCAAGTGCTCAGAGCTCTCCAAACCCAGTGCAGAATACGACCTTTGTCATTTTCTTGCACAATAATACATGCACTTGCTTTTGTCGTCCGATATCAACGCAAAGTTTGCAAATTAAATCTCTGCCGTCTGATTTATAAATGGTGTCAGAATCAGCAAGAGTTGTTCCACTGTAATACACCTTCCGGTGTAGTAACAAAGTACACAAAAATTAATAAATTGATTTTTTTTTTGAATAATGATTTAAACAACTATTGACTAGACTTAATGAACGAGACAAGAAATCAAATGCTAAGATAAGGATTTGAAAGCTTCACAAATGCCTAACCATTAATTTTTGAGGAGATTTATTATGTCACATGTCACCGACGAGCCTTCCTTCTGAAAATAGAACCCCCATCCTTCTTTGAGCTACATCGACTAATGTAATCCTTCAAATCCATAACACGCTTTCAAATCGATAGACATGTTGAATTGGTAGAGTGATTGATAGATGAATAACATGGAATTAAAAGAAGAGTATGTTTGCGGATGGTAATACCAAACCATAAATGAATGAGAAAACTCATCTTTGGTTCACAACAAAGATACAAGGTTAAATTAAATCCATTAAAAAATATTTAGAGCACTAGGAATGGCTGAAGGTAGATTTGGGATTTGGAATTGACCAAATCACAAATCTATCTCAAATGAAATGCAATATCTCAAGGAGGATAAATCGATCTAATACAACACCATTGAAATAAATAGAAAGTAAATACTTGTTAAGTGAACTGTGGTCGATTAAACCAATGTAAACATTGACTTCAAGTTCTATGTAAATACAATAGATTGTAGAATCTATAAACTACCAAGCATGTATAAGAGATGATCCTCTCATGTATTAATGCAAGGAGTCCAAACCTTTATCACATGACATTCATGCTTCAACTTGGATCTTGCAATTGCGTACAAGATATATTTGATGAGTGATAATCAATATCCTGGCTTGGTGGATAGATTGACACATGGTATAACAATATTTTTCACACCAAAAATAATAAGACCCGAGACCAACGAATATATACTAATTGAAAGAATAACATTTGCAAATTGCATTATAATACCTAAATCTCCATAGTATGGGACATTGATGTAGAGTATGTTGGGCCCCTACCAAAAAAATAAAAATTCATTCTAGAGCTTCTCACTTTGCCAAATGTAGATTTTGGACTATTTTACGATAAAACTACTCAATAAAAATATTACTTCGTTATATTCATCAATATTGTTTACAAATATATAGTTTGTAGAATTCCTAAAAACTAGGACCTAGCTTATAACAAAATCCCTAAGAAATATCCAAACCTATCTGCAAGATTTATTTATAACAACCTACTTATAAATATAGCTTAATATTTCTAACATATATTGCACGTGCTATATAAATGGAGCACTAGTAATATAATTTTCTAACACCCTTTCCTCTTGCACTCAAAGGGGAAGATATTAGAGTTCTTAAATACATTTGACACTTGGTCTTCTTCCTTAATGGGGTGTTTTGGCACTTCATTCTTCTTATTCTCTCCTCATCATTCCATATTAGGTTACATGCACCTAACACTTTCGTTTCTCCTTAGAACAATTGGGGACTGATCACCTCTAATCCTTTGGTAAAATCCAATGAATTCAGAAATGAAAAATCTTCAAGCACAAGAATTTCTCCCTCCATAAATAAACAAGGTGTATTCCTTCCTTGTTTGTCTCTTTCATTTCATTCCTATGTAAATGCAAATATTTCATGATATACTTTAAATCTGAGTAAAGGTTTAATTTTTTAGCATAAACAATGAATACACTATGTATTGCATGTTTCATCATGGAGCATGCCAACACCAAACACAACAGGAGTATAAAAAAACCTTTGAGAAAAGAAAAAGTGTGTCTATAAACTTAGGTGTCTTTTCCTTAAAACATGTAATCTTATTTCATACTCAAATGAGAAGACATATAGACACTCAATTTGGCAATTTACTTGTTGACACTACAAGTTTTGACAATACACGCTTGCTAAGATAAATCTAACTTTCCCATTCCCACTTAGCATATTTTGAGGTCTATTATTTATCTTGTTTATTCTTGCACAATGAAATTTCATCAAATTATGAGAATACGATGAATAAAATCCATAGAAAAACATATGTAACAACTTCTAATACTTATATTGCATGTTTTATTTCCTGGTCAAGGTTGTATAGTTTGACGAGGATAATACATATGGTCATGGACAACTTATACTGTCTTGGACTGCCATGTCCTCCAAATTTTCTTTCAAATTCATATCTTTTAATGGGTTGTCTAATCTTTGTAGTTCATTCTTTCTTAGATAAAAAACCTACAGAACTCTATATAAGAAAGTAAACACTACTTCATTTTCTAACCTGGAAATCCTATGAAACTACAATGATATCCTCACTTCCAAAACTTGCAAAAGGAACACAATGCTGTTTAAATCTTGCAATAGCACAAATATAGTCATTAAGGCACCAATCTCTACAGGTATTAAACTTCTTACCAGATTAAGACAATAATATATATCATCTACAAGCACTCAAACATCCCTTCCCCATGTATCTTAGCATGATCCAAAACAACTCAAGCATTGTGAAAGGTGGTTGTGCAGTCTAGTTGTATTCATTTAGATATCATATGCTAGGTGGAGAAATACATGTGGTTTGAGGCCTCTTTAGAGTAGTGCCAATGTAAGTGGTCCATGGGGGTTCCCATAACCCAACTAATTTTTATTTTGGAGGACTTACCATTCAAAGATAGGGTTTGAGATCATGATCAGAGTATTTAGATAGCTTTGTTACAACATGATCAAAACTTAGGGTTTGGCAATGATAGATAGCTCTAGGAAGTAAATAGTGTTAGAAAGTTACAAAGCCTAGAATCAAGTAGGTAGAAGACTATACAGTAGGGTCAAGAACATACAAATATTCATGGTAGAGTTATACGGACCTACCCCATGTTAGTTTCAAGTTACATTATTCAAGAAAAAGAATAATCAAGTTTAAATATCCCTATTCTGATAGTGCATCCTCCCAAATATTTCTAGAATAATCTACAACCAACTAAGTGCAATCATTCCTTTGTGTTTCCATGTGTATATATTTTATAGCATATCACTTACAAGTATAAACATGTTATTATGATTGTGGTAATTAATATTGGTATTTAATTAACCAAAATAAACACTTTTTTCTAACCCTTACATTCATTAGTGTACTAATTCAATATAATCAATTACATTTTATGTTAAATTAATGAGGGTGTAAACATAGATAATTTTTTGAGGGAGTTTATTTTTTTTTAAATGAGGAGAATATTATATTTTTTTCTAGGGAAACATTATTAAGGGAGTATATACTTTTAAAGTTGGGACATACATTATTATACAAAGACGGGGAAAATATTTATATAGTATGAGTTTGTTTTTAATTTAAAAAGTTAATTTTTGGACGTTTTAAAGGATGTTTAAAAGGGTAAATTGTGTAGGGAGTGTGCCAGGGGAATTTTCCCTAAAATAACAAGGGGCCTTAGTCCTTGACCTCACTAGGGTTTCCACCCCCAAAAACCTATTTTCCAGTCCATTGTTTAGTATTTACAGGTACCCTATCTACTTGGAGGCATATTACTCTCATATGTCGAAGATCACAGTTAGTCCCAGTTTGATACGTAGTCGAACCCCATCATAATAAATCAATCTTGCTTCATGTTTTCTCCTTTCTTTCCCCACATTTATTTGGATGCATTTTTGGTTGAGCCAACACCGTTCTTGTGTCTTTAACACTTCATCTTAGATGAATTATTGATAGGATGACATCTTTAATTTTTTGGGTGTATTATTTTTTGAGTGTATTCTTGCATATTTCATGACTTATTGGCGTGAAATATTTTATTTGTAGTCAAAGAATGATATATTTTTCTCTAAAGTTTGTTTAATTCATGAGAACATGTTATTTTTTGGAAGAGAATAGAAACCTCGAGAACCAAAACACTCTTATTCATTTAGAGAAAGGATGACATCATAAAATCCATATAAAATAAACTTTATAGTTTTCATCATCACCCTAATATTGTGGAGCTTCATACCCTTGATCCTAGTCCACTTGCACATATCGTTCCTATACCTACCAACCTTGATTTTTTAGTCTTTGTGCTTTCTCATAATCCTAATGCTCTTATTGTAGATTTTTCTTCTAATCATGTTGCACTTGTTTTTACATATTATACTTTTGCATATGTGACTATTGCAGTTATACATTCTATGCATCCCACTTTATCTCCTTCTACTTACTTTATTGACTCCTTTAAAAAGAATACTACTACATCTGGTTTTCGAATTCTCTTGTCTATGGGATTATCTAGTGGAGGCATTGGAAGACATTCGAAAGGTATTTCTTCCCCTATTCATCATGTTAAGTGGAATTTTCATCATGGCATTAATTACAAAATAGGTAATAATTCATTGGGATCACTTGTTGACAGAGCTGCTAATTTTTTCATTCTAATCTTTGTGAGGATCATGAGATACATATGAGCTATACCATGCCTTCACTCAGACATGAGAAACCTGATATTTTAAATGTAATAGATGATCAACTTAGAGCACATTTTAATGTTTCCTTGCATTCTCTAGTTGTGCACTTCATACTTAAACATATACAAGAATATACCTCATCCATTTGTAGACACTAAAATTAGGTCACACTCCCCTTTTGTCCCTCGACATATAAGCACCCTTTATTACATTTACCTAGCCATGACCCCCTTCACCTCACTAATATTAATTTAATTAATTTAATTTAATTAATGCTTTATCCTCAATATATTTATTATTTAAATAATATCTTCACATATCGTTCACTTAAACACCTCACCAAGCTAAGTCTCCCATAACTAACTAAGACTTACCCAAACCCTAAAAATCAATGCCTACATTCCCTCTAACCACATTCCCGCATGCTCACAAGAAGCTCCCAGTCTAATCCGTGGGATAATGACATGAGATCCAAGGAAATCAGGAGGATCTCCCTAAGTTTAGTAAACCTAGGAAATCCTTCCTTGACCAACGTCGGTTACCCCTAATCGTCGCCAGTTAAGACGGACCACTATCAGTTACCTCTTTTAACCCAAAACAACCTTATTATCAAGGTTGGAACTTGGAAGTTGGAAACGAGAAGGTTGACGAGCAAGAGCACATCTCAGAGAGATAATGCATCTTCAGAGAGCCAATTCCAATGAAAATTCACATCCAATGAAGGATATTGAGTATCTTCTCCTACATATCCATCCCAACCATGATTTGATTTATCCAAGCAAAGAGGAGTGTACATTCAGCCCATGCAGAATCTTTTCTTTAGTTTGTGATCACTTGCAGCCTTCAAACCCATCATCAACACTTCCATCCTTCACACACAGACCTTTAGGAATGAAATACAAGTAAGTATAACGTCATATTTCTCTGGTTTATTTCATTTCATCATTATTGTATCACCCATTGTTTATCTTGCTCCCTATCAACCTTCTCTAACATTTTCACCTCCATAGACCCATTAAAACCTCGTAAAATCCTACCCCAATCACCCAATACCTCGTCTCGACCAACCAAAATCCTTTGTGCAATCACAAAGGAGACCAAAACCCTTCTCTGTGACATTTATAGATCTCACAATAATTGGCACCAGTTATACCTAACCGTCGTCGGTCACCCCTGACCGATATCGGTATCTGTGTTTTCCCACACAGCCTTAAACAAAGACCTACCCACCTAATTTTACCTCAGACTCACTCACCTGTGACCTACCTAAGACCTTTATCAGACCTGCAGAAACCAGAACCAACCTTTTGACCTGCAGATTCTATTCTAGCTTAGCCTGTTAGATCAGATCTATTTGCTTATTGTGTTTTTAGGTGAGATACCTAAATCATTTTAAAATAACAATAGGATTTACTTTTTATATAGCATTAATTTGTTTAAAATAGTGGACTGACAACCATCTAGGAAGTATCATACTTCCTGAATCTAGCTCACGCTAGGCAGTTCACTGCCCATATTGTTTAATTCCTTTTGGTGGTCTTGTTTTCATTACAGGTAGTTCCTTCTAGCCAAAAGGAATCTCTCACGATTAGTTGTGGATTCAGAATTCATACGCGTGCAACAACCCATCAACCGACATTTGAACAGGTATTCCTCCTACACCCGTTACCCTATCTGTTTCATCAACACTTCAAAGAAACAATCTAAGAAAAAGGTGAAACATTTTCGCATGCCCAGTGGGACCCATTCGGGGTTCCTTGCATTTCATTCATTCCTAGGAAAAAATTGTGTGTTTTTTTCCCTTCTAAAAAGCATACACACTAATTTTCTTCCCTGGTAATCCACATCTCCTTTCTATTTTCTCTAAAGTAAACTTTTCTTTTGGTGTAATTAAAAGGAATCATTTCTTCATGTTTTTTGCATTCTAGTGAAAGAGCATCCCTCTTCCTATTCATCTTATTGTGTCATCCAATTTCACATTTTCGATTTAGGTTTTAAAATCATTGCATTTCATTCTAATTTTCTGCATTAGCTCACATTAATTGAGGGCAACCTATACGTTGGAAGTCATTACCAACTAATGGTTGACAAATGAATCATAGAAAAGCACTTCTATCCTTTTCTCTTTCTCTGAGTCTTACCAAACCACACAAAAATTCAAAATACATACATTCTTAAACAACATCTTACTTGGAAGAAGCTATAGGTGATCACACGATCACGACATAGTGGGCACCCAGCTCACTGCACCGTCAAGTCATACTTCAGAGCGAAACCCACCCCCACCATAACATACCTGAAAATTCACCTTTTAGATCTCCTTCTTTGTAGGAAGCCAACCTCACCAAAAACTATATTTCACAATTCATTTATCATTCCCTAAATAGAACAAGCTAAATAAACATAATAGAAAGGGCACTCCTAGGATCACATTTTCTTAGTGTTTCTGCTTGGCTTGTGTTTTGAGGTGAAAGATCACGTTCATCACTATTTTTAGTTGTTGTTGTTCTTCCTTGCATGCTCCTCATCATAGTTGGTGTATTCTGGATTCACCTGGGTGTGCCTGGGCCATATCATCATCATTTCCAGAATTTTGGATATGATTCTACATCAGATTTTAATTCAAAACCACTTTCTTTCATCATTGTCTCAATTTCGTAGTAACCGTCATCAGTTACATCTTATCGCCATTGGTTATACTAAACTGACGTCAGTTCCAGGTCCTTTTGCTAATCTACTTAAAAGGGAATTTTCACTACACTTTCTTCCACTTTTCATAGTCTCTGTCACTGTCATCATTCTCATTGAAGTTTTAAACATCCCCAAATTTGGCATACTTATTAGATTTTGCCTTCTGCCTCGCTGTTTACTCACTGTTCATTTTCTATAGTGACCGGCAGCGGTTATCCCATACCATTGTCGGTTTTCCCTAACCGGCATCGGTTAGCTTATTTCACATTCCACCCACCATTTGGTCTTTTATTCACTTTTTATAATCAGATTCACCTGTTCCTGCTATTCTCTGTATTATTTATAGAAAAGTAGCCCTACCAGGTTGGTACTAGTTCACATGGTGCTAACCCAAAGACAAGCAAACGCCCTTGTATTCCACGCCAGTTGTCAACCACTCCCACCAAGTCCCTCAACACCTTCTATTTTATCACCAGCCATGGATCCCATCCAACCTACCACTATCACTACCGAAGACGATGAGTTTGCACAACTCCTTGACCAAAAACTTGTTGCCTTGTAGTTTTACCTTTCCCACCCATCCACCCGAGACACCTCGGGTCAGTTGATATACGACATGCCCATATCTATCCCTCCAACTCTCGCAGCAACTTCCTCATCAGCTCCATCTAGTCCTGTGCCACCCGCATCCACTTTACCCCTAGTCATTTTGCAGTTAGGTTCTGTACCCACTATGACTGTCACATATGTTACCTTTGTGGCACCCATTACATCCACCATACCCTCGACAACTACCCCAAACACAACCTCATCCGCCCCTAATGTCTCATACATACATGTAGATACACTCCCACCTCTAGTTTCGGTGACTCCTACCCCATTTCAGAACGTGGTTCTTTCCATTCCACAATCATTAGCCCCCATTACCAATAGGGTTACCACAACCCTTCCACCCCCATATACATACTACCAACAACTGCCTATTTCATCTATTATTCATTCCGGGTACGTACCCCCTATTTCATTGCCTTCTTCTCCACCACCTTACATGGCAGCCCCATACACTAGAATGCCACCCCCATTTTATGCCCAAATCCAACTTCCTCACGCTATAGGAGGCATCCAATCATCACAACCCACCAATGACCTAATTAAATTGATGTTGGATAAGATGTAGACACTGGAGGCATCAGTTTCTGGCTCCCGCAACACTCTCACCTATGACGAAATTTACAACGAGCCTATTCACCCATCCATTCCTATCCATTCATACCCTATGCATTAGGAAATGCCTAAATTCAACCGCTTCAATAGCAAGGAAGACCCACAACAACATCTGCACTCATTTAAACACGGGTCTTATCTGATCACTCATGATGATGCCCTAATTTTGAGAAATTTTCCCATGTCCCTCACTGGACTTGCATTAGATTGGTATAGTGGGTTACGTAAAGACTCTATATTTTCATTCAATCAGGTAGCCCAAGCTTTCTTGGATCATTTCTTTATCAATATCGCCAAGAAGGTTACCATGACTAATCTATATTCCACACGTCAGTACGAGGATGAATCTATCATAGATTTTTTCACTCACTGGCACAGCCTGATCAATCAATTTACCTTCTAACTGCCCCAAACTGAACTCATCGAGATCTTCACATGAGCTTGCACTAGAAATATCTCCCTAACCTTGCAGGTCCAAACTTTTTGAACATTCAATGAGGCATTCACTATGGCATGAAAGTTAGAGATTTGGGCCATCGAAGAGAAGAAAATCCAATTACAAATTAAGAATTCGAAATTCAAGTCGAATAAAACCTCTTCTTCTTCCAAACCACTAACCAATTATTCAAAGGCTAAAGGTACCACTAACGCAGTGGTACTCAAGGCCGGCCCAGCTCATCTGTCAAATTAGGTTACACCCTCATCTAATCTATCACTTGTCCAGGCTTTTTAATTTAGACAAGAGCAGTGAAAATATACCCCAATTGGGGAACCTTACTCTTCTATCTTAGAAAATATTATCAAAGCTAGAGCCATTACCCTTTCACCCATAAAACTACACACTGGTTTTGATCCTGCTCACCCCATGCCCACATGGTATAAAGAGCATGATTTTGTAACTATCACTGAGTGAAGGGTCATAGTGATGGTAACTGCATCACTTTCAAGAATATTTTCCAAGAAATGCTTGAGAAAGGTGAGTTAACTATGGATAATCCCAACGCCACCCCAACCAAAATCTACAAATCTTTAAAAAAACCATTTCCCAATTATGCCCCTTCATCCAATCAAACCAGTGAGACATCCTCTCATGATACCCATACACGTGAGGTTCATGCTATCTTTAAGGAGGTACCTATAGCCTCTCAATTACCTCATACCCCTACCATAGAGGAAATGCTATCCTGAAATCCTCCTTCCACATTGGAACCAACCATCAATGTTCCTTCATCAATAGAGGAGCACCTTTCATCTCTTTCATCACCAACGGAGGGGTTTTCCACTAACATTGAGCCCCTCTCACCCCTTAGAGAACCTTTACCTACCATACCTCCTCCACCCATAGAGGAGCACCCATTACCTCCTCCACCCACAAAGTAGCACCTATTACCTTCTCCACCTGTAGCGAAGCACCCGTTACCTCCTCCACCCATAGAGGAGCACCTATCCATTCATCCACTCATAGAGGAGCTCCCATCATCTCTTCCACCCATCATAGACCTAATGGAGATATCTTTGCATCTTGGCGAGAACTCTCCATTGGCTACCCAAAATCCAACAGACCTATTTTCAGATCTCTTACCCACGAAAGATGAAGCTAGCCAATTCCTCGACTCTAAGATGCATTTTACGGGAATTCCCATTATGTCCTCGCCAACTCCACCCACAGACGTGTCATTATCACGTTTGGCCAATCACTTAGATTATGTGGATAGGGATTTATTATGGTGGTGCCTCTTACTTCATGTCTCAACACAGATGCAGAGATTCCTTGATGACACCTCCACTATCTACCCAAACACATTTCCACCCATCAAACCAAATACAACCACTGTTATCGCAACCCCTTCCACGATACCCGTTAGCACTCACACCACACCCTTACCTATAACCCGACCTACATATAAACCCAAACCCATACCCACAACATTTACCTCCACTAAACCTATTACCACTTTAGGGGTTACCCCAACCACCAGCCTTACTCATCCACCTATTAAACTGGATTTATCTGTATCCTCCAACGCCAAAACCACACCTACTCCGACACCCAAACCAAAGAACAAACTCATCGACCTCATACCCTGACCACACCAATCACACCCACACTTGTCTCGTCTGCCTTAAGACCTCAGCTTCCCAACATGGTCAAGCACCCTTCTCCCATCCATAAACCAGTAACACAACAACCCATTCCTTCCTCACAAACCTCTAACCTACCCAGGCACACAACACGACTTATACCCACACCTGTAGTATCTTTACCGCCAATACCGCCAATACCTTCAGCTATTGCTTCACTACCCACTCCACTTCAATCTTTTTCCCTCACACCCCAAACATGGCCCACGTCATCTACCTTCATAGCACCCCCGTTATCCCCATGGGTAACTCGCTCTCTTCTTCCATCTAATTTTCCTTCTAGACCTCATACACCCACATCACCTTTACCCAAGAAAGTGCAACCCAAAAACAAAACCCCACTACCCCACAATAAGGTAGTCACAACAACCCCACACCCTCCTACCCGTCCATCTACTATACCCCTACCCAAACAAACCCGACCGATACCTCAAACCACACAAGCACCTAAACCCATAGCTTGACCCGTTCCTACTCTTCCAAAAACAATTCCCCGACAACCAACCACACCTACACCCAAACCCACATTCATTTCCCATTGTGATCCACTAGCAAGGTCCTATGCCAAAATTTTAACCAACCTCCTCAAGACTTTTGTTATCACATTACCGCCACTCTGACCTTATGACCCCCTCAAACCCAAGAAAAAAGGGTTTTATGATACTAAAATTTACGTGTACCATCGTGTGCCAGGGCACGATGTGGAGAGCTATAAGGCCTTGAAAACCATCCTTATCTAATTATGTCCATCAGAAACCAAACTTGACAATGATGACCTTCTCGAAGAGGATCCTGCTTCACTAGCACCCATTCCCACACTGCCCACTCAACAACCACAACCTCCACCCTCACAGCTCCTACAGCCACACAAAAAATTTGAAATTAACATGGTTCACGTTAGATAACTTGCCACGCCACCACCCAAATTTCATTGTGCTTAGATGACCTCATATGTTTTTTCTCCTCTGGTAGGTTTTTTCCCTTCCTATCATTATACGACTCACCCTACACCTTCCGCATTTGCCAACTTCCCTCACATCAACATGATACCTGTCACTACATGTGTGCAAAAGGGCAAAGATAAGGTAGCTGACCCACCAACCAATCCTATACCCCACATACCATCGGTACCCATACCTAAAATAACTATCCACGGTCCCGTATACCCCGTTTCTAATGGCGTCACACATCGCACCATGCTCAAACAACTACACCAATCTCCCCTCAAAATGTCCTGATACGAGTTCATCCAAACCTCAGAATCTCATCATCAAGCTCTCATGGAGGTTCTTCAATATATTGAGGTTTTACACAATGACCCTACACTCGTAGCCTCCATTATCACACCCATCATGTAGCCTCTCTCACCAAATTACCACCTTTATCCTCACGTCACCTTTTTCACCAAGTGGCCTCCCTTAGCTTCTCAGAGGAAGAAATCGTGCCATACCAAAACGATGACCCAGACCCAGCCCTCTTCATCTCTGTCCACATTGATGACATACAGGTACACCATGTGATGATTGATGGAGGCGCTACCATTAATATCATTTCATCCCATGCATTTTCTCAAATGCACATACCTAACAATTGCATGCATAAACATCTGGTCATGTTGCGATCATTCAATGATGCTATCACTACCACACTAGGCACTTTCATCCTTCACGTTCACGTGGGCCCCCACAATGTTCCAGAATTGTTTTATGTTTTGGAGGGGGAATTCCAATATAAATTATTGCTTGGTAGACCCTAGATCCATGTCATGATTTGCGTTCCTTCCAATTTACATCATTGTGTAAAGTTTGAACATGAAGGACACACTTATACCATTCCAGTTGACCCATCACCTTTCAAAACATGCAACATGCTTTACCGACCCAATGATGTGCTCATACCTGTCAAGCCATCTACCTCCGCAACTAATATCACTTCACCTACACCTCCATCTACCATTACGGTTGCTGCTTTCACCACACATACCTCCTCTATTCCTACCGCTGCTATAACCTCCACGGCTGACCCATTAGCTTCCTAATCCATTCACCCCACCCCCACATCGACCTCCGACACATCATCCATACCAGCCACCCACATACCAACCACTGATCCCTTGGAAGGTGTTTTTCAATCCCTCACTCTGGGGGAGTACCACCTATATAGTGTCAACACATTCCTTACTCTGCACAAGTATGGAAACCTTCACCAACACCCTCGCTATAATCATCGTATAGGAGAATGCCTCCATTATCCTCCTCCTCATCTTCGTACTAGTCTCACCTATGGGGGACTTAATACTACCACTTACACACCTGAACCACCATCATAACCCCACCCATTTTTCACTGAAATCTAATCGCTTACCAATCATTGTTTCGCCCACACCTTCTTGCACTGTTGTGTATGGAAGGGTTTTGGTTTTGGATTTTACAAGCAAGGCCACCATACTGTTATTCCATGTACCACCCACAAACATAACAACCTTAGTGGTATCGGCTTCCCTGAACCTCCTACCAAACATGCCCGCATTGAACTCATTAAAGACCTTAGCCCTCCTCCACCTTCATCTTAGTCAAAGAATAAATTCAGCACCTTCTTTTCGTTTCCTTCATCTTACCCATTGATTATCCTTGTTGGATTTCTAACATTGTCCTTGTTACTAAAGCAAGAGGGGGACTCTGCATTTGCACAAACTTCCGTGACCTCAACCTTGCCTATCCGAAAGATGACTTTCCCTTTCCCGGTATTGATCAACTAGTTGACCTTACCATTTGTCACGAGATGCTCTCACTCATGGATGGCTTCTTGGGTTATAAACAAATTTTTCTTTCCCCGGAAGGTCAGCACAAGACCACGTTCATTACCCACTGAGGAACCTTTTGCTATCGAGTCATGCCTTTTGGCCTTAAAAATGCTGGTGCTACATATCAGCGTGCTATGACTTACATCTTCCATGATATCATGCATTTCATATTGGAAGATTATGTGGATGATCTCTTGGATAAATCTAAACATCATGCCTAGCACCTCACCGTCCTCAAAACCATCTTTGACCCCCTCATTAAATATTGTGTCCGCCTTCAACCTAAAAAGTTCATCTTTGCGGTTCTCTTAGGAAAGATCTTGGGATTTATTATTTCCCTCCATGGTATAGAAGTTGACCCTGCTTAACTCAAGGCCATTCTGGAAATGCCTCCGCCCACTAACCTTAAACAACTCTGTAGCCTACAAGGTAAATTACAGTCCATTTGTTGTTTCATCTCACAATTATCTGATCGGTGACAACTATTTCATCATCTGATTTAGATGGATGTCTCCTTTACATGGGACAATGAATATCACAAACCTTTTAAGGCCCTAAAACAATACCTTCTACAACTGCCCATACTCATTCCACCTAAAGACGATCAACCCTTTTTACCTATAATCAGCTACTGATCATTCCTTGGGAGGCCATGCTCACTCATTGCAATGAACAACACAGGGAGTAGGTGGTTTATTACATAATCCATACTCTTTTGGACTATGAAACCCGATACAACCATCCCGAAATTTTTTTCTTAACATTAGTTTGCATTGCCACCAAACTTGCCATTACCTACTCACCATAAAGCTTATGTTGTGACCAACACCGATCCTTTACACTTCATGTATGCCAAACCTTATCAAATTAGTGCACCACGCGATGGCTTATGCTTTTAGCTAACCTTGACCTCAAATTCATTCACCAAAAGTCCATCAAGGGCCAAGCTATAGCTGACCAACTGGCTGATGCACCTATTTTTGGGGATCAACCCTCTAATTTTGACTTTCCCAATGATTCAATTGCTACTCTTTTCCCTAGACAAACCCCCTTACTAAATGACACTGTTCTTCTATTCGACGTTCCTAAGTGTCAAGCCTGGGGGTGGGGCTGGTGTTATCCTTGTTCCTCTGGATGGAGAACCCATGCCTTGTCTTTCAAACTAGACTTTGACTTCACAAACAATATTGCTGAGTACGAAGCACTCATACTATGTCTATAGGACACCTATGCCCTAGAAGTCAATCCATTCACACTATTGGTGATGCACAATTAGTCATAAACCAAGTCAATGGTATGTACCAATGTCGTAACGAGATACTTCAAAAGTATAAACATCATGTAGACATAATTTTGAACCACCATTGATCGTTACACCCTCAAAGCATCCCGTGTTCAACCAACAAATTTACAGATACCGTGGTCTACTTAGCTTCCCAAATACCCCACTTCCACTGCTGATTCCAAGATATTTGTCACCGTACAATGCCTCCATTAACCTTCTTATTTACCTCATGATGTTTACTCAATCAAAAATGACACCCCTGAGCCGATTAACCTTTGGTATAAACAATATTCTGACTACCTTTTCCTCTCCATCTTACCTCCTGATCTCACCCATAACGGACAACACGCCTTCCTGAAAAAGGTCTCCCATTTCATCATTCTGGGGGGACTCCTCTATAAGCGCAGCTTTTGATGGTATTCTTTTACAATGCCTCACAAGTTTGAAATTCCTTATACCATTAAGGAGGTTCATGATGGCATATGTGGGGGTCACTTTAGTGGGCCTTGTAGTTGTTTAAGCGTATTCTTCGCCTAGGCTATTACTGGCCGACCCTTAACCATGATTGTTACGACTATGTCAAACGTTGTGTAAAATACCAACAACATTCCCACCTTCATCATACACCCAGTCATGCCTTACAGGTTGCTCGTGACCTTTGGCCTTCTCTCAATGGGTTTTGGATCTTGTTAGAGAAATCAATCCTCATTCTTCCCAACGCCATCAATGGATCATAACTACTACTGAATACTACACAAAATGGGTAGAAGCCATACCACTCATCTCCATGAAAGTTGATAAAATATGTGAGTTCCGCTTTGGTGTCCCCTCATTACCTCATCACTGATAATGGAAAAAAATTCAAACACAAAACATTCCAAAAACTTTGCGATGCCTTCGGCATTCAGCTTAGTTTCTCATCACCTTATTACCCACAAACCCAACGGCCAAGCCAAATCACTAACAAAACCCTCAACAAAATTCTCATGAAAGTGGTTGATGATACTGGGAAGGATTGCATATGCACATTCCTTTTGCCCTATGGGCATACCACACTAGTTTTCGCACTTTCCACTGCGGCCACACCCCTTTTGTTGTCTATGGTATAGAAGTTGTTCTGCCTCTCGAATTCCAAATCCCTTCACAACCACATTTCTCTCCAGGACATGCTTACTGATGATGAATTTAACCAAGATTTGCTTAGTGCAACTAGAGTTATTAGAGGAAGTCATCTTAACGCTCCTGGATTCACCTTCGAGTTTACCATAGCATATCAAACGTGCTTTTGAAAATGTGTCCATGAACGGACCTTCCAAATCGGTGACCTTGTCCTGAAAGAAAATCAACACATAACCAAAGCAGAAAAAAAGTAAACAGGGAAAATTCACTCCTAATTGGCTTGGACCATACATTTTAACTCATACCTATGGATCAGGTGCCTATCGTTTATCCTCACTTGATGGTAAAACCGAACCTAAGCCCCTTAACGCCTTGCATCTTCAACAATTCTATTGTTGACTCATCTATCTCACCCTTTGTCTCTTTACAGGCTCGTCCCTTGAGTGCTACCCACTCCATACACCTCCCTAATGATTAAACAAGAATCATGTGAGTACTGTCACTTGTTATCTTCTCTTGAATATGTGTACCATGGCACTGCACATAATATGATCTCATGATTACTTTTCATCTACCTTTAGATGAGATCCCATGGTCGTTCCACCCTACCTTTTGAACAAGAGTCCTATCCTTCATCTTGGCCTTGTCCATGATTTCAAAGACCTCACATAGGACCCAACTCCTTGAATCAAACTTATAATAAAAAGATGACTTCCTCAAAAGGACATCTTCCTCTCACCAAATTGCTACTATAAATAGACTGCTCCCTTGAAGGACAACTATGTGCAAAAAAAAAAAGAGAGAAACCGAAGCTTCCCGCATTGATCAGCTTCACAAAGACCTCAAGGAGTACCATATTATCTATCCCATATATACTTCCCACATCGATGAGTCTATCACAACAAAAAACCTTTTAGTCATGGACTTTCCCATTGTGACCTTGGACCTCTTGCCCCAAAAGCCTTGTCACTCAAACATATAAAAATTAACTACCTTTCACCCACCTTACCATTTCCACTCTCATTTCCTACATCGCCTCGAGGGACATCTTGGAATATCAACATTCGGTGATCTTGTGACTACCTTCATCGTAGAATAGTTAATCATGTAATGCCTATCGGGTCTTGTGTTCATCACCCCCTTCAAGGTATGATCTACTCGGTATGATCCTACCCAATCAAGTGGCTCTATTGCCCCCATCTTATCTTTTGTAAAACCATCTTTTTTTGACATTTTAATTACCTTATATGGGACTTGGTACTTGACACTTACCTTTGTGGGTAATCCTCTTCTTTTTCCATAGTCACCTTCACCTACATCATTTACCTATATCTACTCACACCTAACAACCTAAACCCACAACATGCCCAAGCACCTATCGACTCATTTTCACAACTTCTCATTTTTCTTCCTAGCTTATGGGAGAACTACATCGGCTTGAGGTCCTTTTCGTTGGACTATGTAGGCAACACTCCAATGGGGCAGGGGCCTTGGCGGTTATAGCTTGGCCATTCTCTACCCTAAACAATTCATCAACCATGCCTAACTAGACCTGACAAGATCCATGCCTAAACCAACCTGACTCGACTGTGCCTATAACCTGACTCATCCATGCCAAAACCTGACTGGACCATGCCTATAACCTGACTCCATACATGCCTATAACCTACTTGATCCATGCCTATAACCTGACTCGATCCATACCTATAACCTGACTCGATCCATGCCCTAAACCAACCTGATCTCCATCATACCTAACTCACCTAATTTTCCATCCATATCAAAATAAAAATCCATATCTCCTCTAACCCAAGCATAAAACCAATATCTCATAAGCACATCAATGCATCACAAAATCATATGAATCTCATCATATAAATAAATAACTATGTATCTCAAATACATGTCTATCTCATGGCCATCATCTCAAAAATGTCAGCATGTAGGCCGATCTACAATACAAAATGTCATCGGCACGTAGGCTGGTCTCATATATACAAAAGAATGAATCAATACAAAAACATATTCATTACGCAGGCTGGTATATGCTCACAATAATACAACAAAATCACTTGTACATCCTCACCATCTTCGACACACAAGCTGGTATGTGATAAAAAATACAAAAATCTATGGCATGCAAGCTGACATATGTATCAAAAATAAACACTAGTATACATAAAAAATAGGGAGGCTACATATCAGACATCTCACCAGATGTCCTTCATCTTCGTGTCACCTACACCCTCGGCCTCTTGTGTCCCTGCAGGCACATCACCTCACCTCTGGTCACCATGCACTGGGGCCTCTCCCTGATCAAGCCTCAGAGCTCACTGTCCCTCCATGCTCTCCACACTTATGTGTGCGGGATCTCATCCTCTCACTGGATGCCTGTTGTGCTCTGTACTCTCCATAAGAGAGTAATTCTATCCTTGCTACCATGAGCTAGTCATGAAAGTATCAACGTCTCACTATGGCATCCCGTAACCTGGATAGAGGCTACGGTCTATAGTGATCCCATAGGTCTTGGCCCCTTTACTTGCCCTTGTGCCAGACTGTGAAACTGGGTACTAGCTCCCTGTACCTGTTGAGGTGCCCCATATCCCTCTCCCTATGGTGGTGCCCCCTTGTCCCTACCCCTGTGTCTGTATCTGGGGCCTGTGAAAGACCCCAATCTGTGCTCTAGGCTATGGCCAAATGGCCCTGTAATCCTACCACCACCTTGAGCCTGTAGGGCTGCCACCTAACACTCTGTCATCCATCTCATCCAATCTCTGTCATCCATCATCCCTTCTCCACATAGGGCCTGCAAGAACCTGGCCAAACCTGTACCCGTAGCTCTGTGAACCTCTACGCACTAACCCCTCCAGTTTCAGAGCTTTTTACCTTCTCTACTCGACATGATTAGCCATCACTACCATGCCCACTATATAGGAGTTTCATCTCTGACATCTGTCAATGGTAGCAAGTCCTGGCTCCCGCTCATCATGGTGGTATGCGATGCGTATTGAGCAACCCACACTTCCACAAAAATTAAACACTATTGTGCATCCAACATCGATACAGTCTTACTAAGTCCACTGGCTAGTCGCTCCTACTCTCAATCTTGTAAGGGGGCCAACTTAATAGGCCTATGAGATGGAGACATGGGCATCTCCACATACATCTCTCTGCGATACTGTGGAAAAAGAAGGTAGACAAAGAATATCCTGTACAAGCCCCTAATGAACTATTGTACGAACCTTTGTCACCCGGGATCATCTCATCTTCCCATCATGATGACCCTATATCCACCTCTCTGGCTGGAGCTCAGCAAGCTCCTCATGCATGTCCTATAGGAGGGGAATCCCACATATTTCCTCAAGATAATTTCCATTCCAGACCTCCGAACAACCCTCCAACAACTGCTGAAAATGGGCCACATCATACGTCGGCCTATCCGACCTTCACTCTCCTTACGCAACCCGACAACCTCTCCTATAAACCCCCACAACACACATCTCGATGGGATGCATCTACTTGGGGCATACCTATAGGTCCGAACACAGACTATGTGCTCATAGTCCCAGTAGTGTTTGTATAAATGTATAAGCTAGCATAAACCTATGGAGAGCTGCCCATACGCCCAAAAAATCTCTGTAAAGCTGCACCAAGAATTCTGGTGCCACAGGCAAAGCGTGTCTCATGTACCATCATATCGTGGAGCAACCCACAGTAGTGGATCAAAGGAAAGCTTCCACCGCTCTGCATCGGGTAGTGCATAGCAGCACACTGGCTCCCTCATAACACTACTAGCCTTGTCTCATCTGGATGGGCTATGGTTATTCTTGCCATAGCTCAAACTAGTACTATGGAAACTCAACTCCGCTGCCCCCCTCACCAAATACTATCCCGATAAAACTCCTCTGAGGCCTCGGAGGAGATAGAATACACCTGGGCCCCTAATATGGGTAACCTTAGAATCCAGAACACGTCTTCAGGGTGATAGTCGTCTCACCCGTCGAAAGGTGGATGTGTTTGTCGTAGAGTCCCATCTATCAATGAGCATGACCATCAAACTAGGCTACCGAATAACATGTTGGTAGTCACTAAATACAACTCAAGCCCACTGCCTTCATGTGTTGCAGCTCCAAAGGGGTCGTAGGCCACACAATGCCACCAGCAGTGGCAGAACCCTATCTCGCATATGTAACTACGATGACCATGCATTCAATCCAAATCACAACATTAATCTACCGTTTACCATGACCTTATTCATCAATTATCATTTACCCACCACCCTATTTTTACCTTACCCATTCTCAACCACCTAACCTACATCATTTTTTGGATCCTTGAGCATAAAATCCCGACTAGTGCTGGTTCAGTCTAACCAACTTCGTTCACCCAATTAAACTGGCATCGGTCACCTATTTGGTGACTGATATGGGTTCAAATGACCGACCATGGTTCCACGTAACCAGCATTGGTCACCTATTAGGTGACCAATCTCGGTTCTACCCGATCGACACCGGCCAAGCTTGACTTACGCCAGTCACTGTCACAGAAAAATCCACAACTTCCTAACCCCCCCTTTTTATCAAAACCCTCACACCTATCCCTTTTACCCCACCTACAATGACCTACATTACCCAAAACCCCTACCCACCCCACCTATCCAATTTCCTACCCTTCCCACCCTCTTTTTTGCCCATTTTTTCCCCCATACTTGATTTAACATTTTTTCCCACCCACCAAAAGAAACACCCACAAAACTCTACTAAACACCAATTATACACATACTATTCTAGGTAATTAACATTAAAGAGTAGGCACGTACCTCGTCACGCTCGCAGCAATCTCGGTGTACGTTTGGCCGATTATGCGGTGGTCCACCAGATCCCTTCTCCCACCATCTATCATCCACCAAATATCTACCCCACACCCTCGACCACACGAATCCCTGGTAAGATCTTGTGGACCCGTTTTTTGATAACTCACCATACCCAAACCATGTTCTACTCAACAAACTCATTGTCCCATTTCCTCTGGATGATTTTATCCACACTTTTCCTCTCTTTTTTTGTCCTTCTTCAATTCACAATTCAAAAATGAATTAACAAAAACTGTGGTTTTTTTGTTTTTATACCAAGCCCCCCCGACTAACCAACGTTAGTTACCCTCAAAAGGCATCGGTCTCGTAGCCCTTACTACCCATTGCAATTTTCCCACATTACCAACATTGTTATCCATGACCGCCATTGGAACCCTTACCTATACATTGCCTTTACTTTGCCATTTTACTCATCCCTCTACCTTTCTCTTACCCAACCCATTACCTTACCTTTCCTGACCTCATCATTTACTACCTCCATTTCCTCCTTTGGGACTCATTAATTTACATTACATTGGCCGTACCGTTGTCGGACCTTGATATTTGGGACTTGGACCATGCTAGTGACGTGCCCTCATGTGTTCGCTATACCTTGCGGGCACTAAACTGGTTAAGTGACCCAAGTGACCTTACCTAGCTATTGCTATGACTAATTTATCCTCAACCCTACCTTTGGTTGTACCAGAAACATACTTAAACATTCATGCACCTAACCACATTTTTCTCCGGACATTATCCTATACCCAGGATACTGGATCACTTACAAACCTTTGTGGATAAACCTATTGACCTTTAGAAATGTTAGAGTTTTTCCTGTCTTTCAAACTCCGGGTAGTAGGTGCTACAGTTTATACCGTGTGCAATGCAATTTGACTGTTGCTACCTTTGACCCTGACCATTACCTAGATTGCCCGAGTAGTAACCTTTCAATCATTTTTCCCTATACCCACTTGACTTTTCTTCACATTTACTTTTTATCACACCACTCAATCGCTTCATCTGCGCCTCGTCAGTTCCTGGTTTGAGGGGGATCACCTCACCCTCACATGGGGCAAGCCGCCATCTTATTTTTGTTAGCATCGCTTACCAAATACAAGCTACACAACAAAAAAGGGCAAAATGTAGACACCTTAAAACTATGTCACACTCCCCTTTTGTCCCTCAACATATAAGCACCCCTTTATTACATTTACCTAGCCATGACCCCGGTTCACCCCACTAAGATTAATTAATTAATGTTTTATCCTCACTATATTTATTATTTAAATATATTATTTAAATAATATCTTCAACATATAGTTCACTCAGACACTCTACCCAGAGACTAAACTCAGACATTTTTAGAAGTTCCCATAACTAACTTAAGACTTACCCAAACCCTAAAAATCAATGGCCTACATTCCCTCTAACCACATTCCCACATACTCACAAGAAGCTCCCAGTTTAATCTGCAGGATAATGACCAAAGATCCAGGAATCAGGAGGGATCTCCCTAAGTTAAACCTAGGAAATCCTACTTGACTGACATCAGTTACCCCCTAACAATCGGCCGGTTAAGACGAACCGTTGTCCGTTACCCCTTTTAGACCAAAAAAAAAACCTTATTCTCAAGGTTAGAACTTGGAAGTTGGAAGTAAGAAGGGTGACGAGAAAGAGCACATCTCAAAGAAGATAACGCATCTTCAGGAGAGCCAATTCCAGCGAAAAATCACATCCAAGGAGATGAGTATCTTTTCCTGCATAGCCATCCTAGCCACGATTGATCTATCCCAAGCAAAGAGGATGTACATTCAAGCCCATGCAAAAGCTTTTCTTCAGTTGGTGATCACTTGTAGCCTTCAAACCCATTATCAACCCCTCCATCCTTCACACATAGACCTTCAGGAATGAAATCCAAGTAAGTATAACGTCATACTTATTTGGTTTATTTCATTTCATCATTATGTATCACCCATTAAAACCTTGCAAAATCCTATCACAATCACCAAATACCTCATCTTGACCAACAAAAATCCTTTGTAATCACAAAGGAGACCAAAATCCTATTCTGTGACATTTCCAGATGTCACAGTAACTGACGCCGGTTATACCTAACTGCCGTCGGTCACCCCTGACCGACACTGGTCTCTGTGATTTCCCACACAACCTTAAACAAATACCTACCCACCTAATTTTACCTCACCCTCACTCACCTGTGACCTACTGAGACCTTATCAGACCTGCAGAACCCCAGAACCAACCATTTGACCTGTGGATTCTATTCTAGCTTAGCCTGTTAGATTAGATCTATTTTCTTATTGTGTTTTTAAGTGAGATACCTAAATCATTTTAAAATAAAAAATAGGATTTTACTTTGTTTATAACATTAATTTGTTTAAAATAGTGGACTGAAAACCATCTAGGAAGTAATCATACTTCCCGGATCTAGCTCACGCTAGGCAGTTCCACTACCCATATTGTTTAATTCCTTCTGGTGGTCTTGTTTTCATTACAGGTAGTTCCTCCTAGCCAAAAGGAAGTTCTCATGATCAGCTATAGATTTGGAATTCATAGCGCGCGCAACAACCCATCAACCGAAATTTGAACCCAATTACCCTATCTGTTTTCAGCAACACTTCAAAGAAACAATCTAAGAAAAAGGTGAAACACCATCTTTGTTCATTTGAGATGGATCTTTGATCACTTATGGTGGAAACACAAGTATTCATTGAGAGGGCTCTACAGGCATGAAGACATCCACTATTTTACTTCTTGATCCATTAATATCTCCTCACATGTATAATACTCCATGTTGTTTGAGCTATTTATTTGGTAGTTTGTAAAGTAACTCTCCACTTATAGATGAAATCCTTTAGCATTCATATATTCTAGAGTTGGTATGCATCACTTGGTGATATTTTTTATGGGATCATTTTTGTAGTCACATCGAGTATAAAGAGAAATGGAGTTTTTTCATGTAGTCATGCTCTATTTTTTTTAGCACTCTCCCTCCTCCAGTTGACTAAAGTTATCATCGCCATTGGGAATATTCTTGAGATGTATATTATGTGTGTATTTTTTGAAGTTTTTAGACATGTTGACAATTTATTTTTTGTGGTGCTATTTTTTTAATACAATTTCCATCTTGTTAGTGGTCCAATAATTTGGTATTGACCACTGGTATAATTTTTTTTGTGTCACTCCACCCACTCAACACTATAGGGGGGGTGCAAATCCTGATTTCAGTCTCTCGGTGTCCTTTCCTTGGCTACTATTATGGTTCATGGCACACCATAATTTGGGTAGTAGATTGATTTAGTTTGGTGATTATTTTCTTTATTAACACAATTCTTGAAAAAAAAACCCGTTCAGTTAGTATTTACTTTCACCCCTCTGAAGTGGATCACTTCTATTTTATCTGAGGTGAAAGAGATCACGTTCATCACTTTTTTTTTTTTGTTCATCCTTGCATGCTCCTCATCATAGCTGGTGTATTCTGGCTTCACCTGAGTGTGCCTGGGCCATATCATCATCATTCCAGAATTCTGGGTCTGATTCTACATCAATTTTAATTCACAACCACTTTTTTTCATCATGTTTCAATTTCACAGTAACCATCATCGGTTACCTCTGACCGCCATCGGTTATACCCAACCGACGTCAGTTCCAGGTCCTTTTGCTAACCTACTCAAAAGGACATTTTCACTTCACTTTTCTTCCACTTTCATAGTCTCTGTCACTGTCATTTTTTCCCATTGAACATTTTAAACATCCCCAGATTTGGCATACTTGTCAGATTTTGCCTTCTGCCTCGTGTTTACTCACTGTCCATTTTCTACAGTGACCGGCAGCAGGTTACCTGACCGATCGTTTTTCCCTAACCGGCATCGGTTAGCCTATTTCACATTCCACCACCCACCATTTGTTATTCATCCATTTTTTATCACCACCAGATTCACCTGTTCCTGCTATTTCTCTGTATCATTTATAGAGAAGCAGCCCCACCTACCTGATCAGTACTGGTTCACATGGTGCTGACCCAAGACAAGCAAACGCCCTCATGTTTCCACGCCAGTTGTCAACCACTCCCACCTAGTCCTTCACCACCTTCTATTTTATCACCAGCCATGGATCCCATCCAACCTACCACTATCACTACCGACCGAGATGAGGAGTTTCACACGACTCCTTGACCAAAACCCTGCTTGCCTTGCAGTTTTACCTCTTCCCACCACATCCCACTCGAGATGCCTCGGGTCAGTTGATATACGGCATGCCCATATCTATCCCCCCAACTCTCGCACCCACTTCCATCATCAGCCCATCTGGCTCCATGTGCTGCCCGCATCCACTTTACCCCCAGTCATTTTGCAGTTAGGTTCTATACCCACTATGACTGTCCATGTCTGTTACCTCTGTGGCACCCATTACATCCACCATACCCTCGACGAACTACCCCCAAACACAACCTCATCCCCCTAATGTCTCACACATACCTGTAGCTACATTCCCACCTCTAGTGTCGACCCCCTACCCCCCATTTCAGAACGTGGTTCTTTCCATTCCACAATCATTAGCCCCCCCCATATTGCCACTAGGGTTACCACGACCCTTCCACCCCCATATACATACTACCAACAACCACAACCTTTTTCATCTATTATTCATTCCGGTACGTACCCCCTATTTCATTACCTTCTTCTCCACCACCTACATGGCAGCCCCATACACTAGAATGCCACCCCCATTATATGCCCAAAAAACCAACCTCCTCCTCATGCTATAGGAGGCATCCAATCATCACAACCCACCAATGACCTAATTAAATTGATGTTGGACAAGATGCAGACATTGGAGGCATCAGTTTCTGGCTCCCGCAACACTCTCACCTATGATGAGATTTGCAACGAGCCTATTCACCCATCCATTCCTATCCATTCATACCCTGTGCATTGGGAAATGCCTAAATTCAACCGCTTCAATAGCAAGGAAGACCCACAACAACATTTGCACTCATTCAAAACATGGGTGTTATCTGATTGCTCATGATGATGCCTTACTTTTGAGAAACCTTTTCCCATGTCCCTCACTGGACCTGCATTAGATTGGTATAGTGGGTTACCCAAACACTCTATATTTTCATTCAATCAGGTAGCCCAAGCTTTCTTGGATCATTTCTCTATCAATATCGCCAAGAAGGTTACCATGACCGATCTATATTCCACACGTCAGTACGAGGATGAATCTATCATAGATTTTTTCACTCGCTGGCACAGCCTGATCAATCAACTTACCTTCCAACTGCCACAAACTGAACTCATCGAGCTCTTCACATGAGCTTGCACTAGACATATCTCCCCTGACCTTGCAGGTCCAAAACCTTCCAAACATTCGATGAGGCATTCACTATGGCACGAAAAGTTAGAGATTTGGCCATCGAAGAGAAGAAAATCCAATTACGAAATAAGAATTCGAAATTCAAGTCGAATGATGAAACCTCTTCTTCTTCCAAACCACAACCAATTATTCAAAGGCTAAGGTACCACTAACGCAGTGGTACTCAAGGCCGGCCCAGCTCATCCATCAATCAGGCTACACCCTCATCTAATCTATCACCTGTCCAGGCTTTTTCATTTCAGACAAGAGCAAGTGAAAAATATACCCCCCAATTGGGGAACCTTACTCTTCTGTCTTAGAAAAGCTCTTATCAAAGCTGAGCCATCACCCTTCCACCCATAAAACCACACACTGGTTTTGACCCTGCTCGCCCCATGCCCACATGGTATAAAGAACATGATTTCTGTAACTATCACCGAGTGAAGGGTCATAGTGATGGCAACTGCATCACTTTTAAGAATATTGTCCAAGAAATGCTCGAGAAAGGTGAGTTAACTGGATAATCCCAATGCCACCCCCAACAAAATCTACAAATCTCTTCAAAAAACCATTTCCCAATCATGCCCCTTCATCCAATCAAACCGGTGAGACATCCTCATGATAACCCATACCCGTGAGGTTCATGCTATCTTTAACGAGGTACCTGTCACCTCTCTCAATTACCCCACATCCCTTCCATAGAGGAAATCCTAGCCTGAAATCCTCCTTCCACATTGGAACCAACCTCACCTGTTCCTTCACACCAATAAAGAGAGGAACACCCTTTCATCTCCTTCATCACCTACGGAGGAGTCTTCTGCACTAACATCTGAGCCCATCTCACCCCTAGCTTCACCACTTAGAGAACCTTTACCTACCATACCTCCTCCACCCATAGAGGAGCACCCATTACCTCCTCCACCCACAAAGGAGCAGGATTACTTCTCCACCCCATAGAGGAGCACCCATACCTCCTCCACCCATAGAGGAGCACCTATCCATTCCTCCACTCATAGAGGAGCTCCCATCATCTCCACCACCCATCATAGACCCAGTGGAGATATACCTTTGCCTCTTGGCGAGCATTCTCCATCAGCTACCCAAAATCCAACAGACCTACTTTTCGGCTCTCTTACCCACAAAGCTGAAGCTAGCCAATCCATCTCTAAGATGCATTTTACGGGAATTCCCATTAGGTCCTCACCAACTCCACCCACAATGTGTCATTCTCACGTTTGGCCAATCACTTAGATTATGTGGATAGGCTTTATTATGGGGGTGCCTCTTACTCCCCTGTCTCAACACAGATGCAGAGATCCCTGATGACACCTCCACTATCTACCCAAACACATTTCGACCACCCATCAAACCAAATACAACCACTACTTATCAACCCCCCCTTCCACGATACCCGTTAGCACTCACACCACACCCTTACCCATAACCCAACCTACATATAAACCCAAACCCATACCCACAACATTTACCTCCACTAAACCTATTACCACTTTAGGGGTCACCCCCCAACCACCAGCCTTACTCATCCACCTATTAAACTGGATTTAGCTACATCCTCCAACGTCAAAACCACACCTACTCTGACACCCAAACAAAAGAAACAAAACTCATCGAACCTCATACCCTGACCACACCAATCACACCCACTTGTCCCATCTGCCTTAAGACCTCAGCAGCTTCCCAACATGGTCAAGCACCCTTCACCCATCCATAAACCAATAACACAACAACCCATTCCTTCCTCACAAACCTCTAACCTACCCAGGCACACAACACGACTCATACCCACACCTGTAGTCTTTACCACCAATACCTCCAATACCTTCAGCTATTGCTTCACTACCCACTACACTTCAGTCATTGTCCCTCACACCCCAGCACGACCCACGTCATCTACCTTCATAGCACCCCCCATTATCCCCATGGGTAACTCCCCTCTTCCTCCATCTACTTTTCCTTCTAGACCTCGTACACCCACATCACCTTTACCCAAGAAGGTGTGCAACCCAAAAACAAAACCCCCACTACCCCCACAATAAGGTAGTCAAAACAACCCCACCCTCCTACCTACCCATCCATCTACTATACCCCTACCCAAACAAACACCGACCGATACCTCAAACCACACAAGCACCTAAACCCATAGCTCGACCCGTTCCTACTCTTCCAAAAACAATTCATCCCCGACAACCAACCACAACTACACCCAAAAACACCATTCATTCCCATTGTGATCCACTAGCAAGGTCCTATGCCAAATTTTAACCAACCTCCTCAAGACTGTTTGTTATCACTTACCGCCACTCTGACCTTATGACACCCTCAAACTCCAAGAAAAAAGGGTTTTATGATAATAAAAATTTACGTGTACCATCGTGTGCCAGGGCACGACTGGTGGAGAAGCTATAAGAGGCCTGAAAAACCATACTTATATAATTTATGTCATCAGAAACCAAAATTGAAATGAGACCTTCGCAAGAGGAGGGTCCTTGCTTCACTAGCACCCATTCCCCACTGCCCACTCAAACAACCCAACCTCCACCCCTCACAGTTCCTACGCCACACAAAAATTGAATTAACAGGTTCAGTTTTAGATAACTTGCCCCCGCCACCCACCCAAATTTTCATTGTGAACTAGATGAACTCATATGTTTTTTTCTCCTCTGGTAGGTTTTTTCACCTTCCTATCATTATACGACTCACCCTACAACCTTCCGCATTTGGCCAACTTCCCTCACATCAACATGATACCTGTCACTACATGTGTGCAAAAGGGCAAAGATAAGGTAGCTGACCCACCAACCAATCCTATACCCCACATACCATCGGTACCCATACCTAAATAACTATCCACGGTCCCGTATACCCCGTTTCTAATGGCGTCACACATCGCACCATGCTCAAACAACTACACCAATCTCCCCTCAAAATGTCCTGATACGAGTTCATCCAAACCTCAGAATCTCATCATCAAGCTCTCATGGAGGTTCTTCAATATATTGAGGTTTTACACAATGACCCTACACTCGTAGCCTCCATTATCACACCCATCATGTAGCCTCTCTCACCAAATTACCACCTTTATCCTCACGTCACCTTTTTCACCAGTGGCCTCCCTTAGCTTCTCAGAGGAAGAAATCGTGCCATACCAAAACGATGACCCAGACCCAGCCCTCTTCATCTCTGTCCACATTGATGACATACAGGTACACCATGTGATGATTGATGGAGGCGCTACCATTAATATCATTTCATCCCATGCATTTTCTCAAATGCACATACCTAACAATTGCATGCATAAACATCTGGTCATGTTGCGATCATTCAATGATGCTATCACTACCACACTAGGCACTTTCATCCTTCACGTTCACGTGGGCCCCCACAATGTTCCAGAATTGTTTTATGTTTTGGAGGGGGAATTCCAATATAATTATTGCTTGGTAGACCCTGATCCATGTCATGATTTGCGTTCCTTCCAATTTACATCATTGTGTAAGTTTGAACATGAAGTACACACTTATACCATTCCAGTTGACCCATCACCTTTCAAAACATGCAACATGCTTTACCGACCCAATGATGTGCTCATACCTGTCAAGCCATCTACCTCCGCAACTAATATCACTTCACCTACACCTCCATCTACCATTACGGTTGCTGCTTTCACACCACAATACCTCCTCTATTCCTACCGCTGCTATAACCTCCACGGCTGACCCATTAGCATTCCTAATCCATTCACCCCACCCCCACATCGACCTCCGACACATCAATCCATACCAGCCACCCACATACCAACCACTGATCCCTTGGAAGGTGTTTTTCAATCCCTCACTCTGGGGGAGTACCACCTATATAGTGTCAACACATTCCTTACTCTGCACAAGTATGGAAACCTTCACCAACACCCTCGCTATAATCATCGTATAGGAGAATGCCTCCATTATCCTCCTCCTCATCTTCGTACTAGTCTCACCTATGGGGGACTTAATACTACCACTTACACACCTGAACCACCATCATAACCCCACCCATTTTTCACTGAAATCTAATCGCTTACCAATCATTGTTTCGCCCACACCTTCTTGCACTGTTGTGTATGGAAGGGTTTTGGTTTTGGATTTTACAAGCAAGGCCACCATACTGTTATTCCATGTACCACCCCACAAACATAACAACCTTAGTGGTATCGGCTTCCCTGAACCTCCTACCAAACATGCCCGCATTGAACTCATTAAAGACCTTAGCCCTCCTCCACCTTCATCTTAGTCAAAGAATAAATTCAGCACCTTCTTTTCGTTTCCTTCATCTTACCCATTGATTATCCTTGTTGGATTTCTAACATTGTCCTTGTTACTAAAGCAAGAGGGGACTCTGCATTTGCACAAACTTCCGTGACCTCAACCTTGCCTATCCGAAAGATGACTTTCCCTTTCCCGGTATTGATCAACTAGTTGACCTTACCATTTGTCACGAGATGCTCTCACTCATGGATGGCTTCTTGGGTTATAAACAAATTTTTTCTTTCCCCGGAAGGTCAGCACAAGACCACGTTCATTACCCACTGAGGAACCTTTTGCTATCGAGTCATGCCTTTTGGCCTTAAAATGCTGGTGCTACATATCAGCGTGCTATGACTTACATCTTCCATGATATCATGCATTTCATATTGGAAGATTATGTGGATGATCTCTTGGATAAATCTAAACATCATGCCTAGCACCTCACCGTCCTCAAAACCATCTTTGACCCCCTCATTAAATATTGTGTCCGCCTTCAACCTAAAAAGTTCATCTTTGCGGTTCTCTTAGGAAAGATCTTGGGATTTATTATTTCCCTCCATGGTATAGAAGTTGACCCTGCTTAACTCAAGGCCATTCTGGAAATGCCTCCGCCCACTAACCTTAAACAACTCTGTAGCCTACAAGGTAAATTACAGTCCATTTGTTGTTTCATCTCACAATTATCTGATCGGTGACAACTATTTCATCATCTGATTTAGATGGATGTCTCCTTTACATGGGACAATGAATATCACAAACCTTTTAAGGCCCTAAAACAATACCTTCTACAACTGCCCATACTCATTCCACCTAAAGACGATCAACCTTTTTACCTATATATCAGCTACTGATCATTCCTTGGGAGCCATGCTCACTCATTGCAATGAACAACACAGGGAGTAGGTGGTTTATTACATAATCCATACTCTTTTGGACTATGAAACCCGATACAACCATCCCGAAATTTTTTTCTTAACATTAGTTTGCATTGCCACCAAACTTTGCCATTACCTACTCAACCATAAAGCTTATGTTGTGACCAACACCGATCCTTTACACTTCATGTATGCCAAACCTTATCAAAATTAGTGCACCACGCGATGGCTTATGCTTTTAGCTAACCTTGACCTCAAATTCATTCACCAAAAGTCCATCAAGGGCCAAGCTATAGCTGACCAACTGGCTGATGCACCTATTTTTGGGGATCAACCCTCTAATTTTGACTTTCCCAATGATTCAATTGCTACTCTTTCCCTAGACAAACCCCCTTACTAAATGACACTGTTCTTCGACGGTTCTAAGTGTCAGCCTGGGGGTGGGGCTGGTGTTATCCTTGTTCCTCTGGATGGAGAACCCATGCCTTTGTCTTTCAAACTAGACTTTGACTTCACAAACAATATTGCTGAGTACGAAGCACTCATACTATGTCTATAGGACACCTATGCCCTAGAAGTCAAATCCATTCACATATTTGGTGATGCACAATTAGTCATAAACCAAGTCAATGGTATGTACCAATGTCGTAACGAGATACTTCAAAAGTATAAACATCATGTAGACATAATTTTGACCACCATTGATCGTTACACCCTTCAAAGCATCCCGTGTTCAACCAACAAATTTACAGATACCGTGGTCTACTTAGCTTCCCAAATACCCACTTCCACTGCTGATTCCAAGATATTTGTCACCGTACAATGCCTCCATTAACCTTCTTATTTACCTCATGATGTTTACTCAATCAAAAATGACACCCCTGAGCCGATTAACCTTTGGTATAAACAATATTCTGACTACCTTTTCCTCTCCATCTTACCTCCTGATCTCACCCATAACGGACAACACGCCTTCCTGAAAAAGGTCTCCCATTTCATCATTCTGGGGGGACTCCTCTATAAGCGCAGCTTTGATGGTATTCTTTTACAATGCCTCACAAGTTTTGAAATTCCTTATACCATTAAGGAGGTTCATGATGGCATATGTGGGGTCACTTTAGTGGCCTTGTAGTTGTTAAGCGTATTCTTCGCCTAGGCTATTACTGGCCGACCCTTAACCATGATTGTTACGACTATGTCAAACGTTGTGTAAAATACCAACAACATTCCCACCTTCATCATACACCCAGTCATGCCTTACAGGTTGCTCGTGACCTTTGGCCCTTCTCTCAATGGGTTTTGGATCTTGTTAGAGAAATCAATCCTCATTCTTCCCAACGCCATCAATGGATCATAACTACTACTGAATACTACACAAAATGGGTAGAAGCCATACCACTCATCTCCATGAAAGTTGATAAAATATGTGAGTTCCGCTTTGGTGTCCCTCATTACCTCATCACTGATAATGGAAAAAAATTCAAACACAAAACATTCCAAAAACTTTGCGATGCCTTCGGCATTCAGCTTAGTTTCTCATCACCTTATTACCCACAAACCAACGGCCAAGCCAAATCCACTAACAAAACCCTCAACAAAATTCTCATGAAAGTGGTTGATGATACTGGGAAGGATTGGCATATGCACATTCCTTTTGCCCTATGGGCATACCACACTAGTTTTCGCACTTCCACTGCGGCCACACCCTTTTTGTTGGTCTATGGTATAGAAGTTGTTCTGCCTCTCGAATTCCAAATCCCTTCACACCACATTTCTCTCCAGGACATGCTTACTGATGATGAATTTAACCAAGATTGCTTAGTGCAACTAGAGTTATTAGAGGAATGTCATCTTAACGCTCTGGATCACCTTCGAGTTTACCAATAGCATATCAAACGTGCTTTTGAAAAATGTGTCCATGAACGGACCTTCCAAATCGGTGACCTTGTCCTGAAAGAAAATCAACACATAACCAAAGCAGAAAAAAGTAAACAGGGAAAATTCACTCCTAATTGGCTTGGACCATACATTGTAACTCATACCTATGGATCAGGTGCCTATCGTTTATCCTCACTTGATGGTAAAACCGAACCTAAGCCCCTTAACGCCTTGCATCTTCAACCATTCTATTGTTGACTCATCTTATCTCACCCTTTGTCTCTTTACAGGCTCGTCCCTTGAGTGCTACCCACTCCATACACCTCCCTAATGATTAAACAAGAATCATGTGAGTACTTGTCACTTGTTATCTTCTCTTGAATATGTGTACCATGGCACTGCACATAATATGATTCTCATGATTACTTTTCATCTACCTTTAGATGAGATCCCATGGTCGTTCCACCCTACCTTTTGAACAAGAGTCCTATCCTTCATCTTGGCCTTGTCCATGATTTCAAAGACCTCACATAGGACCAAACTCCTTGAATCAAACTTATAATAAAAAGATGACTTCCTCAAAAGGACATCTTCCTCTCAACCAAATTGCTACTATAAATAGACTGCTCCCTTGAAGGACAACTATGTGCAAAAAAAAAAAAGAGAGAAACCGAAGCTTCCCGCATTGATCAGCTTCACAAAGACCTCAAGGAGTACCATATTATCTATCCCATATATACTTCCCACATCGATGAGTCTATCACAACAAAAAACCTTTTAGTCATGGACTTTCCCATTGTGACCTTGGACCTCTTGCCCAAAAGCCTTGTCACTCAAAACATATAAAATTAACTACCTTTCACCCACCTTACCATTTCCACTCTCATTTCCTACATCGCCTCGAGGGACATCTTGGAATATCAACATTCGGTGATCTTGTGACTACCTTCATCGTAGAATAGTTAATCATGTAATGCCTATCGGGTCTTGTGTTCATCACCCCCTTCAAGGTATGATCTACTCGGTATGATCCTACCCAATCAAGTGGCTCTATTGCCCCCATCTTATCTTTTAAACCATCTTTTTTGACATTTTAATTACCTTATATGGGACTTGGTACTTGACACTTACCTTTGTGGTAATCCTCTTCTTTTTCCATAGTCACCTTCACCTACATCATTTTACCTATAATCTACTCACACCTAACAAACCTAAACCCACAACATGCCCAAGCACCTATCGACTCATTTTCACACCTTCTCATTTTCTTTCCTAGCTTATGGGAGAACTACATCGGCTTGAGGTCCCTTTTCGTTGGGACTATGTAGGCAACACTCCAAGGGCATGGGGCCCTTGGAGGTTAGCTTGGCCATTCTCTACCCTAAACAATTCATCAACCATGCCTAACTAGACCTGACAAGATCCATGCCTAAACCAACCTGACTCGACTGTGCCTATAACCTGACTCATCCATGCCCAAACCTGACTTGACCATGCCTATAACCTGACTCCATACATGCCTATAACCTAACTTGATCCATGCCTATAACCTGACTCGATCCATACCTATAACCTGACTCGATCCATGCCTAAACCAACCTGACTCCATCATACCTAACTCACCTAATTTCCATCCATATCAAAATAACAAATCCATATCTCCTCTAACCCAAGCCATAAAACCAATATCTCATAAGCACATCAATGCATCACAAAATCATATGAATCTCATCATATAAATAAATAACTATGTATCTCAAAATACATGTCTATCTCATGGCCATCATCTCAAAAATGTCAGCATGTAGGCCGATCTACAATACAAAATGTCATCGGCACGTAGGCTGGTCTCATATATACAAAAGAATGAATCAATACAAAAACATATTCATTACGCAGGCTGGTATATGCTCACAATATACAACAAAATCACTTGTACATCCTCACCATCTTCGACACACAAGCTGGTATGTGATAAAAAATACAAAAATCTATGGCATGCAAGCTGACATATGTATCAAAAATAAACACTAGTATACATAAAAAATAGGGAGGCTACATATCAGACATCTCACCAGATGTCCTTCATCTTCGTGTCACCTACACCCTCGGCCTCTTGTGTCCCTGCAGGCACATCACCTCACTCTGGTCACCATGCACTGGTGGCCTCTCCCTGATCAAGCCTCAGAGCTCACTGTCCTCCTATGCTCTCCACACTATGTGTGCGGGATCTCATCCTCTCACTGGATGCCTGTTGTGCTCTGTACTCTCCATAAGAGAGTAATTCTATCCTTGCTACCATGAGCTAGTCATGATAGTATCACGTCTCACCTAGGGCATCCCGTAACCTGGATAGAGGCACGGTCTATAGTGATCCCATAGGTCTTGGCCCCTTTACTTGCCCTGTGCCAGCCTGTGAACTAGGACTAGCTCCCTGTACCTGTTGAGGTGCCCCATATCCCTCTCCCTATGGTGGTGCCCCTTGTCCCTACCCCTGTGTCTGTATCTGGGCCTGTAAGACCCCAATCTGTGCCTAGGCTATGGCCAAATGGCCCTGTAATCCTACCACCTGAGCCTGTAGGGCTGCCACCTAACCATCTCTGTCTCCATCTCATCCATCTCCTCCACCATCTCCCTCTGCCATCTGGGCCTGCAGACTGGCCACCTATACCCGTAGCTCTGTGACCTCTACCTCTAACCCCTCCAGTTGTTTCTGTAGTATACCTCTCTACATGATTAGCATCACTACCTGCCCCTATATGGTGTCTCTCTACACTGTCATGGTAGCTAAGTCTGGCTGCCCGAGTCTCGGTGGTATGGATCGTAATTGAGCCACCCACCACTTCCTGTACCTATTTGTGCATCCAACATCATCAATTTACTGATCCACTGGCTGCTCCTCCTCTCTTGTAGGCACTTTAGGCTATGGTAGAGGGAGAGGCATCTCCACATCATCTCTCTGATACTGTGGGAAGGGTAGAGGAATATCCTGTACAAGCCTGAACTATTGTCAGACCTTGTTCACCGGGATCATCTCATCTTCCCCATCATGATGACCCTATATCCACCTCTCTGGCTGGAGCTCAGCAAGCTCCTCATGCATGTGCCTATATGAGGGGAATCCCACATATTTCCTCAAGATAATTTCCACTCCGAACAACCCCTCCAACAACTGCTGAAAATGGGCCACATCATACGTCGGCCTATCCGACCTTCACTCTCCTACAACCGACAACCATCTCCTATACCCCAACAACACACATCTCGATGGGAATGCATCTACTTGGGGCATACCTATAGGTCGAACACAGACTATGTGCTCATAGGCCCAGTAGTGTTGTATAAATGTATAACATAGCATAAACCTATGTAGCTGCCCATACGCCCAAAAATCTCTGTAAAGCTGCACCAAGAATTCTGGTGCCCAGGCAAAGCGTGTCTCATGTACCATCATATCGTGGAGCACCCCCATTAGTGATCAAGGAAAGCTTCCACCCTCTGCATCGGGTAGTGCATAGCAGCACACTGGCTCCATCAATAACACTACTAGCCTTGTCTCATCTGGATGGGCTAGGTATATCTTGCCATAGCTCAAACTAGTACTATGGAAACTCAACTCCGCTGCCCCCTCACCAAATACTATCCCGATAAACTCCTCTGAGGCCTCGGAGGAGATAGAATACACCTGGGCCCCTAATATGGGTAACCTTAGAATCCAGAACACGTCCTTCAGGGTGATAGTCGTCTCACCCGTCGAAAGGTGGAATGTGTTGTCGTAGAGTCCCATCTATCAATGAGCATGACCATCAAACTAGGCTACCGAATAACATGTTGGTAGCACTAAATACAACTCAAGCCCACTGCCTTCATGTGTTGCAGCTCCAAAGGGGTCGCTAGGCCACACAATGCCACCAGCAGTGGCAGAACCCTATCTCGCATATGTAACTACGATTGACCATGCATTCAATCCAAATCACAACATTAATCTACCTTTACCATGACCTTATTCATCAATTATCATTACCCACCACCCTATTTTTACCTTACCCATCTCAACCACCTAACCTACATCATTTTTTGGATCCTTGAGCATAAAATCCCGACTAGTGCTGGTTCAGTCTAACCAACTTCGTTCACCCTTAAACTGGCATCGGTCACCTATTTGGTGACTGATATGGGTTCAAATTGACCGACCATGGTTCCACGTAACCAGCATTGGTCACCTATTAGGTGACCAATCTCGGTTCTACCCGATCGACACCGGCCAAGCTTGACTTACGCCAGTCACTGTCACAGAAAAATCCACAACTTCCTAAACCCCCCTTTTTATCAAACCCTCACACCTATCCCTTTTACCCCACCTACAATGACCTACATTACCCCAAAACCCCTACCCACCCCACCTATCCAATTTCCTACCCTTCCCACCCTCTTTTTTGCCCATTTTTCCCCCATACTTGATTTAACATTTTTCCCACCCACAAATAGAAACACCCACAAAACTCTACTAAAACCAATTATTACACCATATATTCTATGTAATTAACATTAAAGAGTTAGGCACTTACCTCGTCACGCTGCCGCCATCTCGGTGGTACGTTTGGCCATTATGCTGGTGGTCCACCAGATCCCTCTCCCACCTCTATCATCACCAACTATCTACCCACACCCTCCGACCACACGAATCCCTTGGTAAGATCTTGTGGACCCGTTACTCACCAACCCAACCACTGTCTACTCACACAACTCATTGTCCCATTTCCTCTGGATGCTTTTCTCACTTTTCTCTCTTTTTTTGTCCTTTCTTCACTTCACAATTCAAAAATGAATTAAAAAACTGTGGTTTTTTTGTTTTTATACCAAGCCCGACCTAACCAACGTTAGTTCCCCTCAACCAGCATCGGTCTCGTGCCCTACCTAACCATTGCCAATTTTCCCATACCAACATCTGTTATCCATGACCGCCATTGGTCACCCTTACCTATACATTGCCCTTACTTTGCCATTTTACCTCATCCTCTACCTTTCTCTTTACCCAACCCATTACCTTACCTTTCCTGACCTCATCATTTACTACCTCCATTTTTCCTCCTTTGGGGACTCATTATTTTACCATTACCTTGGCCTTACCCGTGTCGTGACCTTGATATTTGGACTTGGACCATTGCTAGTGACCTTTGACCTCATGTGTTCGCTATACCTTGCGGCACTATTACCTGTGTTAATTGACCCAATGACCTTACCTAGCCTATTGCTATGACTATTTATCCTAACCCTACCTTTGGTGTACCAGAACATACTTAAACATTCCTGCACCTAACCTACATTTTTCTTCCTGACCTTATCCTATACCCTAGATACTGGATTCACTTCAACCTTTTTTGGATAAACCTATTGACCTTAGACAATGTAGAGTTTTCCTGCTCTTCAACCCGGTAGTGTGCTACAGTTTATACGTGTGCATGCATTTGACTGTTGCTACCTTTGACCCTGACCCATTACCTAGATTGCCCGAGTAGACCTTTCAATCATTTTTCCCTATACCCACTTGACTTTTCTTCACATTTACTTTTTATCACACCACTCATCGCTTCATCCTGCTGCCTCGTCAGTTCCTGGTTTGAGGGGGATCACCTTCACCCTCACATGGGGCAACCGCATCTTATTTTTGTTAGCATCGCTTACCAATACAAGCTACACAACAAAAAAGGGCAAAATGTAGACACTAAAATTATGTCACACTCCCCTTTTGTCCCTCAACATATAAGCACCCTTTATTACATTTACCTAGCCATGACCCCGTTCACCCCACTAATATTAATTTAATTAATGTTTTATCCTCACTATATTTATTATTTAAATATATTATTTAAATAATATCTTCACATATAGTTCACTCAGACACCTCACCAAGCTAACTCAACCTAAGACATTTCTTAGCAAGTTCCCATAACTAACTAAGACTTACCCAAACCCTAAAAATCAATGCCTACATTCCCTCTAACCACATTCCCACATACTCACAAGAAGCTCCCAGTTTAATCTGCAGGATAATGACACAAGATCCAAGGAAATCAGGAGGATCTCCCTAAGTTAAACCTAGGAAATCCTACTTGACTGACATCAGTTACCCCTAACAATCGCCGGTTAAGACGAACCGTTGTCCGTTACCCCTTTTAACCAAAAAAAACCTTATTCTCAAGGTTAGAACTTGGAAGTTGGAAGTAAGAAGGTTGACGAGAAAGAGCACATCTCAAAGAGATAACGCATCTTCAGAGAGCCAATTCCAGCGAAAAATCACATCCAAGGAGATTGAGTATCTTTTCCTGCATAGCCATCCTAGCCACGATTTGATCTATCCAAGCAAAGAGGAGTGTACATGCAGCCCATGCAAAAGCTTTTCTTCAGTTGGTGATCACTTGTAGCCTTCAAACCCATTATCAACCCCTCCATCCTTCACACATAGACCTTCAGGAATGAAATCCAAGTAAGTATAACGTCATACTTATTTGGTTTATTTCATTTCATCATTATTGTATCACCCATTAAAACCTTGCAAAATCCTATCCCAATCACCAAATACCTCATCTTGACCAACAAAAATCCTTTGTGTAATCACAAAGGAGACCAAAATCCTATTCTGTGACATTTCCAGATGTCACAGTAACTGACGCCGGTTATACCTAACTGCCGTCGGTCACCCCTGACCGACACTGGTCTCTGTGATTTCCCACACAACCTTAAACAAATACCTACCCACCTAATTTTACCTCACCCTCACTCACCTGTGACCTACCTGAGACCTTTATCAGACCTGCAGAACCCAGAACCAACCATTTGACCTGTGGATTCTATTCTAGCTTAGCCTGTTAGATTAGATCTATTTTCTTATTGTGTTTTTAAGTGAGATACCTAAATCATTTTAAAATAAAAAATAGGATTTACTTTGTTTATAACATTAATTTGTTTAAAATAGTGGACTGAAAACCATCTAGGAAGTATCATACTTCCCGGATCTAGCTCACGCTAGGCAGTTCACTACCCATATTGTTTAATTCCTTCTGGTGGTCTTGTTTTCATTACAGGTAGTTCCTCCTAGCCAAAAGGAAGTTCTCATGATCAGCTATAGATTTGGAATTCATGCGCGCGCAACAACCCATCAACCGAAATTTGAACCCATTACCCTATCTGTTTCATCAACACTTCAAAGAAACAATCTAAGAAAAAGGTGAAACACCATCTTTGTTCATTTGAGATGGATCTTTGATCACTTATGGTGGAAACACAAGTATTCATTGAGAGGGCTCTACATGCATGAGACATCCACTATTTTACTTCTTGATCCATTAATATCTCCTCACATGTTATAATACTCCATGTTGTTTGAGCTATTTTATTTGGTAGTTGTAAAGTAACTCTCCACTTATAGATGAAATCCTTTAGCATTCATATAATTCTAGAGTTTGTATGCATCACTTGGTGATATTTTTTATGGGATCATTTTGTAGTCACATCGAGTATAAAGAGAAATGGAGTTTTTTCATGTAGTCATGCTCTATTTTTTTTAGCACTCTTCCCTCCTCCAGTTGACTAAATTTATCATCGCCACTTGGGAAATATTCTTGAGATGTATATTATGTGTGTATTTTTTGAAGTTTTTAGACATGTTGACAATTTATTTTTTGTGGTGCTATTTTTTTAATACAATTTCCATCTTGTTAGTGTCCAATAATTTGGTATTGACCACTTGTATAATTTTTTTTTGTGTCACTCCACCCACTCAACACTATAGGGGGGGTGCAAATCCTGATTTCAAGTCTCGTGTCCTTTCCTTGGCTACTATTATTGGTTCATGGCACACCATAATTTTGGTAGTAGATTGAATTTAGTTTGGTGATTATTTTCTTTATTAACACAATTCTTGAAAAATCCCGTTCAGTTAGTATTTTACATTTCACCCCTTCTGAAGTGGATCACTTCTATTTTATCATAATGTCAGCTATTTGTTTTTTATGTTTCTTTAATAGAGTGTATGATTTTTGGGACGTGCTTCTTGAGACACCTTACAATAGGATATTACTCCCTCTACTTTGATTTTTTTCACTATTTTCATCCATAGTAACCTTTTTTTCCCATATTTTTTGTAATTGGGTATCTTATGAGGCCTAGTATTTGGAACCCACATTTGGATCACTCTCCTAGATTTTAAATTTTCCCACTCCCAATTTTTCACTTAAGGGAAGGTGTTGGAGTTTTCATAGTTGTTGATGTGGTTTGATATTTTTCAAACATCATAACATTGTTTTTGTTCACACTCCTTAAGGTTAAGCTTATCTTGGGAGTTTATTGTTTTTTTCTTGGAGATGATCCCCTCATGTACATGAATTTGTTTGATCCACTTTATTAGGGGATTCTCTTATTTTTAGGGGTTCATAAAAATCACTTAGTTTTTGTGCAATAACCTCTTACGCCTATAGGCACTCCCACTTATATTTAACAATGTGTGTGATATATGAATTGTACATTGTTAAATATACAATTTAATTTATGGATATTATTGATCCTAATTATTGTGAAATGTGTTTGTAGTCTAATATTTTTATTTTGGGGATAAACCTTATGCATGTGTTTTTTACATGATGTTGGAGAGATCCTTGCGAGAGAGTGTTTTACTCTCTTATATATACAACCTATTAAATAGACCCAGCTAATAGTATCTAGGTAACAACATACTTTTCATCATTGTGGCCATCCATTCCCACTTGGTTATCTTCTCCTTTCCTCTTCTTCTACATTCATTTTAAACTTCCACCATAGATCCACATGACCCTTTATCTTCATCTTTTAGGGATCTCCAATCTCCTCAAATTCAAAATATTCAACCATGTCCATGATCTAATCAAATAAATTTTCAAGATCCAAACCCCTAATAAACATGAAAAATATAGCTTTGAATGATGAACCATCTTAGAGGTACAATGTAAAAAGTTCACTTCTCTAGCCTCTACAATTTCTTTATCTATACATTATCACAGAACTTTGATCATTTATCACCCTGAAACCCTTTCACTATTATTCTTCAATAACCAATAGTCTAGTATGCAAACTCCTTAGCTCATATAGAACTTCATCACCCACTCTAACTATGACTGTGTTTAAAATGCCTCTTTTACACATTTTTATGAGGCAATATCTATACTATATATAATCAAGAATTCCTACTAAAAGTCCTATTTTCAATCTCACCTAGCCACATTTCAATACTATTGTAATGCCCACAAAAATGACATTCTACAAACACACTGAAACCTTAAACACTTATCCTGAAAGTTGCTACTAATTTTTTTTTGTTTAAGTTATAGGAAGGTTACAAGGGTGACAACCCATAGGGTACATTAAATTAACTTACACATATATTCGCAACCTTATGAAAGAGGAACCAAGCCTAGTCCAAAGATTAAAAAAAAATTACTTTATCTCTAAAGTCAATTAATAAACATTCGTCTAGGAAGGTGCCATAATTTAATTTACTGGATTAAATTATTTCTTCTCTTTAATCAATGATCAATCCCAACATGGTCAACATTATACTTAGTTATTTTGTTTCATTATCCTATTAGCTTTAATATCCCATATTTGATTAATTTACTAAAACATACTAGGAACTAGGAAAAAGACTTACACACTAAGGTAATAAAATGGCCCCATTATTTCACCTACACATACCCTTAAATTTTAAATAAAAACATTTATAAAAAAAAAATTCCCACCAACAATGGTAGGGTTGATCCTCAACCCTTAGATCAAACCAATCTTGGCTATTAGATCCTACGGTTCCAAACTACCCTAAAAATACTTATGAATTCTTATTAAAATCTTTCCTTTATTCTATTCTTCTCATTTGGTCTTTTTTTTTTTGTTAAAAATGTAGGTTGGAGAGAAGGAAGCCATGAGAGCAAGAGAGGAAAAACTATGGAGGATTTTCTTCAAGAGGATCAAGCTTAGATTTGTTTAGATGGTAGATTTATCATTGTAGTTATTTCATTTAAGGATTGAAGGGGTTTCCACTCTAAAACAAAGTTATTACCCATTGTAATTGTATTTTGGGGTTCTTTGTTTGGGGCAAACCCTACCCCCATTAACATAACGAAAAATAATGTTTTCAATCCACCATTTGGAGGTTTTTTATTTCCCAATCCAAGGGATTTACTCATTGTTTGCTTGCTGGTAGTTATTAGTTAAATTTTACAACTTATAAACTAGTATAAACCAGTTAAAATTTTGGCACAGGCGCGGATCCGAGGAGTTCTGTCGTAAGTGATAGAACCATTGCCCAAAGTAGACTGGGGGTCTTAGGACCGCCACCCTACCTAGACTGCCCAATTGAGCGGCGGTTTTGAGACCGCCACCTTAGCCTGAGTGGTGGTTATGGGACCACCGCTCTGCACATGGCGGCGGTTGTATTTCTGAAAAATAGAACCTTAAAATATAAGAATTCACAAAAACTAAAAGTTACTAAGATGTGCTAAAATGTATTTTGAGCTTATTTTTGTACATCTAGAGTTTCAATTTTGAGATTTATTTCTATTTGTTGATTCCTTAGTTAAATCTACTCATTTAGGCATTTTCAATTCCAATCAGGTACATCTACTTACTAGAATAATTTCATTTGTTCAAATAGTATTCTTTCAAATTCCATGAGAAAAAGAAGTCTAAATCTAATTTAGTGTTGTTATATATATATATATATATATATATATATATATATTACTACAACAATTGCAACCTTCCAATTATAACAACATACTTCAAATCACCATTTCCAAATAGCAAATACTTCCAATTTTTTTTCTCTTCCATTCCATACAAATTATAGATTCAAAATACTACAATAAATTTATTTTCCATTGAGCATGTCTCATTTACAATAATACAACTTATGAAGATAAAATTTCTTTCTCACAATACAACTTTTAACTCTATGTAATTAACATTAAAGAGTTAGGCACTTACCTCGTCACGCTGCCACCATCTCGGTGGTACGTTTGGCCATTATGCTGGTGGTCCACAAAATGGATGGATTCAACTCAAGAAAACAAACAAGCTTCCATAACACAAAAAAATATTTCACAACCATATCAACCACATTCAAATCAACTACAACACAAGAAATAAGAACAACAAACAACCAAAGACAAGGCTTAAAATGAAAGTCACAATACCAAGACCTATGGGGAGGCCACTTATGCCTCCCAATGGGAATGGGTGCCCACCTTAAAGCCTCTAATGCATATCTCAAATCCCCTACATACTCTTATGCCTCCCTCAAGTACCACTTTTACCTCCCACATACTCTTATGCCTCCCTCATAATAGAACAAGTAAGAAATGCAAAAATTCCTTATCCAAGGTGGGGAACCCAACCCAAAATCCCTCCAAATAAGAAAGTAAACTCTTATGCCTCCCTCTATGAAGTCTCCCCATAGTACCCTCCTACACCACACTTAGGAAATCTACCCAAGCACCCAACAAGCATTCCAAACACTCAAAACAAGCACATATGCATACAAAATAAAAGAAAACATTTAACAAGAGTTTAACTCCTACATTTCCATGGTAGATCTTGATCCAAGAGCCATACACCAAGCTTATTCAAGCCCAACCAAAACACCAAGAAGCTCCAAAATGTCCACAAACACTTCCAAAAATCCTCTAACTCCCAGAATGCAAGAGCACAAAATAATGAAGTAACCCACAATCAAGCAAAATAACTTGATTAAATATAAAAGGGAGAGAGGAGGGTGAGGTGGCTCTATGTCGGATGCCACATCACTCATCCTCAAATCCACCTCAAAAGTCAAAATTTCAAACTCCAAAGAACAATTAACAAGTGGGTGAAGAAATGACATATTACTTGCACACACAAACCAAGCTCCTAAGGAAAAAACTAAGGACAATGAGGAGGATCTTGAGTTGTAAGTTGAGTGCATGGGGATCTTGAGTGTTGTACACTCTACCCCTTCATGGAAATTCGAATTTGGCCTTAGATGCCAATTTTGGAAGCTTGTGGAACAAGTCAAACTTGTCCCACACCTCTTAAATTACTATGCCAACCCTACCTATGGGTTGGGGGTCAAAATTAGACCCCATTAGGTGTTTTAGGAAGACAAAAAGGTAAAATTTTGAGTGCACTTCTTTCTTGTAATTAATTTTTTCCTTAGGAGGTGTGGGCTTGGTTTGTGTGTGCAAGTAATATGCCGTTTCTTCACCCGCTTATTAATTGTGCTTTGGAGTTTTAAATTTTGACTTTTGAGGTGGAGTTGAGGATGAGTGATGTGGCATCGTACATGGAGCCACCTCACCCTCCTCTTTCACTTTTCTATTTAATTAAGATATTTTTCTTGATTAGGGGTTACTTCATTATTTTGGGAGTTAAAGGATTTTTGGAAGTTTTTTTTGGACTTTTGGAGATTCTTGGTGTTTAGTTGGGCTTGAAGAAGCTTGGTGTATGGATCTTGGATCAATCTCTACCATGGAAAGGTAGGAGCTAAACTCTTGTTAAATGTTTCCTTTTATTTTGTATGCATATGTGCTTGTTTTGAGTGTTTTGGAATGCTTGTTGGGTTCTTGGGTAGATTTCCTAAGTGTGGTGTAGGAGGGGACTATGGAGAGATTTCATGGAGGGAGGCATAAGAGTTTAATTTCTTATTTTGAGGGAACTTGGGTTGGGTGCCCCACCTTGGATAAGGAACGCTTGCATTTCTTACTTGTTCTTTTATGAGGGAGGCATAAGAGATTAAGTGAGGCATAAGAGTATGTGGGAGGTAAAATAGGTACTTAAAGGAGGCATAAGAATATGTAGGTGATTTGAGATATACATTGGAGGCTTTATGGTAGGCACCCATTCCCATTGAGAGGCATAAGTGGCCTCCCCATAGGTCTTGGTCTTGTGTCTTTCATTTTAAGCCTTGTCTTTGGTTGTTTGTTGTTCTTCTTTCTTGTGTTGTAGTTGATTTGAATGTGGTTGATATGGTTGTGATATATCTTTTTGTGTTGTGGAAGCTTGTTTGTTTCCATGAGTTGAATCCATTTTCCATTGCATTGTGGTTGGGGCTTGAGGGCCAATGAGGAGGATGGCTTCTTCTCCTCATTGGAAATATTGGTTAGGTGGAGAGTGTTGCCTCTCCCCCCTTTTTAGGGTGGTCAAATGAAACTTGGTGGAGACCTTGTTGGTGATGTGAAAGTTGGAGCTATGTTGGTGTTGAAAAGAAATCATTCCTTGTTATAGAGTCTTCTTGTTATTCCCACTCAAGTTGGAAGATGTGTGATATTGTATTTTGTTTAAAGGAAATGTAGTTTTGTAAGTTGCAATATTATTTAAAGAATTTCATTGAAGAGTTGTATAATTTACCTTCTTTTCAAATTGTAGCATGGGAAGAAAAGTTTCAAAATGGGAAGCTTATATAATAGTTTAGTTGAAAGTTCTATTGTGAGAAAGAAAGTTTATCTTCATAAGTAAGTTGTATTATTGTAAATGAGATATGCTCGATGGAAATTAAATTTATTGTAGTATTTTGAATCTATAATTTGTATAGAATGGAAGAGACAACAAATTGGAAGTATTTGCTATTTGGAAATGGTGATTTTAAGTATGTTGTTATAATTGAAATGTTGCATTTATTGTAGTGTATATATATATATATATATATCAACACTAAAGTAGATTTAGACTTCTTTTGCTCATGGAATTTGAAAGAAGACTAGTTGAACAAATGAAATTATTCTTGTAAGTAGATGAACCTTATTGGATTTGAAAATGCCTAAATAAGTAGATTTAACTAAGGAATGAAAAAATAGAAATAAATCCCAAAACTGGAACTCTAGATGTACAAAAATAAGCTTAGAATACATTTTAGCACATCTTAGTAACTTTTAGTTTTTGTGAATTCTCAGATTTTAAGGTTCTATTTTTCAGAAATAGGACCGCCACCATGTGCAGAGTGGTGGTCCCATAACCACTACTCAGGATAAAGTGGTGGTCTTAAAACCACACTCAGTGGGGCGGCGATCCATGGTTTGTCACTTAGGTAGGGTGGCTGTCCCAGGACCCCTAGTTGACTCTAGGCAGTGGTTCGGTCACTTACGACAGAACTCCTCGGATCTGCACTTGTGTGAAAATTATAACTGGTTTATATATATATATATATATATATATATATATATATATATATATATATATATATATATAACAACACTAAAGTATATTTAGAATTATTTTTCTTATGGAATTTGAAATAAGACTAGTTGAACAAATGAAATTATTCTTTTAAGTAGATGTACCTTATTGGATTTGAAAATGCCTAAATGAGTAGATTTAACTAAGGAATGAACAAATAGAAATAAATCCCAAAACTGGAACTCTAGATGTACAAAAATAATCTTAGAATACATTTTAGCAGATCTTAGTAACTTTTAGTTTTTGTGAATTCTAAGATTTTAAGGTTTTTTTTTTTCAAAAAGAGGACCGCCGCCATGTACAAAGTGGCAGTCCCATAACCGCCACTCAGGATATGGCGGCGGTCTCAAATCCATTGCTCAGTAGGCTGGAAGTCCATGATTTTTCACCCAGGTAGGGCAGTAGTCCCATGACCATTGGTCTTCTCTGGGTGGTGGTTCTGTCACTTATGATAAAACTCCTCGGATCTGTGCCTGTGAAAAAAAAATTAACTGGTTTATACTAGTTTATAAGTTGTAAAATTTAACTAATAACTACCATCCAGCAAATAATGAGTAAATCCCTTGGATTGGGTAATAGAAAACCTCCAAATGGTGGATTGAAAACATTTTTTTTCATTATGTTAATGGGGGTAGGGTTTTCCCCAAATAAAAATCCCCAAAATACAATTACAATGGGTAATAAATCCAGTTTTGGAGTGGAAATCCCTTCAATCCTTAAATGAAAGAACTACAATGATAAATCTACCATCTAAACAAATCTAAGCTTGATCCTCTCAAATAAAATCCTCCATAGTTCTTCCTCTCTTGCTCCCATGGCTTCCTTCTCTCCAACCTGCATTTTTAACTAAAGAAAATAGACCAAATGAGAAGAATAGAATAAAGGAAAGGTTTTAATAAGAATTCATAAGGATTTTTAGGGTATTTTGGAACCCCTAGGATATAATGGCCAAGATTGGTTTGATCTAAGGGTTGAGGATCAACCCTACCTTTTTTGGTGTGAATATTTCTTTTTATAAATGCTTTTGTTTAAAATTTAAGGGTCGGTGTAGATGAATGAATGGGGCCATTTAATTACCTTAGAGTGTAAGTATTTTTCCTAGTTCCTAGTATGTTTTAGTAAATTAATGAAATATGGGATATTAAAGCTAATAGGTTAAAGAAACAAAATAACTAAGTATAAGGTTGACCATGTTGGGATTGATCATTGATTAAAGAAAAGAAAGAATTTAATCAAGCAAATTAAATTATGACACCTTCCTAGACGAATGTTAATTAATTGACTTTAGAGATAAATTAAAAAATTATTTAATCTTTGGACTGGACCTGATTCCCCTATTGTAAGGTTGAGAATATCAGTGTAAGTTAATTTAATGTACCCTAGAGGTTGTCACCCTTGTAACCTTCCTATAACTCAAACAAAAAAAATTGGTATCAGAGCAGTTAGTAGTAACTTTCGGCATAAGTGTTTAGGGTTTTATCGCGTTTTATAATATAGTTTCTAGAATGTCTTTTTTATTTTTTTTTGGATCGTTTAGTGTTATTTCAATTCTGTGCCCACTATCTACATGTCTGCATTTAGTAGTTGATCGCCCAAATTATTTTTCTCAAAATTGTGTGGAATTTGATCTTGTATTGAAGAAGCTTCCTAATGCCTTTGTGTGGGCTCTCACCTCCCTGCCACGAATCTTGAGCGCATATTTATCTGCATCAGTGATTTTAAATACCAAATGTCTGAGATCTGAGCGGAAATTCGTGATGGCATTGTATTATGATCTGTAACTGAGTGCACAGACCTGCATTAGTCATTGCACTGTTCTCATACGACATCAACGTACCGATTTAATTCAAATCCGAGTCATTGTGCTGTGCATTCCCCTCAGAAAGCTCACTATCCATTGTGAATTCGACACAATTAGTGGTGGTCTATCAAACTTCAACAAATCTATGTAGCGTGTGAAGATCTGCCCCTTTATAGCATGCAAGATTGATCCATCTACCAAACTCTTACTCCACCACAGCTTCACTTTCAACGTGATAAGATGCTCTCACGGCTAGCGTCAGAATTGAAGTATATCGTTGCATGTTATTAAAATATCATTTTTGTGTGTGGATCTCGGTCTTTGCATGAGTCGTGTGCCAGTTGTCTCGATTGGCTGAACCAGCTGTCATCCTGGAACAATTTATACATGCCATGCGTGTTTGATCAAAGAGAAAGAATACAATTTTCTAATACAAAGATGTTCGTCCCTTTTCTTATCTGTCCACAAGATTATTTTATCATTCTGCCACTGATCTAGAAAGTCTCTTTGCATGCGACTTAGCTTTTCTGCCCACACATAAGGGCTTATTGATTTTCAGGAAAAAGTTTTAACTGGAAATGTTGCAGCAACAGGGCCGTTAGTCTGGCCCTTGAAGAAGAATGGAACGAGGCAAGCGTTGCAGGAAAACGCATAGAAGGATGGCTTAAAGATGCTACGGGTATCGCAAGCGTTCAAGACCCGAGGAGGACATATCCCTACGAAATCTCTGAACATGGCACCGATTTCCTGTTCATTTTTGTCAACCAGCGCGCCGTAAAAGAGGCATTAAGAGCAGATGTTAACATAAATTGGAAGCGCTGGAGCGACGCCGTGGAAAGCAGAATGAGCGTGGATTACATGAAGAGCACGAAATGGAAGAGTTGAAATGCTCGTAAAGCGAATGCTGGTTTTGTGTATCAAGGGCAGTTTGATCTGGGGTTCGCTGTTTCGGTGGAAGAATGGTTACGGAGTGTGGATTGGAGTGGAATGAGTGAATTTTGGCGTACATAGAGAAAAGTGTGGAAGGTAGGGACTGTTGTGACGGGGAACATTGATCCCATTCAAATCTGACAAATGTGGTGGTGGCGAGAGTAGGGCACGAGGCCGCTGTCGATCAGAGGGGTTCATGCCAGGTGATGATTGAATCCTGGGTTAAAAACCAGGCTGCAGCCAATACAGATCATGTTTTCAGTCTCCAAACTGGAATTTAACGATAGCGTAAAGTTTTCTCGATGGAGGCAGGAGGCAACGGAGGAAGGAGGTTGATCAGCGACCTCTCGTCAGGCACCATCGATGAGGCCGCGGTATTGATTTGGTGGCCAAGTATTTCAGTTGTGTGTTTCATTGTTTGTAATAAGAACAGATGTTACATTCCTGTTCAGAATTGTATTTCCTTTTATAATCTCCTGATGTAAATATGTGATAGTAGAAAGATAAAAGCACAAGAAATAGCAGCATCATGTTTTTCTTTGAAGAGGATGAACAGAGGTTCATGAGCAGGGGCTCGTACCTAGGACAGAGGTCCGTTATTGTCGAATAGGGGTTCGTATTTGTTGAACAGAGGTTCAACATACCAAGAATCCCCATACGAGTAAATGAATATTAGATCTTGGTGTCGCTTTTGTTCTAGCCTTGCGTATGCATTCTTTTAACTAAGCTCGAGGTATAGTACCCCCATTAGTGGCCATGGAGGGCTGCGAAGTGACTATGATGTGGACTTCTTTATTTTTTATATTCATAAAATCGTGTTATTTTATCAAGAACCAACACCTTATTTTACAATTGGATTGGGAAGCTCTTAGACTCTTTTAGTTATTTATATTTTTACAAGAATTTTCAGACATTGCAATGTGGCTACTTAGCCACTTTTCCTCTATTACCAATATTTCTTGGATTTTACTTTGATTGTGGACTAGGAGCTCATTTATTTGTTGGTTACTTAGCTAAATATTACGTGACTCTTTCTTGCATGTTGTTGAGTTGGTTCTACACTTTTTGTTTTGTGGCATTCCGTCGTTTGGGGGTACACCCTAGGTGCCTTGAATGTCTTCTTAGGTGCCTTAAGTTATGTCTTGGTTTTGGAAAGACATAACCCTTAGTGTGCCTAGGATCTTGGAGTGACTCTTTCATTACTTAGTCTTCCTAGTAAGAGAGTTTGTTGTGTAGTGAAGTCTTGTTGGCAATTTGTTAGTTGTGGTGATGATTCTCTTACAACTTGGTAAGACCTTTCCTCCTCGTCAGAGTAGATGTGTTTGGTTATGAGCTTATGGTTTGTGTGAGGTCAGATTGACTCTTTGTTGACTGTATATTCTAGTGGATAAGTGGTTCTTTGGTAGTGATGCTCAAGGATGGCATGCTAAGTTTTATCATGGTTTCCTTGTTTCTTTATGGAAAGTATTGACTTGTGGATTATATGCATTTCAGTAGCTATGGCTACATTTGGGCAGTGTGTTTAATTAAGTATGCTTGTCTTGATCTCATTGACCTATAAATAAGGTTACCCTTGTCTTAACCCTTAGATTGTTATGAGTAAAAACTCTATGACCTTTTAATCTTTAGAATACATGGAAACACTTATGAATGTTGTTGGGTATTTTGAACCTTTCTCTTAGAGATGTTAGTTTGGTAGATCCTAATAATTTTTTTAATATATCTCGGTGGTGCTTATATTGTGCTCCTTCTTGTAAAACTGTAACTCTTGGTCATAGAGGCCATGTTTGGATAGATTCATTGTTTGTTCTCTTGTATTTGATGTTTTCTAATGGAATGTGGTGTCCTTGGAGTAAAATTTGCATAGTCATATTTTTGTTTGGTTGGTAGTATATTGTGGAAATATGGTTGTTGATTGGAAAAATTTCATTGTATTATTATGCAAGTAAAATTTTGGATCCTAAACAATAAACATTGTTAAAACTCATAAATTTGTAAAAGTAAATATGCCTCTCTAATGATTCTTCCTTGTAACTTCATTTGAAATTTGTAGAGACCCATTATAAATTTTTAATGATGCTTGTAATTATTTGGTAAACCCTTGAAATATTGTTGCGGTACATGTTGAATGATATATTCCTAGTTCATACGAAATTCATAATGTGTTTCCTATGTTGAGTGCCTCTTGTTCCTATAGAATTAAAAATGTGATGTGTTGATTCATCTCTCTCTCTCTCTCTCCCATGAAAGTAATAATGTGATTTGGTTACCTCTTCCTTCTCATTAAAATCTATTTGGTAAAATGATCAATTGATCATAACATGACCCTAATTGATGAACTTGGATTTTGAGACAAAAGTAAATAAATAAAATAGAACATTAGGAAAAAGGAAATATTTTCTTGATATAATATTGGTAGATTAATAAGAGAAGTCAAACTATGTGGAAAGAAAATGGAAAGGAAATTTTTCTCATTTTACCTTCCTTAGAAGTAAAATAAATGTTTTTTCTGCATATTTAGAATAGTGAGAGATCATGCCACCTCAGTGGTGCTCTTTATAACACAAACTTGTGATGTCATAATAAAAGGAAGTTTTAATCAAGAAAACTTGTAAGGATTGGGTTTGACAAGAAAAACTTTAAATTTGGACTTAATAAGTTGATTTATAAAACAAATAAGATTTATGTGTGTGAAGTGCAATGTTTAGTTGAACCTTTAGTTCTACTACCTACCCAAAATTGTGAAACACCATGTTGATAGTGATGTGTTCAAAGTACATAGTATTCCCTTGTTCATAGATGTATGTGTTGTTCCCTTGTAGGAGTTTGGTTCTTCATACCCTTGTTGCCTCATATCTCGATGAGTGTGAGTTGTGGCCTTTAAGATTGGGGCTTATCTCTTGTTTTTAGGAAAAACTACCTCCTTGTGTATTGATTTAGTCCTTAGGGACATAGGTCATTGAAAATTTAAGGAAACATATGTTAAGGATATGGGATAGCTTTGAGGAATACTCTTTCTTATTTTTCTTAAGTCACCTTGTGGTTGTTTCCCTTTTGCTGTCAGGAAGGAAAGTGCAAGTTGTTTTTCTAAGGTTTTTATTCACTTTTGGTATGATACTCTTATGGGCTACAATTAGACCCCCTCTTGCTACTTGTTCCTGCTCCCTAGCTCCCTTGAGTGCTCTTTGGTGTTATGACTTATGCATGTGCTCTCGTATGGCTATTTTGAACTTGAGAAGGGTTTAAAATAAATAAATCCCTTTGTGTTGTGTAGAGTGAGTGGTTTCTATTGTATTGATATGTTAGTCCTAGTGTAAATTTCTTCTAAGGGTTTGACATTTCTATATTGGGTTAGTGTTGTGTGTTCATTCTTGAATGTAAAATCAAGTTATATACAACCTCAAGGTCATGTTTTCCTTATTATTTCTATGAAAATCTTATTGTACCGTATTGGGTTGTAGAAGTTCTTTCCATGAATAGACTTCTGATGGTAAATGTGTTGGCTAACTTAAGTGACCTTCCTTGTTTTTAAACCTCATCTTGTGTGATCTCAATTGTGAGACCTTTGAGTAGACATGTTTTATTGTATAATTTATAGTCATGGTTGTTATGTGCAAGCCTTGTCTAAATAACATACTTTGAAAGCGTAACTTAACCTCAGTGTAAGCCTTAACTTGTGTTGTCGCAGTATGTGGGATTCATGGGAGACCTTATGGTCATTTTGAGTTCATGAAATGCTCCTAGTCCTTCCTTTTCTTGGTGGTTATCTTTGAGACTCCTTGACCATTTAATGTTTAGATGTTATATGTTGGAACTTGGTTGACCACGTAGAGTTACTCTATAGAATTATATGTTTGCAACCTTACTTAAAGAAATTTTAGGAACTCATCCCTTTCAATTTCTCTTCTTCTCAGTAAATTGCATTAAACCAAACTTGAGTTTTGTAGACCCACACTTGTTGAAGAAAAGGAATTCCACAAATAATGTGATTCTATTTCTTTTACTTTGTTCCTAAATCCTTCTCCGTGACTTCCGGGAGGAAGTCAAATCTAAGAGGAGGGGGGTGTAATGCCCACTTCTCTTCAACACTAAATGAAAAATGATAATTTTTTCTGAATTATTATAATCGTAAACCTTGTTGTCTTATTCCAATTAGCATACTAATAAGTTGTGTAGGGCATCATGACTCCATTGTGTTTTGATTATTAGTATTTTAACTATATGACGTATTGTGGACCTTAATGGACTTTTAAGAATAAAACAATTGGCTAGAATGGTTGCATTTTTGTAATTTGATTATGATAGCATTACTCTTCGATATTGTTTTGTTATATTTGGTTTACCTCTGTGACTGGACACATAGACACTATTGTGCTTTATTACTGGCAGATGTTAATAGACTAACGACACTAACATGTTGTGATAAGGGAATTGAAGGCTAGGCATTATTGTAACCGAACGGATTAACTGTTGATAGATATTCAGTATGGAAGAAAATGATGAGTTGTCAGATAAATATATGTCATTATTTCGAATCATTTTTGTAATTGGTTTTATTATGATGTTCAAGTTATTTTTGTGATTTAATTGATATTGGAGATTGGTGAAATTGTGAGCGAGTGAAAGTATTGCTTTAATTCGATGATCCAGTTGGTATTTGATCTTAGTTGCAAACTGATGTATGATTAGAATTGAAATGTTGAAAATGGGAATAATTGTTAAATTACTTGGTCTTAGCAATAGTAGTTGTGATTTTTTATGTTTAAAATTGATAGTTAGATGTAAGTGTTTTATTACTTTGACATCGTTAATATGGCCACGAGGCCAAAAGGGTATTGTGTGTTTTATAGGTAAACACATCATGACAAACTATAGGGGGATTGGATACCAACCACATTGGAATTCTAGGTTAATTCAACAAGGGTCACCATGGCAACATGTGTTTGTGTGTGTGTTTGAATTATTGTTAGGGAGAAATTGTGACCAAGGGGTTATGTGTTATCTTTATTTATGTTTTCCTTTATTGATGTTAGTATGTGATTTTAGTGATGTAATTCATCGTACTAATTATTTGGAATTTGGGGTATGTATTTTAACCTTTATTATAAATGGGTTGTAGTGTCTTAATTAGAGCTAATACAATCTTGTCCTAAAACTAATTATTGATGGGACCAAAGGAATTCATTTATTAAAGTAGATTTCTCTTGGATTTTGTGTTGTAAGTTGAGTGCTTGGGGATCTTGAGTGTTGTACACTCTACCCCTTCATGGAAATTCGAATTTGGCCTTAGAGGCCAATTTTGGAAGCTTGTGGGACAAGTCAAACTTGTCCAACAACTCTTAATTTGCTATGCCAACCCTACCTATTGGTTGGGGGGTCAAAATTACACCATATTAGGTGTTTTGGGAAGACAAAAAGGTAAAATGTTGAGTGAACTTCTTTATTGTAATTAGTTTTGTCCTTAGGAGGTGAAGAAATGACTCATTGTTTGCTTGCTGGTAATTATTAGTTAAATTTTACAACTTATAAACTAGTATAAACCAGTTAAAATTTTTGCATAGGCGCGGATCCGAGGAGTTCTATCGTAAGTGACAGAACCATTGCCTAGAGTCAATTGGGGGTCCTGGGACAAGTTTGAATTGTTCCACAAGCTTCCAAAATTGGCGTTTAAGGCCAAATTTGAATTTCCATGAAGGGCTAGAGTGTACAACACTCAAGATCCCCACGCACTCAACTTACAACACAAAACCCAAGAGAAATATACTTTAATAAATGAATTCCTTTGGTCCCATCAATAATTAGTTTTAGAAAAAGATTAAATTAGCTCTAATTAAGACACTACAACCCATTTATAATAAAGGTTAAAATACATACCCCAAATTCCAAATAATTAGTACAACGAATTACATCACTAAAATCACATACTAACATCAATAAAGGAATAAATAAATAAAGATAACACATAACCCCTTGGTCACAATTTCCCTCTAACAATAATTCAAATACACACACAAATACATGTTGCCATGGTGACCCTTGTTGACTTCACCTAGAATTCCAATGTGGTTGGTCTCCAATGCCCTCGTAGTTTTTCGTGATGTGTTTACCTTCAAAACACACAATACCCTTTTGGCCTCATGGCCATATTAACGATGTCAAAGTAATAAAACACTTACATCTAACTATCAATTTTAAACATAAAAAAATCACAACTACTATTGCTAAGACCAATTAATTTAACAATTATTCTCATTTTCAACATTTCGATTCTACTCATACATCAGTTTGCAACTAAGATCAAAGACCAACTGGATCATTAGATTGAAGCAATATTTTCACTCGTTCACAATTTCACCAATCTCCAATATCAATTAAATCACAAAATAACTTGAATGTCACAATAAAACCAATTACAAAAATGATTCGAAATAACAACATATATTTATCTGACAACTCATTATTTTCTTCCATACTGAATATCTATCAAAAGTTAATCCATTTGTTTATAATAATGTCTATCCTTCAATTCCCGTATCACAACGTGTTAGTGTCATTCATCTATTAACATCTGCCGGTAATAAAGCACAATAGTGTCTATGTATCCAGTCACAGAGGTAAACCAAATACAACAAAACAATATTGAAGAGTAATGCTATCACAATCAAATTACGACAATGCAACCATTCTAGCCAATTGTTTTATTCTTAAAATTCCATCAAGGTCCACAATACGACATATAGTTAAAATAATAATAATCAAAACACAATGGAGTCATGATGCCCCGCACAACTTATTAGTATGCTAATTGGAATAAAACAACAATGTTTACGATTATAACAATTCAGAAAAGATGATTATGTTTCATTTAGTGTTGAAGAGAAGTGGGCATTACAAATATCTCACACTCCAAGATTTATAACATTACCCGAATACTAGATTAAAGAATTCACAAGGATAATGTTCCAAATGATGGAAATTCCTAACCTAGTAGTTGTAGTAACACACACACATAAGAGGGTGATTCAATCAAAACCAAAATTATTCAATTTATAAAGGAAAAAGATTACAATGTTCCCATACTAGTTTAAATATTCATAAAGCTAAAATAAAAATATCTTCTTAGTCTATAATGGCATTGTCTCTCATATTACAACTTACAATATTCTCGTTCTCTTTATTTGATATATCAGATTTGATGTCCTCTATTATCTCTTTCTTCTTGTGCTAGCTCCCTTTATCTAACTATGATAGGTTGCTAACTTGTTTTATAGGTAGCTTCTAGCTTACTCTAACCTTGCTCTTTGTCTCACCTTACATTTCTTAATTCCTATCTGCATTAACTGACCAATGTTCCCCACACATATTTAGAAAATTTTGAAGTTATTTATTGCATGCTTCCATGGTTAAAGATATTGTCAAATTTTTATATCTTCTCAAATATTTACACAATATGCCTTTGTTCATATCTTGTTAGGAATATATCCATGTGATTTTTTCCCTTGTGACATGTTTATATAGACACATAAATTTGGTGATTTATCCTTTGAAAATGACAATTTTGGATTTATCTTTATAGTATGCCTTGTGCATACATCATAAACCCAAATGATCTCTCTCTCTCTCTCTCTCTCTCTCTCTCTCTCTCATGACTTTCTACACCACACACACTAATTTGGTGTTCACATGCTCAGTTACATTTATACAAAGTAATATATTACTATCATACATCTCACCCAAAATATCAGACAAACATCAATAAATTTTCTTATGCAAAATCATATGGACAAGACTAAACTATAGTATAGTGTGGGCTAGATTTATATGGTCTCATCTCCTGCTACCCATTATCACTTTTCAGATTTGATATCTTTTCTTATTTTAGTTCATATCCCATAGGCCAATCATATTGTGGCATTTTCCTTCACAATCCTATATAAGTAGGTCTATTACACTTATTAACTTGCAAGCAATTTTGAAGAGTATTTATGCTATAAAATACATTACTAAAGCACACAAGGTCCTCTCCTAAATCTTCCTGATAATTACACATCTCTAAGAACAAACACTACTAAGATCTAAAACACTCAAACTAAGTTTAAGAGTCTAGCTTCCCCATCTACCTATCTCAAAGGACCTAAAGCCAAGCCATAAATTAATTAAGCTAATACAAAACATTGCCAAAGTTTCTAAGGACTAGAGGAAACAATCTAGAATATGCAAACACTAAACACTATATCACAATCGTGAAAGCTACATTATAATTTATCTATAAATATGCCTTTTATCTTTGTGAAAGATATATATCTTTCTGTTTATGCTTCACAAGCAAATCCGTCCTTAATCATTTATGGCTTACTAAGTTTATGATTCCCCATTGAATGTGTTTATGATTCCGCATTTGCACACATTTCATCTCTTATTCAACACTTGGTTGGGCAACATAGAGCGTTATTGACTTAACTAAATGCTCTACTTTTTCATATTTTGTATGTGAAGTGGAACCTTTCTGAGTTTAATACCGTAATAAACAAACCATAATTATAAGTGTCCTCACATATTAAAACAAATCATCATTTGGTGGAGAGCATCATTTTCACATTTGACTATGTTTTTTTAAGGAAGAAAGATGACAAACAGTAGAAACCGAAAACAAAAATATGAAAAAATGAAGAGAACCGAAGTGTCCTGTGATTTGCGTTTGGAGAATGACTGATTGAAAGATAATGCCACCATTACTTCATAACCCAGTAAACAGTACCTGATTTGAAATTGGAAAAACCCATTAACATCGTAATATTGATATCTTTTTCAGCGGTAGACATTGCATATGAATCAAAATGTAAATGAATTATTGAAATTGTCGTAATCTAATTAGTGCAATCATAGTGGATAGGGTTAATGTTGGTTTTTGGATAATTTTGACAGATCGATTTTTTTTTAATATACATATATGTTTTTCAATCTAATTTAATAAAAACAAATGAAAATAGTTAAGATAAAGATTAATTTGTGCTAATTTTAACTAATTGAATTTTTTAGTTACAATAAATTATCAAATGGCATTTGATTCAATGGTGAAAGATGTGTGGTTCTTAAAGAGTCCACCAGGGTTTAATTTTCGCTGAAAGTAAAGCTAGAAGATACCGTAATAAGGGATGAGGCCGGGATCCTGCCCTGGACAAATTTGGCAAAATGGAAACCCCTCAGTCTTCGGCCGCATAGCCGAATAAGTCTGCCCACGTCAACCGTGGAATATGGCGGTCTATGACCTGCTAGGTTTCAAACAAAAATAAAATTACAATAAATTACTAAAAAAATATCAATGATTGAAGGGCCCTTGGTTCATTGGTGAAGTTGATTGGCTTTGGATAAGCACATTAGGGATCAAGTCTTGCTAAGTGTAAGCCTTGAAGATACCCGATAGGAGAGTTGAAATGGTTGAGGCTAGGATCGTGCCCACTAGGGATCAAGTCTTGCTAAGTGCAAGGCCCAGAGATACCTGACATGAGAGTTGAAATGGTTGAGGCCAGGATCGTGCCCTGGGTGACTTTGACGGTGTGGATACCCCTTACTCATAGCTTCTTAAGTTGAAGGTGATCACTAGTTTAGTTGTATACTTACTTGTAATTGTAAATCTTGTATATGTTTTGTAATTGTAAATCCTCTATATGCTCACTCCTAAGCATGAGCAGAGATGCCGACAATCTATAATCTAAGATATATACTTATGTATATAATCTAAAATATTGAAGTATATATGTAGTTTATATGCTCACTCCTAAGCATGAGCAGAGATGCCGACAATCTATGTAATCTAGTGCCGAGTTGAATACACTTCTCAAGAAAAAAATATTGAAATATATATATAATCTAGTACCCAATTGAATACACTTCTCAACTTATAAGCTATAAATAAATCTAAATTTAAATAGAAAAACCCATTATCTAACTTCTGTAATTTTTAATGAAAAAACAATCAATTTAAATTAATCCATACATCAATACTTATAATTTAAATTGATTCGTACATCAATACTTATCTACTGTCTAAATGTGTAGACATCACAGCAATCTCAAGAACAGCATTAATGGACCCCATTACAAATATGGGGGCATGCATGTACCGTCTACCTTTTTATCCCTAAACTATCCCATGAAGATTCCATAATCATTTATGTTATCCACAAAGATTTTTTATTTAATAAAAGGCTTGCCAATTGTCACCATAGGTAGGAGGAGATCGCGATGAGGTGACATAATTGAAATGAAGGTGTGGGTATCTTCGTATGAACGGATCCCTCTCATATCCTCATTCCTCACAGTGGAAACAAAAAGTACACGGACGGTGATGAGATACATAAAAACAAATAAAAAGTGGATGGTGATTATTTATATAAAAAGCAAAAGTATTATGGATATGCACAAGATCAGCTGAGAATAGCATCTTCCTTAATGTCTTATCTCTAAGTATTATCGTGTATAAAGTAATATTCATGAAGCATTTCATTTTCTTCATGTCAAGAATCGTACTTCTGTCTCACAAAAATATTTTATATCCATAATTTCAAGTTATTTGTTGGCTGTCCAATCTTTTTTTACTAATTAGAAACTATGCAAATGTACCACCATCTTTTAGAACTTGTTGTAATACTATTGTGTATAAAGCAAAATTCAATAAGGAAAGTTTTCCCTCCCCACAAAATGATGATATTACCATAAGATTCCCAAATTGTTGGCTGTCCAATCTACCTTTAGAAATTATAAACTATGCAAATATACTACGATGTTTTAGAAAATGTACCTTTCCATTTTCTAGATTCTATATAATATTCAAGTCCTCTCTTTTTTATTCTATATGATCATTCATAAAGTGTGTTGGTTTATTATAGTTATCTTGTTTATGTAAAGAGCGTTTTACTAATTACTTTGTGTTCATATACAGAAATCTATTTTGTTGGTATAAGCCAACAAAGGTAATCAATCATTATTTATTGGGTGCACAAAAGAAGTCATAAGGGATCTTTTTCATACCAGGAATGCATCAACTCAAACAACTGCCCCCACAACACAAGATGAGTATGAAACATTACTTCTCGGAGTATATTAGCAATCATACTAGATACAACAGATAGGTGCTTCATTTGATTGGAAAAGACCATGTTTATTTAGAAAAAGTTGCAAAAATTTGTTTTTTTACAAGTTAATTTTAGGAGATGATAATACATCATTATAACATTAAGAATACACTATAAGTAACATATTCAAAATATAGACAAATCTAAATCATTACATTTTTATTTAATTGGAAGAATGTGCTTAAACTATTAAAAATAAAGAAGATGAGCTTTTAGAATAATATATACATATTTTATAATTTTGGAGATAATTCTCAAAAAACAATAGTGCAACATGGGCCTAGATAGCAAGGCCAAGAAGACCTAGAAAAATAAATGCCAATAAAAGACCACAAACTAGATTATATAGTTCTTAATTGGCTCGAACATAACTATATGGTACGTTCTATAATATCAAATATAATAGATCTAATCACATAAACATGTTTCTCTACTCCAAGGATCCAAAACCTCACTCACTTTTCAAAAATTCTATATAGGTATTTGGGAAACTCATCTCCTTTATTATATCCCTAATGTGGGTAGTAACACCTTGGAGAATTGTAATATTTAAGTGAGACATGTTTGAGGAGCATGCATTACTCCTCAATTACTATCATACCCTTTGATAGGAAAAAATATAATGTAAATAAAAAAATAGAGGACAATGTAATGCAAATGTCTAACCCTTATCACTATCATTGACCTAATCAATCGAACAAAAAAAAAGTTTTACATGATCTTTATATTTTCCTAAATTCTCGGATGTTACTTTAAATGCTTTTAATTCATTTTGTCATAAGGATTATTCTCTATCAATCAAATAAATAATTCATTCTATTTAATCTTGTCTTAGACATGCTACTATACCTAGGTATTTATAAAATTTACAAGTTCAAATAAGGTCCCTATTGAACTATACACATGAATACACAACAAGAAGGAAAAATAGGTTAAAATGAGCCAAAAACCTTGACAAACTCAAATAAGAGTGTAAGGGATCACACAACAAAGTGACAAGAACCATATAGTAGAGCTATGGTGAACCATAGCTGTATTATGTTGTTCAGGTGAGGGAGCCAAAAAATTAGGAAAACATGAGGAAGAAATATGGAAACAAGACTAACAAGAAACGAATAGAGGGGAAAATGTTAGAAGATGATGAAAAATAAGTCTAGCATGTTCCGGTAAGAACATAATATGGAGCAATAATAAACAAACACACATGTAAACTATAACAATAAAAAATCATAACAAACACATACTGTATACATAAGAATGTTTGACACAAAGTAGTACTGGGATGGGTGACCTCCTAGGAAGTCCTAATGTTTCACACCTATGGGCATTTTTTGGATCCAATGAATACTAAGTGGAACACTCTTTCTCATGAGAGATGGTGATTGTAAACCTTTACTCATGAAATATGATTCACTGTAAAGTGCATTAAAGTTATGGACTTGAATCCTAAAAAAAATCACATAATTTGATACACTGCGAAAATACCACTTGTATAAATAATTACTCCCTTACAAAATGTAGTCACCTACCCCATTTTATTAAATTCATATCAAAGTAACACCAAAAAAAATGAAATAGAGAATCCACGATGATTATTTAGAAACCCATTGAAAGTTCCTGAAGTGAATATCAAAATAATAGTGATCTAAAATACAAAATGAGAAAGACATTGAACATGATATGTAATAGAGGGATATGAATATTATGGAAATAACATCCATGCTATTATGTCCCAGGATATAGAAACATGTGATATTTTATACATGTGGAGAACATACATGTAAGTGGATAAATGTCAAACTAATCAATACTCAATAAAATATTGAAATTTATGAATGAGGAATCGGAATAAATACACACAATTTTCCTAAAAATGTGAAGATTCCCCAATGAAATCTAAATCTTGGGAAATGTCTTGAATCCTACTTGGATTTTGTGACTACAATGTTTAGAAACAAAAAAATATAAATAAATATTGTATAATATAAAGAAATTAGGATTATGAATAATATTGCATATGTCCATGTGATGGGAATAAGTGTCACTTGAAAAATAAGTCTTAGAGTAAGCACCACGTGATTTCCTTAGTAGTATATTGGAGTGGAATAGTAAAGAGAATATTTTACCCATGAGTCTATACATAAAATGAGTGGAATGTATACCTAGAGAAATCATTTCTATCCCAAAATAGGAATGATCTAACCAGAAGGCTATAAACATGCATATTCAACAAAACATAGACGTGAAAGTGGTTTTAAATAAAAAACACATTACAATTAACAACACATATTGTATTAAAATGTAAAAAAGATTGTTCTTAAAAATAAGAGGTTTGGAGGGGTACCTAGTTTATAAAAAAATTAGAGTGATACATTAGAAATAGATAGTGCAACACAAGTACACACAAAAAGGTAAAAAATACCATAAAATAATAGTGGAGGAAAATACCCTTAGCCATAACCATACACTCCTTAATTGGCATGAATAGAACCATGTTGGCATTGTGTTTTCATTGATGTAAAAGTCTAATGATGAAAGTATTTTTTTCATTGATGTATGAAATTTCATTGATGTCAAAAGGAAAAAGGAACATGAAGGTTGATTGGTAGTGTCAGTCATTGATGTCATGTTGTGTTACTTAGTCTTGGTCTCATTGATGATGTAGCATGGTGTTTTGAGTAGTGTGATGGATTATAGGAGTGATGTAGAGGTATTATAGTGATGATGTCATGAAGTGTGTTTAATTTTTATTTTAGGTGGGAAAGAGTGGCAATGTCATGGGGAGGTCAACATTGATGGTACAAGCATGTTTAAAAAGCCTAGTAAGGAGGTCTGGTAAGAAAGATGCTATGTCATGATGGAATACATGTATGTAGCACCTGGATATGCATGGTAACAGCATGGGGATCATGAGAATGATGTGTAGATACACTAAAAAGTGTCTTAGAGCATAAGTTTATGGGTAAGAATCAATTCTAGGCCTTTATCTAAACCTTGTCTTAAACCTTGGGTGACCTAATGAGGTGAGTTGGACAGATATTCAATATTAATATAGAAGCATGAGAATGGAAAGAGGTGAGGCAAGTTATTTCAAGTGTGTGATTGAAGTTTTAGGTCTCAGGTTGAAGGAGAAAACAAGATATAACATCTTTATCCCTTCCAAGCTTAAGGAAGTAAGAATTAGATCTCAAAATGGACTTTCTTTTGCTCGTTGGCATGTGTGAAATCTCCACGGTGGGAAAACATATTCATGGTAGTTGAGGAAGTGTCCTAAGATGTCATTATAGACATTAGCTTTTGGATTAAGGGGCATAAAATCATGAACAATTGTTAATAAGCTAAAGAGGTATATAACCCTTCTTAAACCCTAGTTAGGTACTGTTGGAGAAGAAATTGGTCATAATGGATCAAAATATATTATTTTTTCTTGTTATAGATTGTATGTTATATAATACTCCTCCATATTTCTCCAGGGCGTATTTATCTTTCATGAAAGTGTGTGGACCCCACAACAATTGGTAATTTCATCAAAAAGTTGTGTTTACTCTCAGGTTTTGCATTGGACCTGCTGACTAAATTGATGTTTGAGGAATTTTGGAAGCCACACTACATTTTTTGGGTAGTTTCAGATCATGGTTGATCCCTTTGGAGGTATTTTGAATTCATTCTTGTAAGACTGGTTTTTAGGCAATTTTTGGACAGTTTTAGTGGTCCTTATTGTAGAGGTGTTTTTGGGATTCTATAGTCCAAGTGGTGGTCTCATTTTCATTTGGTGATGACCCTGAGGTCACGATATTCCCATCCATATATCATAGTGGAATGGTTGAGGTGATTTGATGAGGGTTTGTGATTCATCTTTGAGGATTGGTTCTGTAGGTCACATAGCTATTGAGGATAGTTGATCCAAATGGTGGTATAATTTTTTGGGATGATTGTTTAGAGGTGTAAAATATTATAGGAGGAATGGAGAAGAATTAGAAAACATGTCTAATTTATTTCTAAGGTTTTTTGAAGGTCATGTTGGCTCAAGAAGGCTAAGTTTTGTGAGAGGGCAGTTTTAGTGTATTAGGCCTAGTTAGGTCCTAAGGGAGGATTTGAAGCTTCTAGTATTAACTACCTAAGTAGTATTTTATATGATTTTATTATGGTTTTATTATGATATTTTCCCTATGATGGCCAAAATAGGTGTGTTATGATCATGACTCATGTATATAAACATGTTTTAGAGGCTTGTTTAATGTTGTGAGAGGGTATGAAAAAGTGTGAGTAAGAGGGCAGATTGAAGAGAGGAAGGAGGTTGTTATGACAATAAATAGAGGGGAGAGATGGTTCTATGATGTTATATATCATGTGATACTATTGGAGAGATACGTCAGATGACCTAATCATCTTGGTGAAGAAGTTCTTGAGCGAGTTATTCTAGAGAGCATATTTGAGGAAGATTGAACGAAGGAGATCCAAATAGAGTCATCATTAGTTGTTGTAGCAACATTCCAAAGGTGAAAAAAAATTATGTGGATTAGTTGATGTTGAGTTATCTAGGGGTTTCTTCCTCTATGTAGGATTGGTGCTTTACTAAACCTAGGGGTTGGTTCTCCTTGTGCGGTTAGTGCCTCACTAAACCTAGGTGTTGGTGTTCCTTGTTGGATTGGTCCTTGACTAAATTTGGTTCATTGTTGTAATAAAGATTATTTTTAGTGGGTTTTATTCCCTTATTTTCTCTCATTTTATCATCTATGGTTATGTTTATTATTGAATGCATAGTTAGTGGTTAATGGTTACGTTGAATTGATAATTGATGAATGCTAAAGTAAATGTGAAATAAATATTTTAGGTGCCCACTAATTCACCTCCCCTCACATTGGTTTTTATTCTAAAAATTGGTATCAGAGCATGACTTCTAAAGGAAAATTAACAAGCTTGAGGTGACCCTTGAAGAACAAAATGAGAAAATTGGAGAAAGATCATGAAGTTATTAATAGAAATGTTTATGATGATGTCAGTGGAGAGGATGGGGTATACATACAATCAGAATTGGTACTTCCTAAAAGCAAGAAGCTCAAACTGAAGTATGTGATCAAATACTATGTATGAGGAACAAGTCAATTCCATGGCTAATGAACATGCAGAGATCCTTAAAGAATTAGAATCTCAAGTTGAGGATATGAAAACAAGAATGAAGGATAAATAAAATGAATCAATCAGATATGAATAAAAAATGAGGTATTTGAAGAAATGTTTGGAGAAGATATATAGTAGATTGAAATCCTATGAGAATTTTGAGAAGAGCACTGAGGCTTTAGATGATATTTTGAGTATCTCAAATATTGTAAATGAAAATACATGTATTGGTTTCATTAACGACGACAAGAAGATATATGAAGATGGAAAAACAAGTTTTGAAGACAAAAAGGAGGTCAATATCAAGAAGACAAACTTCAAAATTCAAATACTATTAGACATCCAAATATTATGAGGTATGTAAGCTCATTTCATGGTTATTAATACTCATGTAGTTTGTTTTATCATAGATCTAGAGAATATAGAAGAACCTTCAAAAGTGAGTATCCATGGGGCAATGGAAGAAATCAAAGTCAAAATCAGCCAAGAGGAATGTGGTATATTGTTTGTTATAAGTGTCACTAAGAAATTCATATTGTTGGGTTCTGTCATCATGATTCATCTAGACATGGCAAGAATTTTGATGATATAAAAGACAAGAAGGAATGGATGCCAAAGTCTTTTAAAGAGGAAACTAAATTAGTCAAGCATAACATGAGACCTGATCCTAAAAATAGGGTAAAGGAAGAGCCAAAAAATGTCATGAACATATTGAAATTAGATTATGTGAAGGTGGTACAAGAAAAAATCATGTATAGTCCTGCTATGTCTTTAATCCTAAGGGGAATGTTTGAAAATACAAAGCATATGTCAGCCGCTAGAGAGAGACATATGTGTTTGACATCAATTCAGTTGAAGGAGAAGAAGGATGATGAAATTGACATGATATAAGAAGTTCCAATCAATTCATGAAGGGTTTCAAACACTATTTACTAGTCCCATGAGAGAAAGTTAGTTAATAAGGTGATGGAGATCTAGGAATCTCTTGAATTCATAGTGTTCTAAGTTCCCTAAGAAGATGGGGTGTCTTCATTAGGCTTCATGGATAGATTATTCATCATGAGAATTAATGAACCTTTGTTGGATTCATCATGTTTCTTGTGACAACTATGTAAGAAGGGAAATGAAGATGATTAAGGTAAGTTTAATGACTTGTTTTAGTGCATTCCATATGTAGTTGTGCTATGATGGTTTAACATGGTTGGATTCATGTTGACGACTCAATGTAGTTGTGTGAGTACTGTTGAGATGTTACAAGATATTCATATGAAGACCTAACAAGATAACATGCTTCAAGAAGTGTTGTAAGGTTGGAGTCATGAAAAGGATATGAAGACTCATGAAGTGTTGTTTAAGGTTATTTAGCATGTTGAATACTTGATTAAATGAAATATGACTATGAATGATAGTTAAGAAGACTTGAATTTGCTTCAAGACCTAGGAGTTGCATGAAAAAAATGTGTGAAGGCCTAGAGGATTATGAAGACCTAAATGAATCAATTAGAGTGATTTTTAGGGGTAAAATAAGAAACTTTAAGTCTAGATATATTGATAAGAGCATGTATATTTTGTGTTGTTAGGATGATAAGAATTCTATAAGCTTGTTTAAAGAATTTGAAGTGTTGATCTCTGTTGAAGTTTGTAATACTCTAAAAAGGTGCTTAAAAGATGAGGGAGATTGAATGGATGCAATAGAGATATATTTCTCAATGATGTGTTTCAAGAAGGTCTGGGATCTTGACAAACCTTGAAGTTGCATCAAAAAAGTTCTCTAAGTTTGAATTCAAGTTGAAAGGTGTTGAGTCATGATTCATGACTTGGTATAACTATGAATAACATGTGAATATTCATCTGGTTGGTAGAAGAATTGAGAGTTTGCAGGTCAGTTAAGAAAGTGAAAAGAGTTGCAATGAAACATATGTGCTTGTTGTTTTAATTTTTTTCATAGGGTCATAGTTCTAAGTGTTGCGTATTGAGAAGGCATACGAAAGATCAACATGTTTTTGTATGAATTATTGAGGCATAAGGTTGGGTTTTGATACCTAATACAAGTATGTGACTCTTGAGATGGAGATTGGTCTATTAAGACCAATATGACCTTATGATATAAACATGCATGAACAGAGGTCTGTTTTATGTGACCTTATTTAGGTTTTTGTTAGTCTTGAGAATAGGTTTCATTTTAAGACCCCTTCCAAAAACATTCCCATAGATTCCTTGGTGAATATGTGAAAATGAATTTCGAAATGATGGTGAATCTGAAGAAAATGGGTTTTGAACAGTTTAATAATGGTGTCATCCAGTAGCATTTTTTGACTAACAATATATGCTATCAGCTGATAGTATATGATGTCATCCAAAAACATATGTAAATTTTTGAAAAATCATTTTTTGACCATAAAAGTTAAAATGACTAGTCTGACAAGAAATCTATCCTCCCAAAATATGGTGCAAAGAAAAAAGTTCAAAAAAAGTGGTTTTTTTGAAAAAAATGCATATTTTGCTTATTTTGTATGGGAATTGTTTTTTGAATTTTGTTGATTTTAGAAGTTAAAATGATCATCTCAATGTGAAATATGTCCTCCCAAAATATGGCATAAGAAAAAAAATTCCCGTACTCATTTTTTTTTTTTGAGGACATCATTACCGGCCAACAGCAAGGAAAAATTCTACCCTCATGAATGTTCCCATCCGGTAGGTTTTTTGCATTGTGGCACGAAATAAATTTTTTGATATACTACGTATTAACATAGAACTACTAGCATGTGGAAATGAAAGAATTATACGGTATGAAAACATAAAAATGTTGTTGGACGGTAGCATTTTTGTGTTACCATGTGGTAGCATTTTTACTATCATGCATCAACACAAAACTACTACCTTGCGATAATATAAAAATGCTATCGCATGGTAATGCAAAAATGTTGTTACATTGTATCACTTTTGTATTACTGTGTAGTAGAATTTTTTGCACAGCCGTACGGTAGCAATTTTACGTTGATGCACGGCTTGTACTTTTGTTTTTTTCATAGGATTACTCACTTTTACCTTCATCTTCAACTCCATATCTCAAACTTAATGAGTTTTGGAATTATATAGTGTTAATACATTATAGAGAATTAATCCTACATAAAATAGCATATTATAACATAATGGCGAATATACAAACATTGACCAGTCCTTATTCAAACAGACAGGAGAAACTAGGGTCATATTTATTTATGACCCATAAAATTTTGGCAAACCTTCTACCATACATTAATGAAAAAAGTGCCAATTTTAAATTTCAAAAAACCTAGTATTCACCATTTTACGAATATTCACCCCTAAAATGAACCCTTCGTGAGAAGCTAGTTACCAAGGGTGAAATCTGGGAATAATATTCTTAGGTTACTATATGTACTATAAGGTCATGAAATCAGAAGGTCATCAAGGAATGTATGTCATAAGGGGAGCTGGGTGGCTTTGTTTTAGTTGCATCAAATTATGTTATTATTTTCAAAGTTGTGAGAATGATTGAGTGTGTAGTCGAAAGGTTAGTAGAAAGGTTGATATGCATAGTTGAGCTAAAGATGGTGTTTTAAGGCTTGATTTAGGTTTTAACATGAAGATTCATTCATTTGAAGCATCAAAGGTAGCTTGAATGCTTTACAAGATGATAGACATCTATAATATGGATTGTAAAGACTTTGAAGGTAATTTGAGTACTTTTAAGTATGATTGTGTGCATGATAGGGGTTATACAAAAGCTGGGCAGTGGACTGTGTTCTTATGACCTATCAGGTTGAAGAAATGTTATTATAAGGTATGTTGTAAATATTTTTTTATCTATTCAGTCATATGATTCTATGTTACAAGTATTATAGAAGGTGTATGTGGGCTTGCAAATAAAATCTAACAGTTTAAAAAAGTGAGATGTGCACGAAGGATTCTGTGGTGGAATTATTTTATTCTTTGGAATAATATCTTGGTTTGATGACCATCTCGACTATTTTGAAGAGTTTTTTTCTTGTTGGTTTAAAGAAGAGTTCTTGGTCTGAGGGGGAGTATTTTTGTCCCTTGTAGCTAATTCAAGGTTTCTTTGAGCTGTTAATAAGCAAGGTGAAGACTAGTAGTTTGTTTTCTAGTTTCATGAGTAGACATGATCATTCAAGAAGAATTTTAGCATCAATAAGAGTATGTGAAGGTTTATAGGTGCGTTTGGTGGCTCTTTTCTTGTTACATCAAGTATTGAAGGTGTTGAGGACTCAGGGGTAGTCATTAAGCTATCAGTAAAGTGTCTAGATGGCACGAGGATTTGAGAAAGTGTATTTTGAGCCATATAAACATGATTTGTGGTGTTTAAAATCTTTGATAGCCAAGAATACTTGTTTGTAGATTGAGGATGTTGACAGAGCATGATAAGTGTCATTGAAAGGTATCATTCAGATTTGAAGATATGCATGAGATAAGGGGGAGTTGAGTAGAGATAAATGAGATAATCATAACGGTATATTGTGCAAAGAAGCAGTTAAGATCTTATCGAGAGATGAGAAAGAGAATATTCAAGAGTAGGTGTGTTGATCCTAGCAGGTTTGTAGTATCAAGAAATATTATCGAGTTTAGTAGAATGGTTGAAGAAATTTTTGACAACTAAGAAGTATTTCTCGCATCATAAATGGTAATTTGTTTTTTTTTTATATATTAGTATCAATACTAAGTGAATGGTTTTGTGTTCTTGAGAAAGAATGCATTGAGTCAGGGGGAGTGATGAATTTTTTGTTGCAAGAAGATGTGTTTACAGATGGTCCATGTATGATCATTTTTTGTATCTTTTGAGGGAATGCTTTAGACAGGAGGAGCATGATCATGTTCTTAATGAGATGCCAAAAAAGGAGTATGTTCAATCAAGGGGGAGCTATGTTTCTTTAAATCAGGGATGAAGATGCCAAATGGATCTTTTTATAAATGGTTGATGTTTTCAACCAAGTGTTGAGCCTAATGTGATATCAAAAGAATAAGTTGAAAGTATTTTTATTTCTGATTAATTTCAAAATGGGGAGAATGAGTTGATGGAAAATATGAGTACGTTTGAGAGAGAATGAGATATTTGCGTTTTCCATCAATGAGTTTTCTATCAATGTGAAAGGGGGATATTGTTGGCATTGTGTTGTCATTGATGTCAAAATGTGATGATGAAAGTAGTATTTTCACTGGTGTCTAAATTTTCATTGATATAAAAAGGAGAAAGTAACATGAAGGTTTATTGGTAGTGTTAGTCATTGATGTCATGTTGTGTTGTTTGGTCTTGGTCTCATTGATGATGTCTTTTTTTTAGGTTTAATTGATGATGTAACATGGTTTTTTGAGTAATGTGATGACTTATATGAGTGATGCAGAGATATTGTAGTGATATTTGATTACTATAATGATTTCAAGAAGTGTTTTGAATTATTTTATAGGTGGGAATGAATGAAAAAGTCATGACGAGGTTAGAATTGATGGTTCAAGAATGTTTAAGAGGCCTAGTCAAAAGCCCTAGTAAGAAGGATGCTATGTCGTGATTGAATATAGGTATGTAGCAGTTGGATATGCATGGTAATAGCATGGGGATCATGAGAATGATGTGTAGAGACACTCACAAGTGTCTCAGAGTACAGGGGCCTATAGGGGTAAGACTCTATTCTAGGTTTGTATCTAGAATTTGTCTTAAGCCCTAAGTGACCTAATAAGGTGAGTTGGATAGGTTTTATCATGAATATGGAAATATGAGCATGGGAAGAGGAGATTCATGTTAGTTCAAGTGTGTGAGTGAATTTTTAGGTCTCATGTTGAAGGCAACCCCTTTTTTTTTTTTGCATTTTCTTAGAACTTACTCTCTTCCTCTTGGACAGGGGAGTTAAACAAATATGAGAAAACAAGATATAACATCTTTAGCTCTACTGAGATCAAGGAAGTGAGAATCAGAGCTTAAGATGGAATTTCTTGTTCTCATAGACATGAGTAAACTCTACATGGCAGCCCAATATATTTATGGTATTTTGGGAAGTTTCCTAATATTATATTTGAGGCATTAATTTTTGGATTAAGGGGCATATATTTATCAACAATTGTTAAGAAGATAAGGAGGTATAAACCCTTCTTAAAACCTAGTTAAGTAGTGATGGAGAAAAATTTGATCATAGTGTCCTAGAATAGATTATTTGTTCTTGGTTAGTGATTTGATGTTTGAGATGAATCCTTCATCTTTCTCCTAGGGCTATTTAGGTTTCATGACATTGTGTGGACCCTAAAACTATTTGCAAGTTTTTGGAAAAGTTATGTTTACTCTCAGGTTTTGCATAGGACATGTTAAATAAATTAATTTTTGAGGACGTTGTGAAGACATAGTACATGTTTGGGGTGGTTTTAGGTATTTTTTAAGGCCTTTGGCATCTTGTTGAATTCATTCTTGCAAGACTGGTTTAGGGTAGTTTTTGGACAATTTTTGTGGTCCTAGTTGCAAAGGTGTTTTTGAGATTCTACCTTCCAAGTGGTGGTGTACTATGCATTTTTTATGACCCCGACATCCTTATGTTTCTATCCATGTGTCATAATTTCATGGTTGAGGTGATTTAATGAGGTTTTGAGCTTCATTTTTTAGGACTGGATTTCTAGGTCACAGATTTAGTGAGAAGAGTTGATTTAAATGGTGGTGTTATTACTTGAGATGATGGTGCAGAGATTTATAATATTGTAGGAGGCATGGAGTAGAATTAGAAAACATTTCTAAGTGGATTATAAATTTATTTTAAGGTCATGTTTTCTCAAGAAGGCTAAGTTTTGTGAGAGGGTGGTTTTAGTGTTTTAGGCATAGTTAGGTCTTGATGGAGGATTTAAAGTTTCTATATGTTATTTTCAACCTGTTATCTCTCGAAAGTGAACCCTATAGAGATATGGATACATGTTTTCTAAGCTTGCACAAATGATCTCTCTTTTTCATAGATATAATGGAAACACCTCAGGTTTGTGGGTATACCTATTTCGAGGTGAGTTTCCAGTATAAAGGTTGGTTCCTTATTAGTGTATCCTAGACTGCTTTCTGGGAGTTTGAGAGTAAAAGATGACTGTAAAAATGATTAAAACTAAGGTGATACACCAAATTTGTATGAGGGCTTTGACCGAGTATATGCACAACTGATTTATGAAGGATTCTTGATGCACAAACCAATAATTTTTCTGTCGAATATCTAAGGGTCAAAACACTTGATTGTACTAAGGGAGGATCACAATAGTACTAATAAGTTAACATGCATAGTAAAAATTAAGTAGAAACAACTAAAAATTTGTAGTAGGGTAAGGTAGTTGATCAGGGAATTTGAATTCACAATATTAATGTAACATACACAAGACTGTAAAATAACTTGGAAAGGCAGAAAATATTTCACACTTAGAGGGAAAAACTGGTAAAATTTGCTTCAATAATCATATATCCAAAAGTCCTCAAAGAAGCTTTTCTTGTGCTTTGTAAAGGAACATAATATATAGAGAAATAAATTTCATCCCCTTCCTAAAAATAGCCTAAGGAAATACTCGCCCATGCATCATAATTTTATCCTTTATTTAATAATAAATAAAAGGAATAAAATAATACAAACTAGTACAAGAGGCATTAATAGCCTTTGATTACATCTCAATTAACTGAAGTTGACTTTTCTATTTTTAATAAAGTTGGGTGAATAATTTTTCCAAAAATAGAATTGCTTGTTAGGAAAGTCTCTCTCCATGACATGCGACTCTGTCTCTTATCTGTTTTGTCTTTTTTTGAAGCATGCAAAAATACAACTCTAATTCCTGTAGGCTGTGAGTAAATAAATCAAAATATTTGCAATATTGGTAAAACAAAAACCCAATGTGGGGCCAACCCGCCATGTGTACATATTATGATGCTGACATCCCCTCTTGACTCCAAAAGGTCACAATAGTGACACACTGACAATTACCTCATCTCTAGAAGTGGGGACCACTTTTGCAATCTGCTTGGTTTGGCCACCATGGTGGACTTAGCATATACAAAGGTTTTTGACCATAGGATGTTTGGACCACGTTTGATGACACACATGGCTCTATTAGACCATGGTTTGAAAATAATAGTACTTGGTCATTTGGCCACCTTGTGGACTTAGCATATTACCATGGCAATTACATAGTCGAAATGCTCAAATGATATAGGGGATATCTCACCTTTTCATAACACATTGTGGCATAATTACATGGTCCGCTTTATTTGTTTTCGATGGACTATTGTTTAGACTTTGAAAGTCTTTTGCAATGATTTAATTTGTTTGATTACATGGGATGGACCCTTTTGAATGGTGACTCACCCCTTTGGACATATTATCGAGTGGCTCTTGATTAAAGCTGACCTAACTACAATTAGGGTTTCTCTGACTCCTTTGGTCTCTGTACCTTTGAATCTTGGTTAGGGTTTTAAAATTGGCTTTAATGGAATCAGCTGAATCATCGATCTTTAACTTTTTCATTGATGGCCGTTGATCTGTGACCTATGGTTTATTGCTTAAAACTCACAATTAATACATTCGGCTGGCATACTGATCATTGTGATTTTATTCAAATTTTGAGAATCCCTTTTGGCTCTTAATCTTTGCACGACCTGATCTTTTCTATTGAATCGTTTGAAGCTCTAAGATTTCTAAGTGGGTGATTTACAACAACTCAAAATCCACCATTTTGGTCATTTTGCATTTGCTCACTGAGAGCAGAAAATCCCTAGAAAGTCCATTTGTTTTTTTTTTGGCTTGACGCCATTACTGAAGCCCTTCAAGATTGAGATCTCTTACAAAAAAATGGTATCTGAATATGGTTCATTTGTATTTCATGCTTGTTTCTTTATATGGCCTGAGCTTATGACTCTTGCGCAAGATTTTCATTATTTTTACCTCTATTAAGCTTTCTATGAGATCTTTTGATATTTGTGACATTTCTGCTCATTTGGTTTTGTATCCAAGCATGCTCCTTTGGAAAATCCAAAGGATATGTGGGCATCGAATCTTGCACTAAACTGTGGTATTTTAGTTGAACTATTGGCAACCATTATTTTGATCTTGAGCTTGGCTTTTTTTTATGGCTAGTACAGTTTAGATTTTGAACTCTCCACTACTCCTTCTGAGCAAGATTTGGTTGATCTTTTACTAGTTATCATAATTTTAGAGCTATGTTATTCTACAAAATGGTCTCTGTAAGTCTGTGAAGCTCTACGAATTCATGTGGCCACTGTTTCTGAGTTTTGTGAGTAAACCCTAGTTGATGTTGACTGCCACGAGTGTTCATTGGTGAGTTAATTCTACTTTTGCACACGTACATTTCCATTTCATCTTTCTTCCTTAGATATATTTCTAAAACTTTCAAGATGTTTGTGAATTCTGTAATTTCTTGATACCCATCCATGGGTTTTCTGACTAGTGGCCTAGATATGTACTCTGATATTGAAACTTGAATATTATTTCAATAGGAGAGATGATTTTCTTTGAAATACTCAAACATATTTTAACCTGGATATGCATGTGTTTCCTTATTCAAAGATCCTCCACTTGAGTTGTGCTCTGAATGTTATTTCAAACTCTGTTCATCTGGTAATTGTTTTATTTTCTCTCCTCCTTGCACCTCATGTGATCCCTGAGGTTACCCTCGGCCATTCGATTTTTTTTCTTGTGGTCAGGGTCTCCAAGTTTGCATTGATATTTGTTGAATGTTTCTCCTTTTTAATTCCACATGGATTAATCTAATAACGTTGATTGTTAACTCAGTATGAGTTAGGTCAAACTGTGAAGCTCGAATTTTACATATTTGATCCCTGTAAGTCTATGACTTGGTAATTTTTCCTGATATTTTTGGAAGTACCCATATATTTGTGTTTTCTAAATCCTTGTGCGAGCTATTAGGAGGATTCTGATATCATGAATTTAAGATTTCAGTGGATGCTTGATGTAACAGAAAAATTTCTTTAAAGTTCTATGTAAAATTAGTTGTGAAAACTGTAGATCTGAAAAATCAATTATTCTGAGTTGTTTAAATGTCACAAAAATGGAGAAATTATACTCCTGTAGACTTCTTTAATTGAACTCATCCCGCTATAATAATGAGCTTGATCTTTATCATTTCCTGTCTGACTCTTTCAAGTCTTAATGTGCATGTAACTTTGATTCAAGGTTTTCCTTTGTAAGCTTGTGATCTGAATGCTTATGGGGTACCTCTTTTGAACTGAAATGATTAGACCTGAAGGCTCATTGATGTGATTGATTGGACTTCTTCATTCTTTTCCATTCCTACAAATTTCATTCTCCTTATCACAGTCACTTGGTTGGATCTGTGAATATTTTTTTGTTCTGAGATCTTGAGTATACAGTTGATCCACCATTGTATTGTAAATCTGTTGTACTTTTGTAACTTGGTAGTAGTCTGAAAGAAATATTCTTCTGAGCATCTGTGTTTCACCTTGATATCCTTGGATCTGGAACTTTTCCCGAGTGTGGTTATCTTCCCTTTGCAATAATGAGATGGAAGTAATAAGTTTTTTCTTTTAAAATTTGTATCATGCTTCCTTGCATTCATGTATGTACCTTTTGATACAACATCATTTATGATCTTGATCATTACTCTAATTTGAAACTTGTGAGTACTATTTCAGGCATAAGCCTTGTTTCCAATGCTTTATTTCCTTTCTGAAATTGTTTCTTACTTGGATGCTTGCTGGAAAATTTGAAATGTTGATTTTTATGGTGAAGCCCTGTCAAAATTTTCCCATAATCACTCTCTATAATGTATTTTCTAGAAATAGTAGTTATATTTTCTGATCCAGAAAATAGAAAGTAACACTTTTCTTGCTGAACTGATATAGCAATTGAGAACTGAAATCATGTTAGCTATTTATCTTGATCATGTAATGCTTTTCTTCTTCCTGTATCACTTATTTAATTTGCATAGTTCTTTTAAAACATGTAGTAATTGAAAACAACATGATGAAAAGTTGGAAATGTCCATTTTACATGGTGAAGCCCTGGTAAAATTTTCCTAGAATCTTCTCTCTCATCCTGTTTCAGCTGTAATCCCTTCTTTCCATTTAGCTTCAGCTTCTTGAAATCTGATTCTTCCTCTTCTACTGCGAACTAAAACAAAGTGTTTATATCTTCCACTCTCTCTTTTGCACTAAAACTTCTTCCATTTCAAAACAACTATTGGAACTTTGAGTTACATTCTTCCTTTTCTTACACGTACTTATGACTTGTCTATTTTTATTTTTGGCTGCAACCTGTACCTATACACTTAGGAAAACAGTTAGAAAATATTTAGGCTTTTTGGCCTCTCTTATGTCCATGTTTTCTTATTTCTTTTCACTTTTTCTTTCTTGAGTGAATAAAGCATGTATGCAATTTGATCCTTCAAGTAGAATACATCTCTTGTTAGGAGAAGATTCATATGCACGAAGTAGGATAGTGTAGGAATATGGTTTGATCCCTAAGCTCGTAACTGATGAGTTAATTATTTTTGCTTTTCAGGTACAATGGCTTCTATAATGAAGATGAAAGAGAAAAAAAAGATGGAGATGAAGATGCTTCAATGAAGAATATAAAACCCCAAGGCAATGATGGGTTCACTCATACTCCTTTACTTTCTCTTTCATGCATGTGTATCTTTCTTTTCAGTAGCTGTATTTTACTTTTCAGTTACATCCCACGGCTTGTGTGGGAAACTTTTACTCTCCTTGTGAATAAAGCATTGAATTCTGTAAATGAGTTGTATATCTCTTTCTGCATTTCTGCTTTATGTATGGATTGTATAATGAACTAAACAACTCAGTAACATAATTGAATGTCTTAATCATGAAGGAAAGAAAATTGAATAGAACTTGTAAAATTTAGTAATGAACTCTTATTTTTTGTGATCTGCACTTATGTTTGTTGTTCCAAAACTTTACACTTCACCTACTCTGCAATTGGATGTCCTCATCAAGACAACACAATTGTCCTTTAGGGCTTGTGTTCTTTTGCTGAGGATGGTCATGAAATTGCAAAGTATGTGATCTGTTACATTTTGTAACAACACACATAGTTGCAATTTCATGTAATCTTTTAAATAAATCAGTAGTAACGACATAATCTAATATAATCTCCCATAGCTTAGGTATACTTCACCAATGCTATCCATCGTAACAAATTTTTGATTTTCCCATTTTTGCACAAGTGCAAAAATTATCAACACGACCTAAGTGGTATTTTATATGATGTTATTATGATGTTTTAAGGTGTTCTAATGATATTTTCAGTATGATGTCTGACCTAGGTGTGTTCCGATCATGAGTGATGTATATAAGGATGTTTTAGATGCTTATTTAGTGTTATGAGAGGGTATGAAAAAGTGAGAGTAAGAGGGAATATTGAAGAGATGAAGGAGGTATTTATGACTATCAAGAGAGTGAATATATAGTGTTATGATGTTATATAGTGTGGGATATTGTTGGAGAGATATGTCAAATGAGTTAATCAAATTGGAGAAGAAGTTCTTGAGTGAGTTAGCTTAGAGAGTAGGTTTAAGGAAGATTGAAGGAAGCAGAGCCAAATAGAGTCATCATTAGTTGTTGTAGCAACATTCTAGAGGTGAAAAATAATAATTAGGTGGCTTAGTTGGTGTTGAGTCATATAGTGGGTTAGTGCCTCCATGTAGGGATGGTTCTCTACTAAATCAAGGGGTTGGTGCCTCACTAAACCTAGGGGTTGGTGCTCCTTGTTAGGTTGGTGCTTAGCTAAATTTGATTAATTTTTGAAATAAAGATTTTTTTTAGTGGATTTTATCTCCCTTGAGGGTTTCCCACTTATATATGGTGTTCATGTGTTTTTTCTCTCATTTTCTCATATATGGTTATGTTTCTTGTTGAATGCATGGTTAATGGTTAATGGATAATTTAAAATGATAATTGATGAATGCTTTGGTAAATGTGAAATAAAAATTATAAGGTCCCACTTCTTTACTCCCCCTCTTAGTGGTTTTGATTCTAACAAACCATTGGGTATGATTCTAATGCAGACTGTTAGATATGGAAGATCTGATCATGCAATCTCTGTTTGTATTCTTCGGGGCTCCAAATATCTTACTCATGCTTTCTAGAAATATAAACTGATATATAGAATATTAATCTCCTTCCTTGAAACCTTAATATCATAGTTACACCTTTAAAAATGTAATAAAAAATAGGGTACATTATAAGAGGTTTATGTTATACCTACATTATTCATAGAACAATCGATGGGAAAAGTTATTTAAATATAACGCCAATTAAAATGTATATAAATAATCGTCACGTGTACTGAAAGTACTAAACACTTATCACTTGAAATGACATAATCAGTGCAACAATAAATTTAATATGAGAATTGAGATTCATATTTATTTAAAAACATCTCTAATTTTAGTTATTTGTTTTTGTATGGCTATATTTTTTGGTTTTTTTCAGTAGTATCAATATTTATAGGCCTCATGTAGTTCCTATTAGTTTACTTCTTTATATTCATGTTGATTCATCATATCATTTGTATGGAGACATTGGATACAAATATATTAGATTTATTATTCTCGAAATTATTGTGATTTTGTGATCATATTAGTGTTTAGAGGCTATCTTATTTTGATAGGATCACATAAGATGAATACAATGACAATTTACGACTTTTATAATTATTTCCTGGTTTAGTTGTAAAACCCACAATTTTGGCACACAAATACAATAGTAAAAATACTAGAATATATATTTTCTTAATTTCATTACTTGTTACATGACACCACATGGGATAACTTAGGATAAATCAATATAAAATGAGATGTTTACACAAAAAAGACCCAAATATAGAAGGAAAAACACCACAAGTAGAGATGACACACATTGCCAAGCCTAACAAAGAGGCTTACAATGGGGAGAGGATATCATTACAACTACCCTTTATCACTCCAAGAAGGAATCTTGGCTAGCCTTAGGTTCCTCAAAATCACACACAACACATCAAATTTTACATTCTTCTTATCCCTCCATTATATTACATGTTTATCCCTCCACTAATACTAGCCACAAATTCATTTGGTTCCTCCAAAACAAAACACATACTTCCCCTTATTCCTACCTTCATTAGCTACACCTTATTACTCAAATAATAAATGATAAATCATCAACCCATCAAGACGAAAACATAACCTCTTGAAAACACATGATGTACATAAAACCACATCTTCCTAAATGAAAAAGTACATAACCACGATCCAACTACAATATAAAATTATATATAGGCATTTTCTATGACACGCCATTGTCATGGTTGCATATTTACTCATACTCATATTTCATTTTTGACATTAATTATTTGAAGAAAACTCAATGTATATAAACTTTAATTCTTCTTTAGACTAGAATACATTTTCTTTACTTCATTTCACATTCTACCTATAATGGATTCCCTTTGATCTTGTTCATTTATTTTTGGACATTTAATCTATAACATGATTTTTAATAGGAACATTTAAACACGCATGAGTCTATTAGTAATTTTCCTAAGGATTTGTTTCTAAGGGAAATTTTTAATTGTTTTTTCATTATACTTTATTTACAAGGAGGAAAATTAACAAAGATTAAAAAGGTAGATTAATTTTTGTAAGAGTAGAAAAATTACTGGCTCCTTACTCAGAGCAACATTTAAACACTAAGGATAAAATTGATTTATCAAAAACATATTTTATGTTAAACCCTAATTATAGATTAATCAAATGTAAATTATGATATAACACTGATAGATACAATTTGACATAAGCAATAAGATAATAGAATAAGAAACCCTAGGTGAAAGAGAGAGGAAGGACTTAGCTAATTTGAACTTGATCTAGGACTGATGAAGAATAGGAAAACTATTGAAGAGGAAGTGAATTGTGTCACAACAGGCCTCTATAAATTTTTTAAGCTCAGAGAAAAGGTTGGAATAGGGTGTCTAGACAGGGGTAAGGGTGACTGGGAACCAGATACCTCTACTGGGTGCCCGTGACTGTGGAAATTCTCATAAATTGATTTTTACTGTGTCACACAAGTGTCGTTGACATTTTTTTTTGGTCACCTGCATGTCCATACCTTGATCTTCGAGTGTGCATGTAACCTACAAAATAGATGTTCACCTGCAAAACCCACAAAACCACACCAAATACAAAAAATAAAGATGCAATACGGGGAGTCAGATTGAACTTGATAGTCACCCATCTGAGTGAACTTAGGACCAACCACTGCAGTACATCTTATACTCCATGTAGTTCCTATGAGTGCATGTAAGAATGGTTCCCTAGGAAGCCCTTGTATAAGATGCACTAGATAACAAGCTATATTTTCTAAAAGATACAAACGTGTGTATGGAATATAATGAAATTCCCATTCCTATGTGGTGTATGCATAAAATTTCAATACCTTATCCCTTGAATAAATGATAGATAGATGCCTTTGATTGTTTTTAATTCCTTTGGATGTAGAGCTTAGATGATAGTAAGTATACTTAGATCTTGGTCCTTTATTTTGATCACATAGCTATGTATTTATATGGTTCATTTGGTTGAATTTCATAATTGACGACTAGAAGGTCAACCCATAAGAAAATAAGATGCCCAAAATGTAAAAGACGCCCAAAACGAGTGAGTGACATGGAAATAAGTTAGGGGCACCTATAGGTGATGAGAGAACCTAGGAGATGACATCTTGGCTAGAAGTTGGTGTCCAAAGTTATAACAGATAAACAACTAAAGTTCTAAATGGGCTATAGGGTGTGCGAGATCAAATAGAAAACAAGAAAACACAAACAAGAGGCCAAAGATAACTTTCAATTACTATTTTTCTTTCTTAGGAATCATGTAAATACTTGTATTCTTTTAGAACCTAGAAATGTATCCAAGTGCGTGATTTTTTGTGTACATTTTCCCCCACTTTATTTTATTGAGTTGATACTCAATAACATGAAGTAGTTAGAATATGTTAACCTCTTTTTTTTTGTAGAGTGTGATGGCCATAGCATGGCAAAGAGACAAGTGAAGTGTGGAATCTAAGAAAAGAAAATTACCCTAGGGGTGAAGTGTATGTTACTTCTTTATAGATGTTGTGCTTGAATTGCTGATGTAGGGCTGATTTTTGTTACGTATTAAGGATGAACCTGCAAAAGAAGAGAAAAATAGTAGTCAAAGTCATGTATTATGAAAAATCTATAAAAAGTGTGTAAAAGTATGTAAAAAGAAAAGTGTGCACATGATGTATAAAAAGTGTAAAGGATAGAAAATATCTTGACAATGCTATGTAGAGTGAGTTTTTTGGGAAATATCACACCAAGAGTGAGTTTTTGGGTGATCTCATGCCATGGGAGAATAACATTGGGGAGAGAGGTTTAGTTTTACTCTCCATCCATGATTGATTTCAAAATAATCACTACTGCGGCTGGTACATCCCTGTTTTGTTCATGCTACCCCAAATTATTTCTGAATGTATTGATTGTAATTGATTAAAAGAGATTGTATGCATGCTATAACTAAATGTCTATGCATGTAACTATAAAAATTCTATGTGAACTATTGTAGATTGTGTTGATATGATAAAGTGATTATGTGTTCCCTCAAGACATAGGTGCCCAGGGGAAGACATGGATGCCCAAGACACTACTGTATAGTACTGGGAACTAGTGTCTGTACTATGCTAAGGATTCAAGTATGATTCTTGGCCATTTTATAATTGTATTACTTCTTTTCTCATGAAATGTACAGGTCTTAACAATAACTTTGAGATGATGTATAGGTAACGTATTCACCCACTATATGCCCCCCCTCGTTTGGGGTGCATGTAATGACTATATGAGTGTGTGGCCCTAAATAGATGACATAATGCTATAATGAAATGAATCCCTACAGGGGGAAGGGATGTGTATAGTATAAACATGGAACATGTAAACAAGATGACTAGTTATGTGTGTTAGTGCAATCAAAGAAAGTATGTGAGTAACAAAAAATGTATGAAGCAAGAAAGAAGACAAGATAGACTATGGAAAGTGGGTTTAAAACATGGGACATCACTCATAATGTCACAAGAAAATTAAGGCCGAAATGACCATAAGCATACAATGTGCACACAAGATAAAGGGCGTAGCCCACAAACAATAACATACGATAGAAAATAATGTCAAGTAAAGTGTAATGTATAACCAAGGTGGCATATAGTCCCACAAAGAAAATGCTACACATGAAGCACCTATTAGCATGTTAGAGATATAAATAGTATGTCAAATCATGTTTGAATTAATGGAATAAGTAGTAGTAATGTGATATGAAGAAGTAGTAGTAAAGAATGGAACAATAGCACCTGTAATATGTGAGAAAGTAGATGCCCCCAAGAGCCTCAGTGGGAGTGGTAAGACGTACAATACCAAACATCATTAGAGCATGTAAATATCTGTAAGAAGTATACATTCACAAATAAATAACAAGTGAATGCATATGTGCATATGATAAAGACAATGACATACTAAGTATCCATCTAGCATGGAAAATAAAGTGTAAATTTAAGTAAAATAAGTAAGAAAGAGTATGTGCAACCAAGAAATGCAAATTATTTATGAGTTATGTGATGATATGCAAGATGTGAAAGTGATAGGAACAACGTGCCCCCAGTGGATGTGAATGATATGAGGCTCATTTATAAAATTACCCTCAATAGTCAAGAATGAGTCATAATACACAAGTGTGTCATCGAGATATGGTTTGAAAGAGATATGCTAGAAATATATATCATGAATAATAGAGCATGAAGTGGAGAATAAGGTGAGGTTCATTTCAGATTTAGAACATCAACAATAGAGTATGAACCATGGAACTATAATGCATCATAGGGTAGTGATGATACAATATGTGTATCAAGTTGTGTAAGATTTCACAGAAATAGAAAGATTGAAGCCCGGAGTGTACTAGTAGAAATGATAGACAAATGATTATATTAGGAGGAGGTATAAGCATGATGCCCCCTAAGATTATGATGAAAATAAGGTTTTCCAATGAAAGTGAAGGGAAATGTTCCTCCACGCGATGTCTAAGGAGATAAAGGTGTGAAATAATGCTCTAAGATCGGTGGTGTATGATAATGATGATGTACATGTGAAGTAAGCTTATGTGGTGAAAAACTATGTGAAGGAAACTTAGGAGGTGATGAGAACCTATGTGAAGTATCCCTAGGAGGTGATGATATCCTATGTGAAGTACCCATAAGAGGTGATTATTGCCTATGTGAAGTAGTCCTAGGAGGTGATGAGAACCTATGTGAATTATACCTAGGAGGTGAAGGAGGTGGTGAAATTCTATGTAAAGGGGATTCATGAGTAGGGGGGACTTAGGATGACGAGGTGGACTAGTGGACCAATGAGAATGAGTAGGTCGTGTGCAAATAAGAGAGCTAGGTGTAGAATGTGCCTTAGATTTGAGAGGCCTAGGGGGCCTAAATAATATAACTATTGGAAGGACATCCTCCAGAGGAGGATGAGGCAATGATGTGCATAGTGGAACACCTTGAATAGTGACAACCTTGCTTATTATAAATTAATTTGAGACAAAATTGATGCATGGATGGAATTAATTGAGGGACATGGAGCCAAAGAATACCTAATATCATGTCATAAACTTCAATTGAAGGTGTCAAAATGAATGACACAAACATGGTGAGAGGCCCAAATATAACTAGAATCTTGATTTAGCCATAAAATATGGGAATAAGATATGAAATATTAGAGAGTGGATAGTTGATAGAGACAAGGAGTTAAATAGAGAACACACTGGTAGGATACGATGGATTGATCATCATGTTATTGACAGTATGAATCCCGATAGAAAACATTGATGTGCAGTGAATCATAAGAAAATTTAGCATGATAATCATGATCATAGAATGTAAAGATTGGTGGAGATACATCCACATTAACATCTATAAAATAAAGAGGTCACGATGAAAGAGGCACATCGCGATATGTGTGATTAGCTAAAGAATCAACAACTTGATTGTCATGCTTAGGAAATGGATCTTTAAATATTTTGAGATTTTGGTTTTCATTGATTGGATTAGATGATGAAGGATTAGGGAGCTCAATTTCATTGTTGTCGATAAGATCTTGAATGAGATGCTTAGGTTTGAAACATTGATCAATTGAATTCCCCAACATATTGATGATAGTCACAAATTTTTGTCATAATTGTGGCCATAAGGGAGGGATGGATCAAGATTTAGTGGTAGTGGAAGCATAATACGATCACTTTCAATATGTTGTGGAAATAAGAAACTAGAAGCATAAGGAAACTTTGTAAATGTATGCTTTAGAGGTTACCATTGAATATTTTCATGAGTGGAAACAACATTAACAATAGCTTTTTTCTTCAATGGGCTTAGGAGAAGGCTTGGAAGTATATTTTCTTTGAAACTAATTATAATATGAAGATGAAGCATGGTCATGATATTTGAGTTTTCCCATATATAGGAGTTTGGTTTTGCGTAACTTAAGTGTATGGAATAGTTGATCAAATGAGGGAGAGGTTTCAAATATAACACTCTCTTGCAATGGAGATAAAATACCTTGTAATTCATAATCAACAAGAACATTGGTCATCTTAGCTATATTTTTCTTTTAGCATAGTACATAGCTTTATTTTTCTTGGAGATAGTACATAGTCAGATAGATGCTCATTACATACTTGTTTGATTTATGCATGTTCAGAATAGGATATTTTAGAACCGATATTTATTGTAAAATGTGTAAGAAAAACAATCTAAATTTATAAATGATGTTACCAAATGAACAAGTAGATTGTAAAAAAAATGCATGGTGTAATATTGTAAGGTCTTAAGAAATATCTTTCCTAGCAAAGTATGATCATCCGCATAATCGAGACGTGCCATAGAAAAGTATCTAATATGTTCTTGAGGGTCACCATGGCCATTGAAGGTGGGAAGATTAGGGGTGATGAAGTTTAGAGGAAGTGGATGAGATGAAATGGTAGGTGAAAAAATGAGCATGGAGTAATAAAGAGGAGTTAAGAGATGGAGATGTGTGAGAAGTATCTATCTCAAGTTGAAGAATTCAATTCTGAAGATCCTGATATAAAGAAGATAAATCAAGATTGTTTGTAGAAGAGTCGAGTTATGAATTATAAACATTGGGATAAATTAGCGGAGTGGTAGTATAAGTAATGGAAGTAGGAATGCAAAGGGGTTGAGTGGAGGCCATGATAGCCAAGGAAGAACCTAAAATAGGTGAAGAAGAAACATCTCCAAAGTTTTTACCAACTAGCAAAGCATGGATAATATGTGGAAGATGCGTAGGATTTTCAAAAAATGCTTGACAAAAATTAGTAAGCTTGTAGAATTGTTCTTTATCAACCATTGGTTTTTTAATCATATAAGTTTTCACTATCGTATCTTTCAATGTTTTTCAAGAGGAACATTCTATGAGTTGGCAAAAGGGTTATTAGATTCAACTATCGATTTAGAAATCCGTACAGGAAGATTGAGGAATCTCAATATGCTTAAAAGATCCAAATCAACCACTACGTGTGACATGCATAAGAAGGAACAATTAAAATGATGGGTTCATAAAATTATTTAATGAAAATAGACTTTATGCTAAACCCTAATTGCACAGTAATTGAATGTAAATTATCAGATACCACTGCTAGATACAATTTCACACAAACAATAATCTAATAAAATATGAAACCATAATTACAAGATGTTGGAAGCACAATGGAATGATAGGGGCATGAATTATTCCTAAAAATTACTTATTCCATTTACCATTTATTTTAGTATACATCAACATTCATCCATTTAACACAAGCTTATTATGTGTGTGTAATACATTTAAATATCAATAAGACATGCAAAAGAGCTCATAGACACAATATTTAAGTGGGAAACCATAATAGGGAAGAAAACCCACTGAAACATAAATATTATATCACCATATTTCAAATTTAGCGAGTCACTAGCCCCACAAGGAGCACTAACCCCTAATTTAGTAGAGAACTAACCCTAAAAGATGCACTAACCCATAATGTAGTGATGCACTCACTCCAAAAGGAGGATACAACCCCCTAAGATGAATAATAACCAAATAAACCACCTGAAGATATTTTATCTCTGATTTGGTTGCTGCCATAATTGATGGAGATCACTTATTCATCTTAGAAACCCTTTCTCAAACCCTAGGTCTTCAAACTTGTTATATATTCTTCCTTCTCAAATTTAATTGTGTATAAACCCTTGTAAACATGCTGTAAAACCTTCCTCAACCTGAAACACATCTGATCACACTTCAAATCATGCCTCCATAACTACAAATCACTATCCTCTAGATCGCACTTTTCACCCATGCAAGACTAGCTCAAAAAATGATCTCAAACTTCAATTTTATAGCCTTCTCTTACTTCTAACCCAAGAGAGGTAATTCCATGAATAATTTGAACCATAAAAATTACAATATTCCATTAAATCCATTACAATGATCAAAAATTACCCATATATGTCAGTCATGCCAAAAACCACTCATCATGCACCAAAAAACCTCAAAACCCTATCACTAGAATGATAAAAATACACTCATACTAAAATTATAACTATTCAAGATCCAAAATTCTCCACACATGAGTAATATAATATATATGCATCACATATGGTCAACATTTTACTTTAACCAATCAAAACCTTCATTAACTGGACCAACTGACTCATATCCTTCTCAAAAAAGTTGTTTACAACAACCTGATTTTACCTTTGGGCCTCAAGTGCATCCAAGAACACCCCCAACTATGAAATGTGGTAACTTAATGGAAATAATATAACCTAAATAACATATTTATGCAAGTTATACCTCATTAAACACTCACTGGTTCAAACCAAAACTACTTTTGTCTTCACCAAAACAGATTACCCAAAAACTAGATTCTCAAACTCAGCTAGTTTTCATCCTTTATGACAAATTAAATATCTCAAATGGATTAAATGGATGAAAAATTAATCCCTATTCACTTTATAGATCATAGAAAGCATAAAATCATACATCTCATGCTTTAAAAAACTTAATCTTTCAACAAGAAAAAACTTTCCCTGAAAATCAACATATCTTCTTCTTCACAAATTAACTTAAAAGAGTGATAGAATACACTCAACAAGAATAAATCCATACCTCATTGGAAAAATATCAGAATCATTGTTCCATAACATATTGGAACTCCTTTAAACTCAAAATGTAAGGACTCCAATCACGCCAATCTTTGCAAACTAGATTGTATGCTTACTTGGACTCAAGAACTAACCATTAGCCCAACATAATCCATCACCTCAAAAATAACTTCCAAGCTCAAAAAAAATCATGGAATAAAATTATACATGTTGTGTAAGAACTCAGAAACCTTCATTAATCATGAAGAAATCAGAATCATCACTTTATCTCATCAATCTACTTGGCACCCTACTAGAACAAGCATCCTTTAATATTGACCTTCAAATAAAAGGTCATAAATTTTACATACCACATTAAAACATCAAGTGTGTTATACCAAAGGAAACTCCTATGAACCCTCTTCACAAAAAAACCAAAAAACTTGAATGGATTCCTAAATCCCTATGTAGCGCTTGCAATGTCAATTTTACTACAAACTACTCTAAAACTACCCCTAAAACAAGTCTTCATAAATAGGGAAAAAATTGCACTTTTTCACCTTAACCATGACCTAAAACCTTCATGGACATCAAGAAAAAATCCTTTTATTTCATAAATTCCAATTTAGACATTATATTCTTTGGATAACTTTTACACAAACTAGAACTCTTCAGAAACAAAAGAATTCAAGTGGGGCCCACATACTGTCATAAAAATGAACATACATTTTTGGAAAGCTGGAGGAGTCCTCTACATCATACAATATTTACTTTTGCAAAACCAATCAAAACAAGCTCACTATACTCAATCTTCTGCAAGTTTCTACTAGTCGTGGTTTAGCCAGGGTTTCAAACCACTTTACCTTCTTAATGAACGTTTATAAAAATGTGATGATAAAACTACCTATTTATTTTTATGAAACCTTCATAACTAAACTAATAAGTTATGCCAAAAATATTATGTCCCCATGTAAATCATACAATTCACAATGAGCATCAGAAGGTCCACTTTTTCTATAAAAACACATTGTTACTTACCTAGTTTCACCAAAACTTGCATATGTTCAAATTTCTTTAGCACTTTGAGATCAAAATTGTTTTGAAACATCATGAAAAAAAAATATAACTTCTAAAACTCACTTCATGGCTCAAATAGTTCTAAAACTCTCCAACCATTACGACTTACCCATGTTTACTTGCTTGTTTCTCATTGTTTGCTTCCCAAGGACCTTATTGAAAGAGGGATTCATGAGAACCGATGTCGAAAACAATGCACCAAAATGAAGTTACACTCTGATGGTAACGTCAAGCTCCAACTTAATAAGCAAGATTTGAATAATGGAAAGAATATGCAAATAAGAAAACATGTCTGCTCATGCTCATAGATCGAAAAAAGGAAGTACAAATAGGGGTGTTGTGTAACCCCCATGCCTAAACAAGGAAAGAATATCAATGAATTCACTGACGCATATGACATGACTAACACATATGATGCCACTAAAGGAGGAGTTACAATTCCAAATAAGGAATGTAACTCCTATGACGCATTGACGCAAATGACAATGACAGATTCTATGACAGAATATGACACTTGCCATTTGACTTCCTAAGACCTATGAATCTCGCAAGGTGAGATGACTCACCAGGTGATGTGGATGATGACTAGGCATGTCACACACACCAACACCCCCCCTTCATCGAAGCCGAGGAAGAGGTCATGGTAAGCCAGAATAGAAAAGAAGACTCCCCTAGAAAACTAAGAAAGATGTGTCAATGGGGCCCGTCAACTAAAGGCCTAATAAGGTGCCCATATACAAAAAACATCTTTCTGGAAGGAAGAAGAGGAGGAGAAGAGGGAGATGAGAGGGATGTAGAAGATTCCATGGATGAATCTGAACTCTGCAACTCTAGGAAGTCTCCAAGAAGAATGTCGATCATGAGATCCTCTGCCTCTAGACTGAAGAAGAGCAACCCACACCGAACTATGTGCCTACCCTTAGGAAGGAAAAAAATGATGTGTTGGAATTTTTCCCACTCCACAAAGGAAACCCAAGGAAGTAGCACGAAGAACTATGAGTCTGGTTCACGAAAGTGTGACATAGGTCTAGCAAGTGAGTGCGAAGGAACCGAAGGTAATGTCACAAGTGCAAAACTGTCAGAGTATGAAGGGTGAACACCTACAGAAATGATGTCCAACTGATGTGAAGGAAACAAAACATCCCCCACAAAATAAAATTGATCCATAAGCAAGGGTGGATCAATGAACATCTCCGGAAAAGTGGAAGTGGTAAGAGTCCCAGAAGGGGAACTCCCAACAACGGAGATGATGAACTCCTCTGAAATACCTGTAGATGGATGAGGAACCTGTAGTACATCACAAGTGTACTCTGCGAAAAGATGACTAAGGTCAAGAAGATACTTGTCCCAATGAGGGGGCTCAACAAATAGAAGAGCGATGTAAGATAGGTATGAGTCATCCAATGAAGGTGGAGGAGTGAAAGGGGCCTCAAACACTGAAGGTGGAAAAGAGGCGGGTGTGATGACTATATGAGGTTGTATAGGAGAGTGCTCAATATCTGATGAGATGTGGGATGTGTCAACACTCTCTGAATAGTGAGAGAAGGAGGAGAAGAGTCCTCTATAGTACTCTCGACATCAGAACTGGGTGCACAATCATCATCATCAGAAGTAGAACCAAGTGAGTCTATGTCAGTGGAACTGTCATCACACGAAGAAATATGTGTGGGTGGCCCTTTGTAAGAAAAAGTATCGGTGAACTCACTTTCCTCCATGGATGCAAGATCATCATAAGATCCATAACCAGATGAAGGAGGATCAAGGTCTCCATGAAAATTTTGAATGAAATTCCAAGCTTGGTGCGCAGACTCTGTGAACTCTATTTGACATTGAAGGTCCTCCAGTATAGTAAGACAAAGAATCCCGTATGCCATGTCATTCTCGTTCAACCAATTTTGGTGATGAATGTGGTCAATAGGTTCAGGTGCCATCCCAAGAAGATGTGGTAACAAGTTGTACATAATGCAATGATCGAGTATTCCATTCTTCCATTGTAGGTAGTTTCCTGGTCCTAGTTGAACAACAGAGTGATGAAATTCAATGTCCATGACGAGAGGAGCCTCCAAAGAATACAAGTTTAACCCCCCCTTTTTGTGGCACTTTATAGTTTAGTGCGTTGATTACAATCAGATGTGACTGTGTGCTGAGAACCAGTCTGTCACTCACCTTGCAATCAGAGTAATAACACACAAGAGTGGAGACAACAATCAAGGTTCGTTGGGTGCAACAGTTTGACACCATAAGCAAGCACAAGAACAAGTGAAAACAAGAAGGGGAAGAGAAAGCCTTGTGAGAAATAGTGTCTCACATCACACAAAAGAATCCCTTTGTTGTAAGACTGTGGTAGACACGCTCACAAGTCCACAAGCAATAAAAGGGATAGAACAAAGCTCAAGATGATTCGAAATGAGCTGAATTAAGCAATACAAAGACACCCCCCAGAATGTGGCACTTTATAAAATAGTGTGTTTACAAAACTGATAATCCCATCATCTAGAGTGTGAAAAAACATGTAACTTTGACTAAAAGAAGTGCTCAAAAACCGAGCAATGAGTCAAAAGTTATAGCAAAAAACAATTCCCGCAACTGATGGAAAAATGCTAATAAGCCTGCAAACGGATTAAAAAAGTGCCCTAAACATCATGCAAAGGGTGTCGTATGTATGCTCGTTAGAAAAAACATTGAATTTTAGATAGGGTTTGTTTTAATTGTGAGGGGGGATTAGCCTCCTGCCAACCCCGGACCTCACCCTCCGTCTTCGACACTCAAAGGAAGGATGAATAAAACAAGTAAAAAACCCAAAATAAATTTTACAATGCCAATTAAAGGTTTTTACACCTTAAAATATTTAAAGGTGAGATTGATTTACCAATAATCAATTCTAAAAAGGATAGATATGACCTGAGATAGGGTAGTGTTGACCGACTGAGTTGCTTGAATTGCATGGTAAATCGCCGTGTGATTGTGGCACCCGAGTTGAGCTATTGGTCACCAAGGTGGAGTGTGAATCTTGAACTAAGTGGTCCACGTGCTGATCGTAGCCACCATTTTAAGCATTGTAATGGATGGCAGCTGTAGAGAGCTAGTCATAACCATGTCCCTAATGAACAGTCTGACAGTGTTTTGACCAGGTCCATGTGAAAGGTGTAACCATCCACTACAGGAAGCTGTAGGTAGAAACATGAACATTTTCTGAGTCTGAGAAAGTGAGCAGGTGAGAGCCACGTGAGTATAGAATCCACCACATGACTAGCCACATGTGTAGGATTGTAGAGTTATCAGTGAGAAAATGAAATGGGATTTGTTTTAACAATGCATAGGAATGAGTTGAGCATTTTGGAATGAGGAAGCCATGTGCCAAGGGAATGGGTTGAGCAGAACATTCCCAAAATCACATTGAAGCCAAAAAATAGTCCAAAAGGAGCTAAGCCAGTGTCAAAAAAAATTTATCCGAGCTTCATGTATCATTGAATGCAGAGAACAACGTGCCAGTGGAGAAATACACAAGGCACAAGCCAATAATAACAGGAAAAAATGAGTGCATGGATAATGCAAAGCTCTATGGATATGTGAGTAGTTGAACGATAAAATGAATAGAGCCAAACCACACATGTTCTAACTAGAAATAGATCCCCTAGCCAAGGTAAAAAATAGAAACATGGGAGCTGCTAGCTGAGTCCACACACATGTGAAACCAATGCCGAGAGTGCTTAAACAAGAACAAGGAGCTGAGGCGAGAGGTATCAATATCCAATGCATGTAAAAAGAAATGCATGAACAAACAAAAAAAATAGCCTCTAAATCCAAAAAAAATGTGCCCGAGCAGCAGGTTCACTTGTGCAAACGAGTCAATAGGCAGAAAAATCCCAAGCACAAGGAGTGGAAGTTGAAACATGAGTCAAGAAGTCAAAAGCACGAGCAATAACTAACCACGTAGAAAATGTTCATGTAATGGTTACCTTGAGACAGTAATGAACCATAGGTCCACACCAAAGCAAAAACTAGCTCATGAGAATAGAAGCAATCACGAACTCAACAATATGATAAAGCAAACCATCCAAAATACCTCAAACTTACAACTTCTGAAACCTCAATACGAGGTGAGAAATACAATTCCAAAATAATAATAAAAAAACTTGCACGAGGAAATAAGAAGAAACCATAAGTAATAAACAACTTGATAAATGAAGAGTGCATGTTTTACCGAAACTAGATCTGATACCATGAAAGAGGGATTCGTGAGAACCAATGTCAAAAATAATGCACCACAATGAATTTGCACTCCAATGGTAACGTCAAGCTCCAATGCAATAAGTAAGATTCAAACAATGGAAAGAATATGTAAATAAGAAAACAGGTCTACTCATGCTCATAGATCGAAAAAAGGAAGTACAAATAGGGGTGATGTGTAACCCCCATGCCTAAACAAGGAAATAATATCAATGACACCACTGACGCATATGACACGACTGATGCATATGATGCCACTAAAGGAGGAGTTACAATTCCAAATAAGGAATGTAACTCCTATGACACACTGACACAAATGACAATGACAGATTCTATGACAGAATCTAACACTTGTCATTTGACTTCCTAAGACCTATGACTCTCGCAAGGTGAGATGACTCACTAGGTGATGTGGAAGATGACTAGGCATGTCACACACACCAACACTTATAAATGTATCAAACCACTTAATACTTACCATAAACGCCCCATACACCATAGGTACACTATCACCATACTTATGAAATTATTGGTAAGGAATGATAATCTCCAAATCACACACCTCCAACTCATTCTACATGCAACAGAGCTAGAAATAATCTTGGAATGATGTGACTCAACCATGACAAGTCATAACTTGACAATGATGACATCATACAGACAAATGTAAAATCATGACACATCATATGGACCATGCTAGACCTCATGAAAACATCCAATTACCTCAAGAATACTCATATTATGACTCTACCTAAAAATCCATGCTCCAGGACACCATGACAACTCACCAAATCTTGACACTACCAACTAACCTTCATGTTTGACCATTGACTAGTTCATCACATGAAGACTCATACTACACCTTGACACCATTTTTCATCATTAGAGTTAACATCAATGATAACACAAAAACACAATGGACAATAGAAAGAGAGAGACTAAAGGACTTAGCTGATTTGCACTTGGTCTGGGATAGATGCAGACTAGGAAAAATGCTAAACAGGAAGTGAAATATTTCATAACAGGCCTATATAGAGCCTAAATTGGGGCGAGGCCTCCTAGGCACCAGATACCTCTACTAGGTGCCCATGATTGTGGAAATACTTAGAATCTGATCTTTACTATTTTACAAAAGTGTCACTGATATTCAGTGTTGGTCACTTATATGTTGCACCTTGATCTTTGAGTGTACCTATAACCAACAATATATATATGTTCACCTAAAAATCCCACAAAACCACATCAAATTGAAAAAATAAAGATGCAATATGGGGTGTCGGACTAACCTCAAAGATCACCCGAATGAGGGAACTTATGAACAAGTGCTACACTACATCTTAGAATATATGTAGTTATTATGAGTTTTTGTAAGAATGGCACCCTAAGAATCCCTTGTGTAAGATGCACTAAATAGTGGGATAAATTTTTTAAAAGATGCAAATGCGTGTATGTAATAGAATGAACTTCCCCTTCCTATAAAGTGTATGCTGAAAATGCATTCCCTTGTCCCTTGAATGGATGCCTTTGAGTGCTTTGAATGCATTTGAATGTAAGATTAGGTTATAGTAAGTGTGCTTAGAGCTTGGTCCTTTATTTTTATCACACAGCTATGCATTTATATGATTCCTTTGGTTGAATTTCATAATTGACAATTGGAAGGGCAACCCATAGTAAAATAAGATGCCTAAAAGGTAAAAGATCCTAAAAAAGTGAGTAAGGTGCAAAGAGGTTAGGCGCACCCAGTGGGGAAGAGGGCGCCTAAGAGCTAGCATCCTGGCTAGGCGCTGGAGTATGAAGTCATAAAAGATAAGCAAGTAAAGTTATGACTGGGATGTAGGGTATGTGGGATAAAATAGAAAACAAGAAACACATTAAAGAGGCCAAAGATAGCTATCAATTACTATTTTTCTTGCTTAGGAATCATGTAAATACTAATATGCTTTTAGGACCTAGAAATGTACCCAAGATAATGATTTTGTGTCTAAAACACTCTATTTACTTCCCAATTATTACAACTAACTATATAAGTTAAATATTTAGTTTGCATTTCTTATGACATGATTCAAAATCCAATTTCCCTAAATAGGATTCCTTGTTTTCACAAATCATGTTACACATGGAAGGATACATTTCACCTATGTTAACGTTATAAAGGTTCTACACCGAGTTTAAGTAACGAATCTCACATTTCCATTTTCTTCTAAATCATCATCTTAAGAATCCATTATCAATAGCTAGGAGTTACTTACACGTTTCTTCCATAATTTCTACTTTCTAAGAGGTCATACATTTAATATAATTCCATTTAAACCTAAGGGTTCTATTCCCTATTAAAAGTCACAACTAGAGTGTGCAATATCCTTAACTCACAAGAACTTTGTAAAATCCTATGTTATTCCACTAGTACCTGCTAAGGAATATATTTTTGAACCTTATGAGTTAGGAATGTTGCTACGGGGTTCTTTCATGACATGATTTTGGCCCCATTAACAATCCTCTAGTTCAATACTTGTGAAGGTAAAAAATTGGCCCATGAGGTTAGAGAAAAACCATTCCTGTGGACCATACACAAAGGAAAGATAAACTACAAAGTTTACCTAACTGAAGACGGTCATGAGAACACAGATGAGACCCATTTTTCTTGGTATATGGTAAGACCTAATGTTGATATAGAAATGGAATGGCATGATTAACAATTAACCAAGTTTGGTTCCACTATGGAAATAAGGAAAAGGGTAATTCAAGTGGAAGCCATTCCTCATGGAATGCTTTAATATTTCAAGCTATAAGTTTATTTGTTACTTTTCACCCAAATGAAAACACACAACTACAAGTTGTTGTTTTTCTTAGGAACTAAGAGAGTTCCCTAGGTCAACACATATAACAACTAGATAAAATAATCCATTATCAAATTGTTACCATCAATTTACCGGTAGAAAGTATGATGCACTACTTTTAGAAAAAAATTGAAATGGTCAAATATTTTGATCCGAGTGTCCATTTCAGTCTATTTTTTATGTGAAACCACTTGTTTTGATGAGATGTATGCACTGATCAACCAAAATTTCTGGTTGAATACATTTTCAATACATTTTTGGGCCCAAAATCTTCCATCTAGGGGCCGAAAATTAGGATATAAGTTATAATTCAGTTATTTCCTATTTTAGGGTGTTACTTAGTTTTAGTCTCTTGAATGCATAATAGGTAAGAAAGTTGGAAATTATTATAATTTAGGCATGTAGAAGATGCCTGTAAATTTTTCTTCCTGTATGAATAATCATGCAAACTTACTAAGAATAACAGGGTCTAGTAAACTGCTAAAAATAGTAAATTTCACCATTTAGAGTAGATTTAGTCGAAGTTAATTAGAGTTTTCTTGGCAACTCAAGTTAGGAGTTGTTTTCTTATTTATGAAGATTTTTAATTCATAATTCAATAACAAAGAAGAAGATTTATTTTCTTTGAGTTCAAGAAAATTGCACTATTTTGATGTAATTTCTGGCTCATCCTATAAGTTGCTTTGATACTAGATAATGTAGCCAAACTATAACACACACACACACAATATACTGCAAATATCTTGAAGTCAAAGAAAATAAATCTTCATCTTCGTTATTGAATGATGAATAAAACTCTCTATAAATAAGAAAATAAATCCCAACTCAATTTTCTGAGGAAACTCTAACTAACTTTGACTAAATCTACAATAGATGGTGAAATTTACTATTTTTAGCAGTTTACTAGAATCTTCTATTCTTAGTAAGTTTCACATGCTTATTCATATGGGCATATAAATTATCATGCATATTATACATGCCTAAATTAGAGGAATTGAAAAATTTCTAACCTACTATGCATTCAAGAGACTTAAATTAACTAATGCCCTAAAATAGGAAAAAAAATGAATTACAACTTAAATCCTAATTTTCGGCCGCTAAATGGCAAATTTTGGGGCAAAAGATGTGCCAAAAATGGATTCAACTAGTAGGGTGGTTGATTGGTGCATTTTAATCGTTGAAACAAGTGGTCTTCAAAAAATGGACTTAAAAAGACAACTGGATTAAAAGATATGACCATTTCAAGTTTTTACTAAAAATAGTGCATCATTCTCCCCTGCTTGAAAAAAAGCTCATCTCCTGCAAGTTGTATTCTTCAAAATTATTACCATTTATATTTATCCAACTACTTAATCTCCCACTATATGACCCATGTATTGTCTTTTTGTTCCAATCCATTCCAATGTACCAAACATTTTTTATATTGTCCATGTTGCGTGTTCACTATTTTCTTGTCTAAAATTTGATCCACTTCTTTCTTATTTTTCATTGAAACCTGCTATCTCCAATCTATGAATTATTCAATAACATCCCCTTGTTCACCATCCCCATGAAAATAATATAATTTTGAAATATTAAACACTAGAGAAATATAAAAATTTCCTGGAAATTCTACCTCATAAGCATTATCATTTTTTTTTCATGATTTTGTAGGGACCAATCTTCTTGTACTTCATCTTATTATAGGTTACTTTCGGAAACCTTTCCTTATGAAGGTATACCATAAGAAACTCGCCCAATATAAACACCTTACTCCTTATGTGAACATATGTTATTTCCTTATACTTATCATTACTATTCTGCAGCTTCTTCCGCACATCTTCCTGCAATTGTTGTATATATTTGACAAATTCTTGTGCATAATCACTGAGTCTACCATCAATTTGTAGCTGCACCAAATCTAACATTCCCATTTGGATTACTCCCATACACAATATAAAATGGATACTTTCCTATGGATCTATTTACTGAGTTATTATAAGAAAAACTAGTTTGTGGTAATGTTAAGTCCCATTGTTTTGGATTTTCCCCAACTATGCACCTTAATAGGTTTCCCAGACTCCTATTTACCACCTCTTTTTTCCCATCAGTCTGAGGATGATAGGAATTTTTGAAGTATAATTTATTTCCCAACTTCTTCCATAAATTCCTCCAAAAATGACTTCTTAACCTTGTGTCCCTATCTGAAGTAATGGTTTTTTGAACACCATGCAACCTAATAACTTCTCTAAAAAATAAATCTGATACTCTTGTTGCATCACTCATTTTCTTATAGGAAATAAAATGAACCATCTTTGAGAACCTATCAAAAACCAACAAAAATTGATTCATTATCTGATCGTGTTTTTGGTAATCCTAAAGCAAAATCCATACTCAAATTTTTCCATGGTCCTTTGGGAACAAAAAATGGCATATACAACCCTATATTCTATGCATGGCCTTTTGAGACTTGGAAAATTCTACAGCTTTCCACATATCTTACCACATATATTTTCATCTTTAGCCAATAGTATTTCTCTTCTACCAAATAAATATTATTATCCTTACCAAAGTACCTAACCATCCTCCTCCACTTGCATCACTTGACAACTGGTCTGCTTAACCTTTCAACAATATCCTTGATCAGAATAAGAAAAATACAAATCCTTTATTGCTTCAAAACCAACAACCTCATTCTCCATAGTTATAAATAGATTCACACGCCCTAATCATGCATTCATACTTGGTTTTGTTTTCCTAATATATGCTTTAGAGAAAAAGTATAACCTTGCAAAAATTATACCCAATTTGCATGCCTACTGGTCAACTTATTTTGTGTAGTCACATAATCCAGGGCTATGTGGTTTGTAAATAACAAATACTCCTTAGCACTAAGTAAAGCCTCCAATGCCTCACTTGTACAATTGCATAAAATTCCACATCACAAATATAGTAGTTATTCCTTACCTCACTTGCATCACTTGACAATGGTCTATAAACTTAACACTTTCAACAATATCCTTGAAATGCAGAATCATATTGAAGGGTGAAAGGTATGTTTCTAATATCCTCCCCTTCCAAGTTGAGAAAATGTAAAAAATTGCATTCAAAACCAACTAACCTCATTCTCCATAGTTTTGGGACGCGCGGGACAAAAGTAAATAGATTCGCGCGGGAAAAAAAGTACACCGGCCGAAACCGGGCGAAATGAGTCAAGGCAGCCCGAAACAGTTTGGGACGCGCGGGACAAAAGTACGCCTAGCACTCAATGCATGAAAATCCGAAGCGGCCGAAGGCAGAGGAGAAAAGTCAACATTTGAGAACTTGGTTTTTGACTTTTCCTTGATTTCTGGAACGAGCATCATCCTCTACACCACAAAAACAGGATTTCTTTAGAGGGTAAAAAAACAAAAGAAACATATAACCTCATGTCAAAAATGCCTGCCATACCCACTCAGAAGGCCATTTGCATGCCTACTGGAATCAACTTAATTTTGTTTTATTAGGAATATTGTCACATAGAACAATGTTTTATTTGGTAGCTGGGAGTGCAGGGCTATGTGGCACATGGGACAGTATGTTTTACAAGTAATTTATAACCATTTCACTTAATTTAATGCCTCTTACAGGTGGTTGAAGGACAGATTTTGGGATTTCCATAATAAATTGGAGTGTTGGGCTCATTGTAAAGGAGAGAGTTTTTAGGTAGCAAAGCTCTGCCAATGCCTCAGTGCTTGTACAATTGCATAAAAATAGATCCATATCATCAATAAAATACCAGTTTGTGGAGTAGTTATTCCTTACCTCATTTAATTTCTTGCACTAAATGCTTGGAAAGCTATTATGCTTCATCACCTCTTGACTTATTTCACACAACACCAATTCCCACATGTGAGGAACAGTTAGTTATCCTGTACAATTTAGGAACCTTGAACACTTTGGAGATCAAAATCTGGAGTTCAGTGCACAGGGGTGCTGTGATTCGGTGATAACAGGTGCTTATGTCACCTTCTTCTTCAAGAAGTTAAAGCATATCCTCAGCTGCCTTTGTCCACAAAAAAATCCAATCCTTTTGTGCAAATATGTTATAGGTGCTACAATACTGCTTAATTTTTTTAATAAAATTTTTGTAAAAAGTTTTCTAAACCATGAAAGATTCTTACCTTTATTATACTCTGTGGAGTAGGCCATTCAATTATTTGCCTTTATCTTTTCAGATTCCATTTATACCCCATCTACTCAAATAATAAAATCCCAAAAATACCAAAAATCTCTTGCATAAATATGCACCTCTTCAAATTTTAATAGAGATTTTCTTTCCTTAACACTTCAAATGTCACTCTTAGATGCGTAAAATGTTCTTCTCTAGTTTTATTGATAAATCAAGATATCATCAAAATAAACCACAACAAAAATTACCATTGTACTCCCGCAACAAAATGTTCATCAAACTCATTAAAATTCTAGGTGCATTAGATAACACTGAATGGCATCACCAACCACTCATATAATCCAATCCCTTGTCTTGAATGATTTTTTTCCACGCATCTACTGCTCATATTCATCAAGGTGATGGTATAGGCCACATGAGGTTGTTCAATCCTCTACCTTGACTAAAACCTACCTCATCCCTGAAAGGAGGATGAGGCCCTCATATTCATCCCACGCAATCTCCTAGGGAACTTGAACTTGATTGTAATTTATGATAGGAATTGCTCCACTGCTCCGTGCATCATTCTGCATGTTCACATACTCATCTTGAATTAGATAAATTTGGAGTTGCACACAAATGTCATGCTATACCTTGCTACACCATGTTTTCACTTAGCTCTGTCACTTTCTATGCAATTCTACATGAATGGACAACTTGTAAAACTCATCTGTGTATTCTTGCATGGTTTGTAAGTTCTATCTGACGACTTTGAAACCTTCATGTAAAGGGTTTGTGCGTAATATCACAAGGAGATATTTGTCTTTTAGCTTCTTTTCCATCTTACTCTACATCTTAATAATTTCTTTCCCCTTTCTTGTCTGCTCCTTTTTTAGTTGATCCCACCATAACACGGCATGACATTTTAATTTCGTTGCATGCAAATTTTACCTTCTTTTCCTATGAAATAGCCTTCCACTTAAAACCTTTTCCCATGCTAGTGAACCAGTCTATCAGCTTCTTTGGTTTTAGGCTACCTCCATATTTTAAAACACCATAACTCTTGTCCCATCAATTCTTTCCTTCTAATGCTCAAATCATCCTTTCATCAAAAGATAAGGGTGGTCCTTGTGTTTCCTCCTCTTCACAAAACTTCTTCTTCATCTGTGTCATCTCCACCTTGATTTCCTCTTTAGTGCTATAATCTCAAACAAGCTCAACAACTTTACCTCTACATATCCTACATGTTTTTATTCATCTAGGAAATACCACCCCATTTTCCTCTTCCTCTACCTACCATTGTTTGTTTTCTCCACCCAAGAATCAAACTTTCTCTGATACCAAATAATGTAACCAAATTGTAACACACACACACACACATATATACACACACACACACACACCACGGTTGAAAATATCTTGAATCTCAAAGAAAATAAATCTTATTCTTCATTATTTAATAATGAATTAAAATTCTTTATAAATAAGAAATAAAACTCCCAACTCAAGTTTCCAAGAAAAATATAACTAACTTTGATTAAATATACTTTAGATGGTGAAATTTACTATTTTTAGTAGATTTACTAGAACCTACTATTCTTAGTAAGTTTGCAATGCTTATTCGTATGGGAACAAAGAATTACCACGCATCTTCTACATGCCTAAACTATAGAGGAATTTCCAAACTTTCTAACCTACTATGCATTCAAGAGACTAAAATTAACTGATGCTCCAAAATAGGAAAAACATGAATTATTACTTAAATCCTAATTTTTCAGCCCTAGATTGCGGATTTCGGGCCCAAAAATGTTTTGAAAATGGATCCAATCGACAAAGTCAATTGACCGGTGTGTTCATCTCATCGGAACAAGTGGTTTAAAAAAAAAGACTCAAACAGACACTCAGATCAAAAGATATGCCATTTCAAATTTTTTCTAAAAATAGTGCATCATTATTTTTTTTAAATTTTATTTACTACAAATTTAGTAAAAATTAAAATCATTCATATTTATTTATTTTTATTTTTTTTAGAAAAACAAAAAAAATACATTTAGTTTTTGTATTTAGCTTAGTGTTATTCATGAAATTAGAGTTTTATTTCGAAATTAAACTCCTTTAATTTTTTTCTTCAAAATTTTATTAAATTTAGTTATTTAATGAAATTTTCAAAACAACTTTATTTAATTTTCTGAAAGTTTTTTGTAAAATGGAAATAAGGTAAATTTAGATTTCCTATTTATGTAGGTTTATTTCAAAAATCAGAAGTTTTTATTTAACAATTAATTAAGTTTATTTTTGTTGTTTGAGAAAGTATGAAATTTAGTTGTTTAGTGTAAAAAAAATTAGTTAAATTTGTTTTCAAGTTGTGTCTATTTGCGTTTATCATTGAAAAATGGCCGGAACTAATAGTAATAAATTTAACAATCAAAAAAAGGATAAGAACCATAATCAAAACCATGCAAATAACACTGAGCAATCTATTACCTTGTACGCTACATTCTTAGCTTTGAATGATAAGGAATGGATCCTAGATAGTGGCGCATCTAGGAACATGACCTGTATTCATTAAATCCTCATAGATGTTTTAGAATGTAAGGAAAATATTTATCTAGGGGAAAATTCTATCATTCTATCTAAAAGTTGTAATATTATTGAATTGTGTAGTGCCCACTACTCTTCAACTTCATCTTGCTATGATTTTTATTACTATGGACTAGAGATATAAACACTATTGTTAGATTTTGATTAGAAGACATTGGTAGATGTAAATTATTGTTATATTTTGATTAACAAACATTAGTAGATGAGAATTATTATCATATTTTGATTAGCAGACATTGATAGATGATGATCTAGTATTGTTTCATTATATTTTGACGCTCTAGATTTTGATGCTGATAATTATTTTGATGTTGGACTAACCTCATGATCTTATTGATGAATTAGTAAAAAATGAAGATGTTCACTAATTTCAATTAATTGATAGAATACCCTAATTCTAATGATGATGATGATGATATATCTTTGTGTATGATGTTGCTGGATGCTATGTATTTGTGTGTTTTATTTATTGGTGTATTTGATGCGGCCTTGAGGCCGAAGGGGTATTGTTGCTTGGTTGCAGAAATTTATATCACAACAACAAGAAGGGGGCTAGGAGACTAACCATAGTAGAATATTAGATGGATGCAACAAAGGTCACCATGGCATATTTATGTTTAGTTATATTGATTTGTGTTGTTAGATTGTTAGGAGGTCCCCATGGAGGGATGAACTCAAAATGTAACCATTGGTTATGTGTGCTTTTCCATTTCCCTTTTAATTATTGTGGAGTATGTGATTTATTATTGTTGTGTATTTCAATTTACTATTGTTAATTAATGTGCTCTTAGTTAAGTTGATTAATCATGTTAATTGAATTTTTGGGATGTGACAAAGGGGCATTTAATTGGGTAGGTTGTCCTTGTGATCTTTTGATATGAGTTTGATTTTGATTAATCTGGGTGGTGTGCACTCAACCCATCCCTCAAATCCCGAAATTTGACTTTGGATCCATTTTTTGAGGCTTGTGGGATAAGTAAAGCTTGTCCCACACCTCTTAAATTCACCAAAAAACTATACCTATGGTATAAGTGGTAAAAATTAGACCCCATTATGTGATTTGGAAGGTAAAAAGGTGAAATTTATTTCACTTTCTTACATGAGATTTTATTTTTGTCCTTAGAGGTATGGAGTGAGAGTTTGTGTGTGAAAATAATTTGTCATATCCTCACCCACGAATTAATAGCCTTGGTTTTGATGTTTGACTTGGTGATGTGGAGTTGAGGATAAGTGATGTGGCATCCTACATGGAGCCACCTCACCCTCCTCTCATCTTTTTCTATTTATACAAGTTATTTAGATATTTTGGGGGTTACTTGATTTAATTGTGCACTTAAATTTTGGGGATTTTGGGATTGAATTGTTTGCTTGGAGTCTTGGATATTGTTTGGATTTGGGGTTGAGCTTGGAATGAGATTAGAGTTGTGATTGTGGATAAAATGTTTTTGCAATGGAAATGTAGGGACTTTAACCTTGCAATTTTATTTATTATATGTATGTTGTATGTTGTATGTTGTATGTTGTATGTTGTATGAATGTTTGTGTGTGCATGTTTGGGACTTGGGTATTATGGCCTTAATGATGGTGTAGGATAAGGAATATGAGGATATTTTGAGGGAGGGATAATAGTATTATTTGCATATTTTGGAGGGATTTTAGGTTGGATGTCCCACCTTTTTAAGATAAAATATTCTTACTTATCTTTGTATGAAATAATTGAGGGAGTGATAAGAGTATGAGGGAGTGATAAGAGTTTGAGGGAGGGATAAGAGTTTGGTTGTTGTGTGGATGAATATTTTTGGAGGATTTTAAAGTGGAAACTAAACCCATTGGGAGGCATAAGTTATTTTCCCATATTTCGTTGCTCCCTTGGCTTAAAATATCAAGACTTGTTTTGGAAAAGTTTCATTATTTTAATATTGTTTTTTTGTGCTTGTATGTTTGTTAAAATATTGTTGGCATGTGTGTTATAATGTGGAAGCATTTGTGAAATTTTTCATTGAGTATATCCATTCCTTATTTTTCTATGGTTAGGGCTCGGGGGCCAATGAGGAGGATGACTTCTTCTCCTCATTAGAATATAGGTTGGGAGGAGAGCATTGCCTATTCCCCCTTCCTTGTTGTTGTGTCTTAAGAGTAATAAAATGGTGGAGCTCAAGATGAAGCCTTAGAAATAGTTGCATTTTGTAGAAGACAAGAAGGAATCCTACTTTTGTAAAAAAAATTCCATGTTGTCTCCACCTAACTCGAGGGCTTTTGTTACTTGAATTTTAAAGTTTCATCTTCTTGTAAACGTATTATGTAAAAATTATTTGTATCAATTATTCAAGAAATCCACATGTTGGAAAAGAGGCATGTGAAGTTGCAATTAGTTTGTTATAAAATATCCTTCAAGCTTGCAAACTTATACCAAGAGTGCACTTGATTTTTTTAATGGAAAACTATCCTTATTTGGAATGGAAAAGTTTATTTTTCAAATTAAAATTTAGCTCTAAAGTTATATTATGGATTCATTTTAAAGGAATGGTGTTCTTGTATGGAAAGTATATATTGATTTCCCTTTTTAGTGTTGTTGGCACAACTTGATCTGAAAGGGAAAAGAAAGGAGTTTCATTTAAGTATATTATACTTGATTTATTTTCAAATTAGAATGTGAATGGATTAATTTAGGTTGTTGTGTTGTAGTCAAATTTTACACAATTTTATAAACGGAAAAATTTACATTTAGTGTTTTCAATAAGAAACTTGTTCACTCCTTACTTGTATTTAGTTGATTAAGAGAAACACTAGTTCAACTATGTAGGCATTTAAATGGTCCTCATTCAAAAAAATAAATACACTCATTCCATTTTCTTACACTTAGTCTGTATGAAAAGAATATTGCCAACTATCTCATCTAATTAATATATATCAATTTATATAATTTTACATTTGACCTTATATTTTATTTTATTTTATAATAAGCTTGAATTTATGGAGTCTTTATAATATAACCAACAAAAAATGCACATATATATATATATATATATATATATATATATATATATATATATATATATATATATATATATATATATATATATATATATATATATATATATATATATATAATATTCAATAATAGTTAGAATTGAATGACCTTATATTATAAGCAATGGTAATTTGTTTTAATAAAACAAAGTTTTAATATTAAAAAAAAAGTTTTTTTTTATAATGTGCAAATTCATGGGCCACGACCATTTAAAACTAAAATAGATGGTTGGCGGCAGGGAGGGGGGGAGGGGGGGGTGGTGGAGGGAGTTTCCCCACCCCAACCCATATTATATATAATATGAGGGGGGGTGGGGTGGCACCCTCCACCCCTCCCCCAAAGAACAACAACAATAACAACAAAAACTTAAACACTAAACTATTAAAAAATGCAGCCATTACTTTAAAAAACTGCATTGTTTTTACATATTAATTGACTGAATATATATATATATATATATATATATATATATATATATATATATATATATATATATATATATATCACTCTAAATTTGTGTATATACCCCTTGTAAAAAAGAATAAAAATGGGGCAAATAATGCCCATAACCTGATTTGGGTAAACTCTAAAAAAAAACAAATAACCAATAGTATGCATGTTAAACCGTAGGAGAGGGATGCAAATAAAACAATTACTCAAAATGGTGTGTATATCCTTCTAAACCAAGTAAAATCCTCCATAATATCTTCTTGGATCCATGGCCTCCATTATTCCTTAACCTGCAAAACAAAATAGTGAAAATGATAAGAATAGGGAAAGAAAAGAATAAAAAAAACCCATAAGGATTTCTAGGGTTCCTTAGTCAAACGTAAGATCTAAGGGTTCAAATTTTTTTTAATATAAAGGTGGATATTTAACCCTACAACTTTAAGAGGGTGGCATTTTCATGGGTATGATATTTAAATAAGATGTGGGGGTAATGGGTTAATGGGGCCACCAAGTGCTTAGTAAGTTAGAATAAATGGTAACCCTTTTGGGCATAAAGTAATAATTATTTTATTTGGGTTTGATTATAGGGATGAAATAATAATATTGAGCATGGGTATTATAGATAAAATTAAAGGAGGATAAATTTTATTAAAAATAAAATGTACAGTTAATCGAGTAAGTGATGGGTATGGAAAATAAAGTTAAATTGTGAAGTAGATGGAACCCACTTAGCGAAAATGATTAAATAGCTATGACTTAAATAAAAATTAAATGGAACCTTAAAGAGGGTTAGGTTCCAAAATGTTGTTAGAAATAAATTAATAATATTTAATTATTAATTTAATTTTGATCACCTTATGATTGTTTATGAAAGTATTAAATGTAACATTATTTGACAATAATTAATACTTGTTCCATGAGAACTTGGGTTTAAAAAAAAAATCCCAGAAAATTTTTCCCTAATAAATTAATATACTTTGGTGTGGTTTTGAACATTGAAATTGTGGGCATTACAAATTACAAAATGGAACAATTAAGAATGTGTTATTCATTCCTCTGATAAAGAAGAACCTTTTATCTTTCTCTCAATTAACGAAAAAAAATTATAAATTTGTGCTATTACAAATTAAATGGTATGTGTAAAATGAACTCAGTAATGTTATTACATCTGGTATACATAAAATGGTTTATATATTTTTGATGGATTTATTTTTTAATCGTGTTTGTCTTCTACCATAGAATTGATCTTCAACTTTTGCATGAAAGACTAAGACATGTGAATTTTAGGATTATATATGAAATGTATCGTCTAAACCTTATGATAAGTCTCCCAAAAATGAAATATGATCATGAAACATGTGAAAGTTTTGTGTTGTAAGAAACATGTTGAACTGTTTCATAAACATCACGATCTAAATTCATCACACATATTAGAGTTGACTCATAGTGATATGAGAGGTCCACTTGAAGTTCCCTCTCTAAGTGGAGCCTTGCATTTTGTATTATTTATTGATAATTTCTATAGGATGACCTAGTCATAATTCATTAAGAAAAATTCTGATTTCTTTTCCAAATTCCAAAAGTTTAAAAAATTAATGTAAAATCAATCTTATCACAAAACTAAAAGCTTTAATGCAGATAATGAAGATATATAAGTTAAGAAAACATTTATGAATTATAATTTAGTACGTGATTACTAAAAATAGTATTAGATGCACATTAAATGACACTTGGGGATACCTTTTTGTTTGTATTAGAGACATCCAATATACTTATTGCATCTAATATCTTTTTAAGATTTAAATTTTGAATTTGTTATTTTCCAAAAATCTAATATATTAGTTATATGACATAGTTCATTATTAACATATTGTCATTAAATTTGGTATAAAACTTGTTTTTAAACCTATTAATATATGATTCATATAGGGCTAAAAGTGAAATCAATAATGGTGTATATTACGCCTATCATGATAATAATTATTTGAATATTATAATTTTGACCATGTTTGTGATATTATAGATAGAAAATCTAATTCTGGATATATTTTCAAGTTTTGTACACATTCCATCACTTGTAGTAGGAAGAAGAAATTCAAAATTTCTATATCTTATACTTAAGCAGAGTATAAAAGTGTTATGAAAGTAGCAAAGGAAGCTATGTGATTGAAAATAATGTTAGATAAACTCCATATAGGAGTAAAAAAAACACTACTCTTCTATGTGACAACCAAAGTTGAATTTATCTTACAATCTATCTAATTTAATGTCATAGAATGAAGAATCTAGATATACATATGCACTTCATTATAGAGAATGTACTAAATAGCGATATTGATCTCAAGATTTTTTCAAACAAAGATCAAGTTGTAGATATTTTCACGAAGCCATTGATTACTATGAATTTTTGCAAGTTTCCTGCCTTATTAGGCATTTATGAGTTGCCATTGAGGGGGAGTGTAGATGAAAATTACACCTCTTATTTTGACTTGTTGTAAACTTCATATACTTCCTCCATTTAGTAAAAGATCACTATATGTGAGTATTAATTAAGTGATCACAACACATGAGTTTACTTGTAATTCCTAGTTAAGTATTAGTTACAGGAGTTCCTTGCTTTATAAAATGATCCATAATCTGATGTAAGTCTTCATATGTAAATCACTTCTCCTAAGAATTCTATATGTGGGAAAATCTCTATGATTTCCCTTGTCTAAATGCTATCCTAAATTGTCCTTGATGATTTATCGATTGTAAATCCTTTTGTATAAATTGGCAATTTGACATGTTTTCCCCACTTAAGATTAAGGGGGAGTGTTGGGGTGATAAAATGAAGTGGGGACACTATTTAGGTGGGCCACCATGTTAAACCCTTTGTTTAAAGTTTTATTATAAAAATTTGTTTTGTTTTGTTGGGTCCCTTTCCACTTAAATGTGGAAGTTGTGATTTATTTAAATAAATCATATTAGAGTGAAAAAATTCACCCGAGTGTAATCATTTCACCCACCATATTTATAGGGTAATTTATCATAAGATTATTGTCTCAATGAAATATTTAATAATTTAGAGATTGCTTTATAAACTTGTTAAGTGCAAAAAATTTGTGGGACTTGAGGAGGAAGTGGACATGTTTGGTTAAAAATGTTCATAAAAAATTCTAATAATATGAGACACTTCTTGTGAAGTGGGGCTTTTACCTTTAGGTTTCCCCCACTATATATCACGTGTTTGAGTTGTGTTTTTTTACATATATAAATTTAGTTTACATTCCGGAATTTAATTTATTAATTGTTTAATATCTCTACACTAAATTTGAAATTTCAATTCTTAGATTGTGTAATTATTAAATTTGATGAATAATTTAATCATATTAATATAGTTAATAAATTATCTATTCTTTAGAATTTCTATCATGTGCTACCATAATATGGAGTATTGTTTAAAAGGGTACCTCTATTCCACTTAAGAGTAATTCTTTGCAAGTTTTGGATGGAACTTTTCCTCCTATATTTTTATTTCAATGAACTGGAAGTGATCTAGTCTAACACTTAGAAGATCACCTTTGGGGAGAGAGATTGAAGTTTTATAACTACTATAACTCAAAAGTAGCATCAAGAAAACCTTTTTCCATATTATTGCGAGTAATGGTATTCCCGACCATCTTTAAGGAAATGAATGAAATGAGGAAAGAAAAAAGGTAATTTTTGTTACACAAAGAGTTATGGCATGCAACAAGTTATATAGAAAATTTCATCTTAACTTACATGTCTGAGTCCAAAGTAGAGTCTCCCAAAACCATTGGTTGAATATTTTGTTAGAGAAAAAATATGGTGTTCAACCATAACATGTGGGAAAAATTCCCTCTTTGAATAAGGGGAGACACCTTTTTTAGTGCTAATATATGAAATAAGAACAAAATATTTACAATATGCACACTATTACAATCTTGGAGGTCAGATCTCATCCCGGTAGATGTTGTTTCTCGCTAAGAAAGGAATTAGAAGATAGAGGAAGGTACATTTAAGAGATTCTTTAGAGTGGAAATATTAGAGAGAGATGATGTGAATACAGCTGCAAGAGGTTGAAATACCTCCAAAAACACACATAAGCAGCTTTGTAAATAAAACCAGGAGTTTCAAAATAGCTTACTTCTCATTCTGGAATTCACACTGATCTATTACATCATTACAATTCTCCTTTTATTTCAAGACTACTCTAAAACCCTAAAATGCCAAAAACCCTAAAATGCAAAACAACTCGGATTGACCCCAAAATTTGCGTGCCAAATATGCATTCATAAATTAGGGCTCACGTGAAATTTGGACTTATTCTGACAAGCACAAAAAAATTTATTAAAGTTCTAAGACCTAGTCAAAAGCGAAAAAAACATTCAGAGCCAATTTTAGGCCACTAGATGACAGAATCCAAGCCCAAAAACGTGTCAAAATGAGCACAATCTTGCAAGAAAAGTTGACCCTAGCATAGTACTAATGTATATCTACCACCCTATAAAATTTCAGGACGATCCAACGGTCGGATCAAAAGTTATGGCCTCTGCAAGTTATGCTCCCGCATCAAGAGATATAACAGAAAGACTTGTGCTTTCAAGTGGCAAACAAAAATGCTAATTTACATACACAAGTGAAGTAGAGTAACAATAAATAAGACTAATGATAAATAACAAGAATATGGAATCATAAGGAATTTTAATACATTGAATATAATAATAATAACATCAATATCAAGACTAATTTCAACACAAATTTTGTAAACTAGATCTCTTTATTGCTTGAAGTGAGAAAATTAAAATACAAATATTTTATTTTTCTCACAAAAAACCTAGGAAATCCATTTTACTCAAATTTAAAAAGTCATTGCTTACATGCAAAAAAAATCCATTTACCATAACTTTTCCAATCCGACAACGTCCCTCAATGTTAGGAGAATTGTTACATTTATAGAGATAACGAGGAGAGAAAATAGGATGGTTACATTCCTTAACTAATTCCCAGTCCTAAAATATTAAATATTAAATCCAAATAATTGAAGTTCGTTGACTTTTCCTCGTGAAAAATGACTAAGTCAATTTACATGTCAAATTGAAATATGTCGAAGCATGTAGGAAAATAACATATTCACGACAAAAAAAGAAAAAACACAAAAAGATTCACCCAGTTTCTTCATAAAAAATTTCCCTTTCTACTCCTTTATTAGTTAACATGTCAATGATGTGTGTGACACTTTTTCTTTGTCTATATTAGTAGAAACTATGTATCATTTCTTGAAATTATATGTCATCTAGCCTACATGAATACCTATTGTGTACATTGCATATATCAAACACACTGATAAGTTCCTAGAATTATGTGAAGATTTTTGAGAAATTTACCTAAATTGTTTAAAACATTTTCATACAAAACTAGTACATCAATTGATTACAAATCAAATATTTTCTCTAATTTTGAATCCTTTTTAATCAAGCCTTGAAAATCAGTGAAAAATTTACTCAGTGGAAAAACATTCATATCTTCATAAAAAAATTGACAATGTAACTTGGATATTTCATTACCAATGTCATTAACAACGTCTATTCCTTCTCCATTTTCATTTTGTAAGTTTTCATTAGACTCCTATTATATCTTTACATGAAACTTAATGGCCTCACAGAAATTGTAGTGCTTACCTCTTTTTTTAGTTACTTTCTCTTTTACCAGGGTATCAACATATACCTTTTTTAGTTCATTCAAGGCCTATAAATTGAGCTCCCAATTATTATTTTCATCTTCAAACTCGATTCTCATTCTCTTTATTTCAATATTCTCATTCCCAATATCATTATGAACCCTAAATACCTCATCAATGATTATATATTCATCCCTAAACATTCTTTTGGTCCTGTCATTGATATCCATTCCTTGTTTCCCTATCTTTTCAGCCACTTTGATGGATGATGCATCAAATATCGTTGTTATAAGAGTGGTGGTCTGAATAGGGTGAGTTATATTTAATTACAAGGTTGTTAACTAATCTACCTTATCCTTCATCTCATTCTTTGTGGCCATGGTATTTTTGATTTTTTTAAATAAATTATCCAACACTTCTTATAGATCTTGTTGGACTCCCTCCAAAGTATCTTTACCTAGAGTAACTTTCATTGTTTAGTAATCAACAACAGTTATATCCTCATTGTTCTTATTGAAAATATACACAAAAAATCACAAATATTTATCCCGAATAATCAATAGTGATATGAGAAGCTGTATTGGTTTTATTTGTTATGTAGGAGGGGGCAGGATCTAGTGTGATGAAGTCAAATGCCTTTAGGAGCACTTTTTTCTTCTTATTCTTACAAGTTTGGCTTACCAAAAAAGAAATAATAGAAGATGTATCATGTTTCTATTGTGAGGGAAATAAGGATGTGCACATGGGAGTATATCTCGAAGAGAAAATGATTGTGGATGCAAAGAGAGGAGAGGTTGAAAATATTGCCATGGGAAAAGTGGAGGAGGAATCAACAAAGGAAATGGGAGGAAGACGTAACACATGAGTAGGACTGGAAGATAGAGAAAGAGTATTCCTTATAGGAGAACCCATAAAAGGTATTATCCCTAAGGAATGTGGGGGAGGAGAGGATAAGATTTATCCCATGAGGGAAAGAGGTGTGGAGGAAGTGGGAGTAGAGGAAAAAAAAATAGAAGATATAAGGTTTGGAAATGTGTGAACAATAGAAAACTACAATAATGATGAAGATGGGGGAGAAAAAATGTGAGGAGGATAGGATTTAGGTGGAGAGGGAATATGCAGATGAGAGGAGCAAGGTGGAGAAACATGGGTAGCCAAGGTGATGAGTGACACAACATGAGTGATTAACAACAAGGAGATGGAATAGTGTTTCATGACCAGGGTATCAGTTGGCATTTCTTGGCTTTAATGGGGTGAAGGAGAACGTAATTTCAGTATTATTGGTTGAGTAGAGGAGGTATAATATGTTTCTCCTTTCCTAAAAAATGTAAACCTGATTAGATTCATCGGATCCTTTCCTTTAACTCTAGTATCTTGAGACAGAACCATTTCTAATGAGGCTATCACATCTAGCAAACATGAAAGTTGAGTGTTCACCTACTTAGCACTGATTCCCAAGGTCATGAGCCAATGACTAGTGAGAACAAGAATTTTGGCAGATCCTTTTATTGAGGTGCATTCCTTGACCAACCAATTGACTGGAGGGAAGCTCAAGGTATCATACTTCATCTGATTATAGATATGGTCCAAGACATATTTACCATCTCATATGCCTTCAGGGACATCAATTATGTTGTAATTTACAATTTACTTGATAATTAACCATCTATAATCCATTTTCCTTATAGAAATATCATCCCTATAGTCTATCCATATATCCTCAAGCTTGAGTAGATGCAAATTTAAAGTTCCCATATTTTTCATCACCCCTCTATAATCAAAACTGAGTATTAGGTGAAAATATTTCAATGTTACCCTCTACATTTCTGAGGATATAATTTTATACTTGAGGGTAGAAGAGAATGTGTAGTGGTCAATGGAGATAGAGAAATGAATTCCCTCCTGTGCTTTATGTTTTTGGAACTTATGCAGATCCATAGGGTGCCTTATAACTCCATCAAGACCCATTTGTCACTTGGATACCTAGGAAGTAGATATGAGGATCCTTGAAATACCACTACTCTGATGTAAGTAAATGCTACGAATTACAAGTAATTACATCCCCATTAGGAGACTAAATTCCATGCCATGTTGGTGAATTTTCATTTGATTAACTCCTTGTCAAATTTGCATATGATTTTGTAAAATAAGACATCATTTAATCTCCTTAAATCTTTAAAATTTTCTTCCAAAGTCAATTGGGGATAGAATGCATAAACCTGAGCTAAATTCCTAGGTTATTCCATTGTTAATCTATGGTACATTTTTCATTCCCTATGAAAAATATATTAGGTATGATGTCATGTATAATCTCCCGTTTGCATGAACTTCCTCAAATTATTTATGTTAGGAGTCACTAACTAGTTACCCCCATCGGATGAATTGTTGGTTCTTCCTTCTGATGTAACTATTAAATTGATACATCCATTCTTGAAAATAATATGCTACTGGGAGACCTAAAAAAATTCTTAGGAATGTAATTATTTTATTAACTTCAAGAATGAAGTTACCCTAAATCAAGGTCTTAAGAAATTAGTTGATGAAAGGATTTGACTTCTTTAGATAATTTTTATTCAAGTGTTTGAAACAAGTCAAGGATTTATAATCCCAAGTGTTTTGAGCTTGTGTTTGGTTAGTTTCAATGTACTCATTGAGGCCAGAGAGTTTGAGTAGATCATAAAACTAATCTTTGTCCAATCTAAACACCAGTTCTCCATCCTGGTTCCTTAGTAACCTTGTATCACCATCATAATCGCTTATAACTGTGAGCACAAATTATGGCAATTTTTTTGAGGTCAGAAAAGTTTCTAGAATTTTTAATCCCCTATCATAAATACCTTGAATACATGGTGAATTCCTTTTTTTTTACTCTTCTCAAGATATCAACCATATCAATATGCCCCAACTCTATTTCTTTGATATGGTATATATTGGAATAAATATTTTAAGGGGCACCGCACTTTGATAATTGTACTTCATTTTTCTCCTTACCCTTATATGATTTAAAAATTTGTTTTCCCTTAGTGTATTCCAACATTGGAGTAAGAATGTTTTTTATTAGATTAGGTAAAAAATAGATTTTGAAGGGATGAGGAACCCTGTATAACCAAAATATAAAGCATTCAAAGCCTAAGAGAGAAACAACAGTGCAGGCTGAAAGAAGACAAGCCCTAGGAACATGACACAAGGAGGGAGTCAATAGGAAAGTTGGTCAAAGAGACTTGGCCAAACAAGACCAAGGGAACTCAACACCCATTAATTTTCCCTTTATGAGATTTAAGGCTCATCTTGAGAAGCACATTACCATCTTTTCCTTTCTTTTTGTTGTTCACCATCTACTAGCCCTCCTCCCAATTTGGATCAACATTCTCGTCTAGGTTAATAGGAAGGTTGATTTCAAGAGACACAATTTTGTGATCTAGAGAACACGAAAGAACAGGGGGGTGACAAAGGAACGACCCCCTTATATGCTACATTTGGTTCATTAACAGGAAAATTTGAAAGAGTGACAGCCTCACTCAGATTCTTTACTCCTTCCAAAACCTTGTCCTTCTCCTTTTCCAATTTGCTAATGTGACTATCTAAAACATTCGAAACATCATTGTCCTCCTTAGCCTCAACTATCAAATTCTGTGGATTAAAATCTTTCCACCACGATATCCGCCGTTTAATCTGCTTCTTCACAATGTGGTAGTTAGCAGCAAGATGACCAAGGGTGAAACATGTTCTACATCTGAAGGGGAGACCTTCGTAATCGATATTTTTAGTCCATATAAGATCCCTGACTTTGAGCTCCATAATGGCTAGGAGATCAACTGTCATGTCCATTTCCACCAATATACGAGCATAAGTTGTATGATCAAAAGATTCTATCCTGGGATCAACATCGAGGAATCTTCCCAAAGCATCCCCCATAGATCTAAAGCGCTCCTTACTCCAGAAGTGCAAGGGTAAATAAGGCATCCTTATCCACATAGGTCTGACAGTAAAGGTTTCAGAAACCCGGTTGAAGTTTGGAAACCATGGCTTCATAAGAAGATAATGTGACTAAAAATTCCATAATTTTTCCAAAACATTGGAGTAAGAAATAACACAAAACATTTTCCAATAATTCCTCCTAAACACCTCTAAATTCAAACCGGAAATGCCGAAATACTCAACAACCTTATAAAACTTAAATGCATCTTGGAGGGATTTTATCCTTAGTAAAAACTCTAAAAAATAGACACACACTTATCATAAAGTTCCACTTGGTTAACACCTTGAAAAACATGACAAACTGTTCAAGAATATGGACTTGCTGAACACCCTTGAAAACTTGACCTAAAGGATTTAAAAGATTTCTCCTTGTTTATCTACCTATAAATTCAAACAATGAAAAGGAAGGGATTAAATACATGATCAACACCTCCAAAAATCTTGAAATACCTCCTTTCATTGTTTTCCACATGTTTTACAACATGGAATATCTCAAACACTAAGGAAAGGTTTTTATCTTGACAAACAAGTCAAAAATCTTGACATGAAATCATGTAGGGGATTTTGGCTTATCTATCAAGGTAGAAACTTATACTAGTATTAAACTATAATTTTGATTCATACCCACTTCACCCACTCGGTAAAAATAATAAAAAAGAGCAAACAACACTAAGTGACTATTTTAAGAAAAGAACAAAAACTTGGTGGGGGGAATAACCAAGTTTTAAATTTTTTGGATAAAATAGTCTAAAAAAATAAAAAACTATTTGAAATTTGGGAAATAATACTGTGAATGTTGTGCCCCGCCTCGAGACATCGAAAACTAGACCAATAAGTCGGTAAATATTTTTTTGATAGTGAACTAATGCATCACTTAACCATTTCTCATTAATTAATTTATTTATATTTATTTAATTTACCCGAAATTAAATTAATACTAACCCACAAACTAAATTATTTAAATATAAGCTGATCTACCCGATTTTAAAAAAACACTAACCCCCAATTAATGTTATTTAGTTAACTACTTGCCTAAAATCCCCGATTTGATTATCCATTTAAATACACTATCTTGAATTTACCTTACTAACATCACTAGGGTCACTTGAGAAATTTACACCCCCTTTCATAAACTTTTGACACCACTACCCCCCTTGGGTTTTATTTCACAGTCTCATTTTTATTTAATAGTCTCCCTCACACCCCACAAATGTTATTCTAATAATCCCATTAAAAGATTTTAACTCAAAAAGTGCAGGACTGAAAGAGGACCCTAGGATCAATCCAATCCTAACCCTTGTTTTTCAACTCACCCTAAATTTGCCCTAATCCTCTCTTTGTTATTTTCCTCTCTTTCTTTTCATTCTATTTCTCATTTTTGGCTCTCTTATTTGTAGGTTGTGTTGGTGGAGCTATGGATTTTTTTTTTCTTTGTTAAGCCTGTATTGTATTTGTATTAGGAATTCATTCAAACAAGATTTTTTTCTTTCTTTTTGTTTTTGTTGCACTTATTTATTTTATTATGATTTGTTTTTGTGGAGCAGGGGTGGTGGATTTGAATGAGAGGGGGAGTGTGGATGAAAAAATGGTGAAGGGGAAGGAAAAATGACAATGGAAGTGATGCAGAAAGGACAGGGAAGGGCCGCGGGGTGTGGGTGGAGCAGGGCAACATGGAGTGGAGGGGACAGGCACAGGCGGATGAAGGGATAGGCACGGGGAGAGGGAGGAACAGGCATGGGGGACAGGCCAGAGGGAGACTATGGGTGTAGGGTTTCGAGAGCGGTTGTGGATGGGTAGGGGTAGGGGTTCGGCCCTCCCCCCAAACAACATTCAAAAATAAAAACCCATTTTTTTTTGTTTTTATTAAAATAAAGATATATATATATATATATACAGTTTAGAATTAGTTATTATTATTATTATTTAATAATATTTAATACGTTTTTAAATCTAAATTATTATTTATTCCTATATATATATTCCATAATGTGTATACACTTCACTTTGTAAATTTGCAATACAAATTTATACTAAGACTATTAATATTTTAATTCTGAATATGATTTTTTTTTTGTACACAATTCTAAATAATGGTGATCTCAACTTATAAAATAATAGATTTTAATTTTTTTATTTTGATGCAAAAAGGAACTAAAAATTTTCATCTACTAACATTAAATGATTTACCTATTTGGATAATGCAAATGATGAAACCAGAAATTTGAAAAGGAAGATATTGACTAAACTAACACTTAGTGAGAGAGATAGGCACATCAAATCTACTTCTGCCTCCATTCAAATAAGATGACCAAAAGGGAGAGTAAAAACCAGTCTTATTCTTTCCTCCAACTTTTCAAAACTTGTAAAAATAAGGGTGTTCCAAGAATGATATTAAATCTTTCATTTACACAAGTTTTCAACATTTTACAAGGATGAAATCTACCACAAGAATAAATGAACTATCCAATAACTTGTTTTTCTCTCAAATGGAGGTTTCATAGATTCATAAGAATGTAATTAACTTACAGATTTCATATAGAAAAAACATAATTTCTTTACACAACCTTCCACTTCAAAAAGATATTCAAATCAATGCTTATTAAAGGAATGTAACTATTTTCTATTCAATGCATTTTAAAGAAGTCTAAATATTTTACAAGACTTTATTTGTAACATTCCTCAATATCCAAGAGAGATACAAGGAGGTAATGTCCACAAAGAGAGAGAAGATACCAAAGGAACTCCAACTACCACCATCTTTCATCATGAGATCCAACTTCAATATAGCCTTCAAGGAATCCAACAAGGAGAAGAAGCTTGTTTTACCACCCAACCATAGGCATCATTACATGTCTTCCCAAGGTTGGGATGCATGTTAGTCTTCCCCAAGCCCATGGGAAAGAGAACTATTATCCACAACTATGCACAAGAGTGAGGGGTGAACACACAACATTACATCCACACAAAAATAAGACAATATCCAAAACAAGACTCCAAATTTTTAAAGATGAAAAGGAGGAGAACCCAAGTTCTACCTCTAAAATTGGGAAGAGAATAAAGTTCTCCAAAAGTTGTAACCATCATTAGATGCACAAAACAAGATCTCCATACCCTCCTTATTTCTCCAATCTCATTCAAGGCCTCCTTATATCTCCACCCTTTCACCAATCCTTCTTGGAAGGATTTTCAAACCCCAAAGGGGTTTCCTCACCAAGAATGGGGAAGGAGGTTCAATCCAAATGACCCACCTTCCCCACCTCAAACTATTTTAGGGGAGTGACTAAATCCTACAAGGCTTGCCCATCAAGCCTATAAGGATTGAGAGGGAAAATTCCTCTCTTTTCCCCCATAAACTCCAAAACTCCATGCCATATGATGGTGGGAGAAAAATCAAATAATCAACAAACATTTCCAAGTAAACAACTAATATCTAGCATTTTATAACAAACACAATAAAGCTCAAGAAGCTTACCTCAAGAAAATATCTCCGAAATCAATCTCTTCCACTTCTTGACCCAAGAAAACTCTAGCTCCAAATCCACAAGACTCCAAGCAAAGCTCCCCCCAAAAAAGTTTTCTTCCTTTCCCATGAGGGAGAATTTGAAGAGAAGCAAGTAAAAATCCTCACAAATGAGGGGGTGACATGTGTTACCCCTCTCTTCCTTAAAGGTCAAAGATGCCGAAGATAAAAAAGAGAAAGGATGAAATGGATTTTAGACCTCTTCTCCCAAATTACTCAAAATCCTAATAGAACAATCTTGTGCAACTTTTAACAAGCACACTTATCCATACCCCTTACATGGATGTAACCAAAGGAGAGGAAAAAAAGGGGTGGGAAAACTCCCTCTAGCCTTAGAAATAATCCCCCCTACCTATTAGGTAGGGTCCAACGGCCCATTTTCATGTTAAGGGAACTCCCAAACTCAAAAGGGGTCCCTAAAAATGCCTAAAATAACCCAATTTCAGGTTTGAAAAATTTGGCACAAGGTTAGAGGGTATGGGGCCCACCCAAGGGTTCACATGTGACCCTAAACCCTCTAGATTGAGTACATCATTAAAAAAATTCAAAACTTAATGAAAGTGGGGTCATTAATTCCCAAAACAAGTTTACCACACAAACTAATTACCCTAAGAAAGATTAATAATACAAGACATATTCCATTACAAGTGAGGGTCACCCATGGTGCCCAAAAGAATAATTCTAGTGCTAAGGCCTTGTGCAATAAACATGGCTAGGACTTAGCCCCGTGGGCTGCTTGTGCAAAGTTACGTAGCTGGCCCGAATCCCACATTCTCCTATAACCTATCACCTGCACACTCATTGCACACATTAAACACACTTGTTTGATAAAATGTGAATTAACTACTAAATAAGATATCAATGAATTCTAAACTAACATATCATCTCTCTGGAATCAAAAATGTGACAACGTAAACAATTATACACAATTCACCATAGGTTAGTCATAATGATAAAGTGACATGTATCCATAGAATCCCAACATGCAACAAACTGAGTATCCATTAATATAATTGCGTTCCAAAACATCATCACATCAATTAGTATCCATGACATCATAAGATAATGTGACAACATAATAATCAAGCTAAATTAGTGTTATACGCCTAAATCTCCATATATGTCTAATAAGATCAAATCTCCTAATGTAGTCCAAAATATATTGAATCTCTGCCAAAACATGTCTATAAGTAATGTGCAACAAGTAATTGAGCTATAAAAATGTGGGCACTACAGTGACAAAGAATAACTTACAAAAATAACAAATGGGTTGGAAGGATTGTATCTAAAACATGCCTGAATGATTAGAAAATATTTGATCAGGGTTTAGAGAACTGTAAAAAAAAATTTAGTAACAATTGAGAAGTACAAGGTGAAAATGACATGTAAAATCCCAATTTCATAATAGGCTTGGTATTTTTTACATGTCAGTGATAGGTGTGGGGCTCAAATCTTAGTTTTTATTTATTGTATTGACCTTGTGATTAGGGGTTTGAATACATCATATATGACTTCATGCAATCATACCCTAAAAGTGTGACACACCAGGCCCTTATACATTTCATGGTTTGATACTTTCTTTGCATAAAATATGATTTTGTGTTAGATGTTATGATGTTGTGAACCCCAAAAATCCTAACACACTAGATTGTTTCAGGGTTCAGGGTTTGGGAAACATATGACATTCTTCATATTTTGTGTTAATAGCCCCGATGTCCCAAAATATTGAAATATTGAGAAAACGTAGTTTATCGGGTTTTAAGGTTTGAGAGAAATATACATTTTACATGTTTATGTGCTTTAAAATGATGAAAATACCAAAAAACAAAGGAAAATAACATCCTTGGAAAAAATCTTGGATTTTCTAGGAAAATGAATAACTCAAAACAAACCAAAAAAAAAAACATTGTTAAGTTATCCCATAATTATCATGAAATTCAAATTTTGGGATAAAACGGAGGGAAACATGAGATATCTTTACAAAAATTCTTGTATAATTCCTTGAGAAAAAATAAGGAGATGGAGGAACAATTGACTAATATCCTCTCTCAATTCAACAATATAACCATCCTTACCTTTGGAACTACACCTTCATCAAGGAGACCCTTTGAAGCACCATCAACATTCAAAGTGGAAGTAACTTATGAATCCTAAAATTTGAAGGAAAAATTGATGCTGATGAATTGGATAAATGGCTTGATCAACTAGAATATTTTTTCAGTATATATTTTGTATGAGGTTGAAAAGATAATATTTTCACTTCTAAAGGAATCTCTCCATATCAAATAATGGTGGGAATCATAATCCCTACAAGATGATGATAATTATTGTATAATGAATGATATGTAACCTCCAATATTATGGGCCATTTTCTTAGTAAGAATAAAAGAGGAATAATATCTAGTGAAGACATACAAGGATTTTTTTCAAGAAACTACATTAGTTTCTCCAAGATCATGACTAGGAGATGCAGGAATATACTAATGAGATTCATAGTCCATAAAAAATGGTGCTTGATACATTGAGAAGCATCGTATTCTCAAATATTACCATGGATTATGATATTACTGTGGATTATGATATTGCATGTATGAAGAGATGAAGTTTTTTAGACATCAATACTCTTAGGGAATCCTACAGATATGTAGTTAAAATGGAAGAAATGTCCAAATTTAGGGTAAATATAGATACTTCATATTCAAATAAAGGGAAAGATGACACCAAGAAACAAGGAAGGGAGGCACCACCATAGAAACACGACAAGAAGTAGGTATGAAAATAAAATCCAGGAAAAGAAACAAATATGTGGTATGAAAAGAACAAAATAAGTTACCATGACATGAAGGATAATCGAGATGACAAATAAACTCTCATAATAGATTCATGCAAGACAGATACATGAAAATCCTACACAAATAATTAGTGTACACATGAATAAGAGGAGTCGATTGTGGATGCATATCCATATACTAGTATTTTCACCACATGAACAATATCCCCACCAAAGGAGGATACATAAAATATATTCCACTTGAAGATGTAGGTAAATGGTACATATATTTACTTTACCCTAGCTAGTGGTAGTTAAAAGAATATGATATCTGCATAAAACGTAAAGAGGATAAAACATAGTAAAAACCTCTCATCCAAAAACATACGTTGTTGGTTATATTAGTCAAGGAAGAAAAATCCATGTGTGTTGAAAATGTTTTCTTCCATATTCAATCAAACCATTCAAATATGTGATGTTATGTGATTTCACATTACCGAATTTCTATGATGCACTTCTTAGAAAACCATACATGTGTGATCATTATGGTGTCTACAAGGTGAGGACTACGAGTGCTATCATTACTATAGGTCATAACCGCTACCGTATCTTATAGGAAACCCCTACTAAATTAATGGTCTTGATTATTGAAAAGTAATTTTCGTGATGGATATCTCAAAATAGGAATTTTTCCTACTCATGATCAAGCCTAAGAACAAGAAAATTATCATAATAACCATAACAACAGTCCCACAAGGCCAAAATCTACAGTGGAAGTAGATGGATTAGATGATAGTTGAGTATGTAGATGTATTCATATCACCAACAAGTGTATCTTTATATTTTTCTGGTGAATCATATAATTGACTTGGTCCCTAGAACACCAGTCTCAAATGGGAAGCTATATAGGTGCTTAGTACTTAAGAATTAAGAAATCAAGTATGAAATTTAAGAGATGATTCATAAGGGGCACATTCAACCAAGTGCATCACCTTATGGAAGCCTAATTATTCTTGTTTGAAATAAATAAGGGACATGTCAACTTTTCATTGACTATTGAGCCATGAAAAAAATCAAAGTAAAGAATTGATACCAACTTCATGGATTAATGACCTCTTAGACTAGATTAAGGGATCTATGCTCTTCACAAAGATTGATCTGAACTCTGGGAACAAAAAATATCCAATCAATCCCACATATGATTGGAAAAATTCATTCAAATCTAGTGAGGCCATGTTCAAACAGATTGTCACACCTTTTGGGATCACAAATGTAGGTCCACAACATTCATGAGTATAATGAATGATATCCTATGACCATTAATTGATTCATTTGTGGTTGTGTAGCTGGATGACATTGTACTTATCTTCAATATGACATGGGAGAGGTATGTTTAACATTTCTAATTATTTTTTTAGACCTTATGTCAGAAAAATCTCTATGCCAACATAGATAAGTGTTCATTTAACATGGAGAGTATCCAATACTTGGGATACAACAGAAATAAGGATAGTTTTTATGTGTACCTATAAAATATCTAGGTAATTTAAGACTGGCCTTCACTAAATACTATAATGGAACTCATAATTTTCTTCAAACTAGTCAACTTCTATCATAAGATGCATTGGGTTTTTCTCACATTACATGTCCTTTAATCAGGTAAAACAAAGAGGAGATAAAGAAAGTTTTAATGGAAAAATAAATAACAAAATAAATCTACATGAATTAATGAGTGTTACTACTAAAAAACATATTTTGTATTTCCATATCTACAATAGTCAGTTGAGATAGAAATATATGCTTCAAAATATGCACATGACACGGTCCTTACCAGAAAATGGGCATCTGGTGGTATAATTTAGTGATACCTTATCTGACACAATGCATAGGTACCTGACATATGATAAGTATTTATACACCATTTTACAGGGCTACAAACAATGGAAGCACTACACTATGAAAATGAAACTATAATACACTCATCATAATCCTTTGAGATTGATGAATCGTATGTAGTATTAAGTTTAGAGATCAGATTCTATGATAAAATGCTGAGAGAAAGGTTTACAATACTCAGTGGATTTTCTTACTTAGAAAATTTGATTAATGCTCCAAACATATCTCCTAATCAGCTTATGAGTACCTTTTATAGCTTGGATACAGGATTTGACTCATATAAAGCTTGGAGATTGATCTTCCATTTGTGCAAACAATAGAGTTCACAGAGATCAGCTCGGAACTTCATTCTGTGTAGAGGCATTGTGACCATGTAGCAAAATGGTAGCTAAATCACCGTTGGCATTGATGTCAGGTTGAAACTTCATTCTGTGTAGAGGCATTGTGACCGTGCAGTAGAATGGTACCTGATATTAGTATGTCACCAAGAGGAGCTCAAAAAGGATTAACTCAGAACATCATTCAGTGTTAAGGCATTGTGACCACACATATGAATGGTAGCTAATCAACAGACTTAGCATCATAAATCAGAGGCGTTGAGGTCTGTAACAAACCTAGCATCATGCATCGGAGGCTCGAGGTCTTGAAAGAGGCTTAACATCATGCATCGGAGGAATTGAGGTCTATAGAGACTTAGCATCATGCATCGGAGGCTCAAGGTCTTGAAAAAGGCTTAGCATCATGTATAGGAGGCGTTGAGGTCTACAAAGACTTAGCATCATGCATCAGAGGCTCGAGGTCTTGAAAGAGGCTTAGCATCATGCATCGGAGGTGTTGAGGTCTACAGAGACTTAGCATCGTGCATCAGAGGCTCGAGGTCTTGAAAGAGGCTTAGCATCATGCATCGGAGGCGTTGAGGTCTATAAATACTTATCATCGTGCATCAGAGGCTCGAGGTCTTGAAAGAGCTTAGCATCATGCAATGGAGGCGTTGAGGTCTGTAAAGGGACAAGGCATTGTCCATCACTAACATTGGATCAATCAAAGCTCTACGTAACATGGAGTTTCCTTCAAACCAGTTCGGATTCTGTAGAATCAACTTGGAGCCAAGAGTTGTGTTATAGTCAAAGAAGATCCTTGTTGTCAGATATCAAGAAGCTTAGCACCGCACAGAAGGAGTGTTGAGGTTTCATTCAGAAACTTAGCACCATAAAGTGGAGGCATGGAGGTCTTCTTCAGATATCAAAGTGGTGCAACAGAAGTGTCGTGGGCCCATAACCCACAGGTCCCAGGATCGGAGCAGATTTTTTCCAGATTCAAGATAGTATGGAAGCTTTTTGGGACAAAAAGCTTTTCTCAGTGGGGAGGTGTGATCAGGGGATCATTTTCAAAATTTCCCTAAACATCTCTAAATGGTGTCATTGCAGAAGATCATCTCGAGAGCTTTCCAACGACTATGAGAACGCGGAAAACGAACATCGGGAGCTCTAGATATGTTTGGTCAAAGTTCAGATAGTGGGAAAGTCAACTCTAGTCAACTGGTCAATATTGGACCAATGGCACTGCGACACGTGGTGAAAAGGAAAAAGGGAGTTGTTTATTGGTTTTCAATCACCGGTCTTTGACGAGCATAAAAATGGTGCACGGGAACAAGAGGCTCAACTTTTATTACGGAGGGGAGCCCGGCCGCCGTGTGGACTATGGTATTATTGCCAACATGGTGGGTCCACAAGCCACCACATGGCTTGCCACCACTCGTTGAATTCACTCTATTTACCTATGGAGAGACGACAAGTGGAATATATGCTATTTACCGAGTTAATTATTTCTATGTCGCATTGTATGGGTTGAAATTATATTATCTTGGTCAGTCCACTTTCCAAATGCCACATATATATATTAATGTTTATACATTAGTATAAACCACCAACATGCCAAATGCTATGCTAAGCAATGGAAGGGAGCATGTTTATTGGTATGCGTGGTGATCAAGGTGGTGAAGCGGTTGTTGGGCTTAAAGCCATGCGTGGATGTTTCCACGTGAAAAATGGTGAGAGTAAGGGTTAATAAAACCTTACCCAAATTTAATGGTGCAAAATGTGGGATATCCCACTTAACTAAACAATTCCACCCACTTCTCCTTAGCTTCTCATTTGGGATATTATCCCTTATCAAATGCAAATCAGCTAAAACGGGAACTAATCCCTTTTTAAAATGCAACCCGAATATTATCCCAATTTCTATGTACGGGTAAGGCTAATATTAGCCTAAGGATGATGTTAAGTGCATTATTTGAGGGCCCTAAAATTTTATAAATACGGTACCTAGTTCATTGTAATGGACACAACAAAAATACAGAGAAGCTCATTGCTAGAGCGCTGGAGGAAAAGTCCGAGCCAAGAGGAGAATGAGAAATTGTTGTGTGAAGACCTAAATTATTTAGGCATTATTAGTTTTTATTATTATTGACCTATTATTTGTTAGGCAATAACAAATTAAATATTTATGGCTAGGAGTTATTCAAACTACCTAGTCGGCCCATAGCGCCACACCAATTACTTGCAAATCCTGGATTGTCAACCGGAGTGCTAGTGTCGGGAAGGCCAATCGAAGCCGAAGGAGATTGTACGCTAGGAAGGTGGATGTCGGGTGCTATTTTTCACCCTTGTCATCTGAAGGTCTGGTTATTCTTCTGAGCAAGTTTAAATAGTTTTCATTAGGTTTTCTTGTGAAAGTACTATTGTAACTTACAAGTTTTGACTAGTGGAACGGTTCGATCACGAACCCGGAGATGTAGGCAATTTCCGAACTCCATAATCAATATGTGTGCAATTGTCTTATTGTCTAGCATTATTTTAAATTGATTACTTAAAAGGATAAAATCATTGGCAAATATTTAAAGCCTACAGGGGTCCGAGATTAGGTAGTAATAATCTGATTATTTACGGATCATGGAAGCACTACACTATGAAAATGAAACTATAATACACTCATCATAATCCTTTGAAATTCATGTAAACCCAAGGAAAATTGTTAAATGATGATCATTAGAGGTGGTTCACCTATTTGCAATAGTTACATATCAACTTCTTGCATAAAAAGGGGATTTCCAACTAATTTTCTGATTTTTTAAATTTTCTCCCAATCACTTCTTTGATAACAAATCTTTTCTCATGTGGGAATGAGATGTCGAAGTGGCCTCAAATGTATGCACATGGACTATATTTTTCTGACATCTATCAAAGGAAAAGAGATGGAAAAACATGTTTAGCATGATCATTTACAAGAAGGGGTTAAAAGAAACATGGGAAACCTTTGTGTTATTGCATGGGATCATCATATATTGATTTGATATGCTCATTATAGTCTATTTGAATGTCAGTTTAGAGTAGAGAAAAGAGTGGTAGTCTTGCAAATGTATTAATATTGTCCAAAACTCTATCATGATGTTACAATATACACCAGGTCCTATATAATCTATGTGATTACCAAGCCAACTAATAAAAATCACAACATTTATACCTCTATTCTAATTATAAGAACACTATGGGAGTCCATCTCAATGGATTTCATTTCAAGTCTCCCTTCCACTAGGCATGGCCATGAATGTGTTTTTGTGGTGGCAGATATGTTCTCAAAAATGACAATTATGGAACCTTTCAAGAATGCAATATCAAGAGAGGAGACTACAAAGTTTTTATTTGAGAACGTTTGGGATCATTTTCAACTTCCAAAAAGTGTTTTGTCAGGTAGGGATTCTAGGTTTTTGGGAGCATTCTGGTCTGCACTATGGTCCATGATGGACACAAAACTGAACAAGTCCATATTCCACTATGTAACCGTTGGTAGAATAGAGGTGCTAAACCATATGATTGTGCATCTTCTATAGATGTATTACTCAAAACATCCATGCACATGGGATGAAAGTCTTGTGTATGTATATCATATCTACAATCAAGATCTTCATAGCATGATGACACATAGCCAATTTTAGGTATGTCTAGGATTCCATTTTTCTCGCATTTCACTTCATGTTGGAAGAATAATCTTCCCATATGAAAAATAAAGTGGATAAGGAAACCAAATTTATAGAATGAATTTAAGATATTTGAAAATTTCATGAGATCCTAAAACAAATCATCCAAAAGTACAAATAACATTATCATCCCTACCAAGTTTCTCATCAACTCAAAGTGGGGGAGAATGTCTAGCTACATCTCTAGAAAGAGTGACTCAAGGAATTTTTAAAACACTCTTAATAGAGTTTACAAGTTGAAGGGATTTTTTAAGTAACAATGTAATTTTCCTTTTACCATTTTCCATACACATACATTTGAAAACTTGATACAAGGAAACCATTTTAGAACACATTTCCAAGAGATTGATTTTTTTAAATTTTAAATACAAGTTACAAGTTGTCCATTCAAAATGGAAATAACATGGTAAAATTTTTACCAAGAGAGATCTTTCTTCTTTTCTCCAAATGCAACTAAGACCATTCTTCACTTGAGCTCCACCTTCTTCCCAAATTCCAAACAAAATAATCAAAATGGAGGAGTAGAAAAAAACTCTCCACCTAGCCAATAATAAAATGACGAAGAGAAGCCTTCTTCCTCATTTTCATCTGAGCCCCAAAAATGAAGCAATGGGGAGTATAAGGAAACCATTGGAAACTTAACAATACTTCCATAATCACATTCAAACACAATAGGAAACAATATAAAAATCATTTCCAAACACATAAGTCTTCCCAACACAATGGCTCTAAATTCAGGCCAAGAAGAGAAAGGAACATGGGTAAACTACTTGTGCCTCCTAAGGGTTTAGGTGCCTATCGTAAAACCTCCAAGAACTCAATCACAACCAAAAACATTCTTATGCCTCCCTCCAATAACAAAACTCTTATGCCTCCCTCAAGACAAACAACTCTTATGCCTCCCACAATAAATAAAATAAGATAAGCATATTTTACTTATCACAAGGTGGGACACCCCAACCCAACTCCCTCCTAAAATGCCAAATAAAACATCTGATGTATCCCTCTAAAATATCCCCATTTCAATTTTCTCCTACACAACCTAAGGTCCATTCTACTTCCCAAAATCAAACATGCAACAACCATTCATTCACAAACCTATGCACAACAAATTAGCAAAAGAAAACATGGGTAAATACCTTACCTTTCCATCGAAAGACTTTCCAATCCACAAGCAAGTTCCAACCCTTTTTTCCAATTCCAAGAAAACATGATCCAACTCCAAGCTCCAAACAACACTCTCAAAGCAAACTCCTCCACAAAATCAAAAGTCCCAAAAATAAAACAAGTAACCCCCAAATCCTCAAACAAATTAGAATAAATAGAGAAGAGAGGAGAGAGAGGTGATGTAGCTCCATGTAGGATGCCACATCATTTCTACTCCATTCAACATCACAAGGTCAAAATCCAATCTCCAAAGCACAATAAATTGTTGGTTGAGGGAATCAAAACCATCTTAAACACTCAAACCCAAACCCACAGCCATAAATGACACAATTAAAGACTCTTGTAAGAAAAATGCAATTAATTTATCTTTTTCTCAACTAAAACACACAAAAAGGCCTAAAATAAGTCCCCTCACATCATAGGCATAGTGGGTGGGTGGCTTTAAGAGGTGTGGGACAAGCTTAACTTGTCTCACAAGCCTCCAAATTTGGCTTGAAATTCAAAATCCGAAATTTTAATGTAAGGTTGAGTACACACCACTCAAAATCAATAAAATCCCTTTCAAATCCAACACAAACCAAGAGCTACCTACTCACATTGATTACACCCATTTTTTCACATTATAATTTGCACTAACTAGTCAATTTTAATTATCTTAAAAGGAGTACTTAACAACAATAACAAAAGTGACTCCAAAATACTAACAAAATATAATTACTCAAAAATAAATAAAATCAACAAGGGAAAACCAAAATTTTACCCAAGGTCACATTTGAGGCCACTCCGCAATGAGAACCTCTTAATAATATAACAAAAATAACATCATACATTTACACTATTTTCCATGGTGACTTGTTTCCAATAATCCAAATTCCTTCACCATTGGTCTTCTATCCCCCTTTTGTTTTTTGTGTTACAAATTCCTACAAAACTCAAAAGAATACCTTTTTGGCCTCGTGGCCATATTAACGACATCTAGATAATAAAACTCACGCACATACATATCAATTCATATCATCAAATATCACAACTAAATCATCACTAAAAAAAGTAATTCTCCAATTGTTCACAATTTCAAATATTTCAATTTTATCAATTCATCAATTAGCAATAAGATCACAAAATCAACTAAATTATCTAGCAACATCTATATATCATATCCAATATGTCAGTACAATAGTAGCTCAAGATCATCAAATACTGATATGTCCATCCATGCATATAAACCATCTGTTAATGCATCTCATAAGTCTAAACATCCATACTGTCTATCAAATAAGCTTTAATGAAATATAACAATTTCCATCGCTCAATGTCTAAAATATAATAACAATGTCTCTAACTCCAATCCAAAGTAAGCACAATCAAAATAATATCAATTTCGAAGAGGATTGGCACTACATCCTCCTCCCCTTAGACTCGTCTTCCTCCTTGAAGTCTCTGGAACAAAAGTGGGAATTATGCTCTGAAGGGTGTGGCATCCTCCCAGACAACTGATGTCTCATCGTATCGATCCTAATGGATGCAAACTTGATTAATATATCTACCTTAAAGACCCAGGGTCATGTGTTCTAAAATACAGACGGGCTCCACCATCACCTTCCCCTGACCCTACACCTACAATGTGGTCCAATCCAATACATGAGAAGGATCTAGAATGTACCTCATAAGCACAGAAACATGAAATACATCATGGATATGAAACAAGCTAGGTGGCAATGCTAGACGATAGGCCAAAGGAATGATCCACTCCAAGATCTCAAAGGGACCCACAAACCTAGGAACAAGATTATAGCCTTTTCCGTAATGTGATAGGGCTCTTATGAGGCCTGATACAAAGAAACACCTTCGTGTCCACCTCAAAACTATGATTTGTCCTTCGGTGAAAATCTACATATTTCTTTTGTATATCCTGAGCCTCCTATAATCTTTTTCTAATCATTACAACATGTTGCTACATATCCTGTAATAATACTTGGCCCAAGAGAAACCCTGTCCACAAACCTGTCCCAACTTAGTGGTATCATACACTCCCTACCATACAACGTCCTGAAATATAACCATACGATATCAAACTCTAAAAAATGTTGTTGTAGGCATACTCCTCTAAGTAGAAGTAGTCCTCCAACCTCGTCTGATGGTTCATGATGTAAATTTTGAAGCATGTCATCATGAATTTCTAATCCACCCACTCTGTCTGTCCATTTTGTCTCAGGGTTATAGGTTGTACTGAAGCTGATCTTCATCCCAAGAGCATACTGCATGGTGGTCCAAAAGTGAGAGGTGTACAAGGGATCACGGTTGCAAATGATCTTCTACTGAAATCCCATGTGCAGTGTAAAAATCTCATCTAGATATACTCATGTGCTACTGCACTAACTATATAGGTGGTATTCACTAGAAAAAAAATGAGCCACGTTCGTCAATCTATCAACTGCTGACCATAATGGAATCATAGGTGGTATCTCGAAATAGGTATCCCTATAACGAAATCCATGGAAATTATGTCCCATTTCAACTCCATTATGGCATGAGGACATAGAAGGGCTAGTTGGATGCCATGATGCTCTAGGCCTTCACCTTCTGGCACTCTAAACAATAAGACACAAAATTGAGTTACATTTCTCTATAGCATCCCTCTCTATTGGTACAATTGTCTCAAAGTGGCGTATGCATCTTCTTCACCCTTAGATGGGGTGAATAGGATGCACGGTGTGCCTCAACAAGGATATCATACCTCAACCCTCCATTTATAGGTACATAGATCCGACCTTTGTGTCGAAGAAGACCATTTTCTTCTAATTAAAATCCATCAAACTTCCCCTCAAGGGGTCTTTGAGACTAGATCTCTTGCTCTGAATGAAAGGTAAAAGTTGTCCATGTGGAATGTGTTGCAATATGTTGGTCCTCAAGTTGGTACTAACTTGTTGTAGTCATAACTAAATGTCTCCGACAACTCAAGGTATCCACAACCACATTCTCATTCCCCTTCATATGTGCTCTATCTCCATGTCATACTCACAAAGAAAATCCATCCAACATCATTGAGCGAGCATTGATATTAGGCTCCATGCAGAGGTGACGAAGGCTCATAGTGATCATGTCCTGAGAATGAACCTCTTGGGTAAAAGGAAATGTCTCCACCGAAACAAAGCATGCATAGTTACTGCAACGCAAGGTCAGGAGTCAGTTAAAAAAGTTCAGACATCCTTTATTCTTGAAGACTCAACAGGATACTACACTGAACCCTCATCGAATTAATTGGCACCTCCTAATCATGCCACAGAATCATTTGAGTGCATTCCTTGAAGAATTCCTCTGGATCTGGGTAATCTAAACCCCAAAAAGATGAAATGTGAGTGCGTTATAATGTGCTAAGGAATTCCTTAAATGTCGCTCAAGGCATGCTCGTATATATCCAACTGCAAGAACTTCTGTCCCTATCCATTGGGAGGGAAGTAATGTGGAAAACACATACGAGAGAATTCCTATAACACAAGCTCGTTATAACATGAGTACATTTTGACTTGGTAAACCCAAGATATAATGCGATCACATTATAATGTGACACTAGTAGGTGTTGTCCCTTTTCATTTTATAGCGATCTAATCATGGAAGCCATAACACTGCAGTACTATTATGGCAGAAAAGTGGACATGCGAGCATAGGAATATACAAGTACCTGCTTCCTCATACCCAACCTCCCGAGGTCATGCATGAGACAGCCTACCTGAATTTGGAATATATGTGGATGTAGAAAAACTAGTTAGGACAATCTATATCCTCAATACGCAATTCAATGGAATATGCAGATCTAAGGCGAAGCAGGCCCTCCTAACCTAAATTAGTGTAATGGTTTGTTTAGATATAATAGCTATTCTAGAGGCTCCAATCAATGTCAAGCTCTAATCGAGATACTTGTTTATTGGTTGTTGGATAGTATGGGAAGTGACCTATGAGAGCTTGGTATATATCTCCAGACAAGGTCATGAAAAATGGTGATAGGAGGGTCTTAGTGGATTTGTAGTGAACTATGGGTGATTTTCATGGTCTAGTCTAGAAAATATTAGACTTGATTGGCTTCTATATTTAATGCGAAGAATTGTGTTATGATATCTAGGCGGGAGTGGTGAAGATCTAAATACCATCGTTCATAAACCGGTGTCAATAATTAACTGATTTGCACACCCATTGGATTGTGGGACTTGGGGATCACAACCATGAGTTCGTGGTTGTTGTGGATCGACTATTATGGTCATGTGAAGAATCAATCCCTTATTCCAACTATCCAATGGTCATAAGTCTTTTCAGACTTCTATGTTTAGTACTAGGAGTTGTGCAATATTTTCATGAATACCTTACGGGGGTTCTGGCGAACTTGTATACGTAACCCTCATGTCTATGTCGATAAGAAGGTCTCCTACATCTGGCTGTAGGACTAATGGATCACAGCCAAATATTTGTTCTCTTTCGGGTTCTTGTATAGTCATACAAATATTTTATCAAGAAAGTCTATAGTTAGGATGATTTGACCAAAATGTGTAAGCCTTGTCGTCTTTGATATTTAACCCTCTCAGTTGTTCACTAATTGCTTGTAGGTTTTCCGTTGCTCGAAAGACCTGTATACTAAGGTCTTGATCTATATCAGCTAATGTTGTGGGTAGATTTGGTTGAGGCACTATTGGTTCAAATACATATTCTCTAGACTCTCTAGGTCCTGTGATTGTCATGTAAAATGATTCAACTTTTAACTAAGATTAATAAACTAACTATGAAAGATGTATCTACACTATGTATGTATTCTTTTATTTTTGTATTTTTGATGAAGTGTTTTAATGAAATTAAATAACATCTATTATAATATATTTAGAAAATGGACAACTAATCTAGTAACAGAATTAAAACAAAGTAGCCTGGTGTGGCTATTTGCTTGTGCAGTTGTGATTTTATCCTAAATATTTAAGCAACTAATTATTTTAAATTGAAAGACTCTTGATCCTACCTCAGAAGTGAGGAATGAATCACAGTTTCTCAAAAACTATCAATCCCCATAGCTTCCCTAGCAATATCGAGAGTGATCTTTTGGCTGAAATAAAATAATTCACTACTCTATTTGATACGTTGTAACTAGAACTTTGATAGCTCAAACCCGACATTTACAAAATAGCAATAAATCTAGTTGTGTGTGACTTTGTCCCCTCAGTGTGATCTACTCATTTCCTTCATGTTCTCTTGAATCTAGAAAAGTGTGTATGTGATAGTATCAACAAAATAAAGAACTTGAACAATGGCAGCTTTTAGACATAGACCGAATACAATGTGAGTAAGAGAGAGATAGTGCAAGTGAATAGAGCTTGACTATGCAATTCCTAGCGGGATTTATTGTGGGAATAAAACACAAAGCGCCGAGAGTTTTAGAAGCTATCCTTTTGAGTAACAAAACCTGTAACTTTAAATGGATTCCAATCTAAAAATGAAACTATCTTATTTTAAACTGGCTTGCATAAAACAACAATTAGGAAAGAATGAAACAAGAATATTGAATGACCTCTAAACAGTAAAGAAAGACCAATAATGGATGTAAAACATGAAACTAATAGAATTCTAAGCAAGAAACTCAAAGACTGAATGATTAAACAGAGAAGGAGAGGGGCCTTTTGTTTGAAAACAAGCTGGCTATTTATAGCCAAATGCAATCACAAGAAGGTAACTTGGAATTGAACTCTTTTACCATTAAACAAAGTGAAAACACTATTCACAGGGTGGCCAAAACATAAATGCAAAGCTTAAAGTAGCTGAAGAATGAAGGTAGAAATTGAAGATTTACGTTTGACGTCATTGTCGGAAACTTTCTGGAAAATGTAAACAGGACCGCTGCACCTTGTGCTAGGCGGCGGTTATGGGACCGCTGCCCTATCTTGGGTGGTGGTCATGGGACCACCCCCCACATGGTAAGGCATCGGTCTTCATCACTGAAGACCAAAATGCAAGGAAAAACGGGGGGTAAGGGAAAAACAAAGCATGCGGAGGCCGAAGTGAGGCATGCGGGATACAAATGTATACTTGGCGAGATTTTCTGGATTCTGAACACCTTTCAAGGAGACCTGTATCATCATTGGGGTATGTGTAACATCTTTCCAGTGGTGCAGTACCCTACAATTTTGGGTACGTACAAATACCTTCCCTATAAATAATGTTTCCCAAATACAGCACCTATGACTAGAAGAATGCACACTTCTCCAAATTCCAATGTAAAGTGGCTACTCATGAAGATCACTGCCAAAACTTGACAAAAGTGCTCCTTGTGCAATCTCCTCACGTGTAAGTGAGTAGATCAAAATGTCCTCAAGGAACATGAGTATAAAGTGATCTAGAAAATTCCTAAACACCAAATGGCTGCATCACTCTAATCATGAACACTTCAGGAGAATTCCTTAGATCGAATGACACAACTATGAACTCATAGTGGCCATATCTCATATGAAAATCTATCTTGTGGACATCTACCTCTATAATCCTCATCTTATGGTAACACTACTTAAGATCTATTTTATAAAAATACTGCTAGCCCCCTTCATCTGATCAAAAAAATCATCTATGCGAGGAAGGGAGTAACGATTCTTGATCGTTACTTTTTTCAGCTGTCTGTAGTCCACATGAAACCGTAAGGATCCAGGCCTTCTTCTTCACAAAAATCACTGGTGCATCCCAAGGAGATACACTAGGATGCAAAAAGTTTCGTGGACTTTCTCCCCTGAAGGCTCTCTAGCTGCAACTTGAGCTCACATAGCTCAGTTGTTGTCATCCTATATGGAGCGTGTGAGATAGGATCTTCTCCCAAAATGGGTCATTATCAATGTGAAAAGTTCTTATCTAATGTGGGTCACCAAGAGGAAACCCTAATTCATCTCACTAGAAAAGGAATCTGCTTCAACTTCTAAAAAATGGGGGTAGATCATCAAGTGAGGGTCCACTAGCCCATCCGATGACCTACTTGACTTGACGAATTTAATTAGAATACAAAAGGCCCTTGGACATTTACATGCCGCACACACTTCTTAAGCTGCATAGCAGAAATTTTGTGTGAACAGAGATGGGTCTCAAACCCTAGCTATCATTGACTCAACTCCCAAATCATGTGTACATGATATAACCTTACTGTAATAGTCAACTCTTGTGCTCTGGGTGCAGATAGATCAATCCATGCCCAAGATGACTCAATAAGAACCCAAAGGAAGGATACAAATATCCAAGGTAGTGGTGAAGGGTGCTAGGTCCACTACAAACTCCTTGACTAAGGAGTATACCAAGATATTGACCCCAGGATCCATCTCGACTTCCCAACTAAGGTCCTTCATAACTGCCACTAGCCTGCATCACTCTCCTAAAGATGGTGCAATAAAATATTCATACAATCCAGAATAAAATAGAATAGAGGTAGGGATACCACCAATGCTACCTATAGTCTCAATCACTATTCCCTAATGCTCTACCTTTGCGGTTCTTGACCATTGCATAGATCTGATGGCTACGTCCCATGTTGATAGACTATAAACTCTAATATCAGTTTCTTACCCTTTTTATTAGGGTTTTATGGGCACTCTCTCTAATGGTGTCTAAGTACACCCCATCCATAACAACTACATAGTTCCCTCCAATGAGATGTGGCTCTGGAATAGGTACTCTATTGGTATGTTCCGTGTATCCTGATGATCTTGCTATGGAATGTTGTGGTTGTTGCTGACAAGATGCTTTTGCTGAATAAGCTTCGCAGGTGTTACTTATGTCCTAATGGGACCCCTAGGAGGAAACCCCATACTCCATCTGCTTTGATGTATCAAATCTCTATGGAGGTATAAATGTTAGATGACTCTACTACTTACTACTGCTAAGGTGGTTAATTGATTGGTGGCCTAAATAAAGACTATACAGAACTAAGTCCACATGAGGAGGAGGAGCTAACCTCCCCGACCTACTATCCTACATCTTCTGAATATGACTCCTCACTAGGTATCTCTGGCTTGTTGCATCTTCCCCTGGTCTCCTCTACAATGTAGAAAAACATCTTCAGATCCTTAACTGAGGTCTGATGGAGAATTAATGCATACTGCACCTCCCAAATCCAAGTTTAGGCCCCTGATGAACCTATGAATCGTAACCTTCTCATCCTTCATGTAGTTGGAATACTGAAGAAATTCCAGAAATCAACTCTCATACTCTGCTACTGTCATTGATCCTAGACGCAGGTCATGGAACTCATCTATCCTCTGCTAAATAAACCTCTTGGATAAGTATCTTCTCCTGAATTTCTCCTCGAAGAGCTCCCAAGTGACTATATCTAATTCTAAGTGAAGTTTCTTCTCCTTAGTCCTCCACTAAAAACCTTCTCCATCCCTTAGAAGATGAACCGCAACACAAGCCTTTGTGTTGCTATTACATGGGAAAAAGCTTTAAGTGACCCATTGTGGCTCACTAACCAATCATCTACTTGAAAACATCTTGTATCACAAGAATAAAGAGATGGGCGCAGCTTTTGGATCTCCCTGATATGATCTACAGTTGATGACTATCGACCCCTAGGTCTCTCTACATACTCATCCCTTCGCCTAGGGCTCCTAGATATGTTTCATGTGTCCTCAAACCATATCTCCATGTTCCCTCTGAGATGAATCTACTCTAGCTGACTCCACACAGGAGTTCTCTGCCCTATGCTCATTGTTGTGCCTTGAAGGGTGCTTGAGCGTCATGTAATGGCTCCCAATCACGCTGGCTAGGTTGTTCCCCAACTGCTCCACCCTATATAACTACGTTGACATCCTATAATGTATGTAGTATATGTGGTAGTATAGTGGTCACTTCCTGCTCTGGATGTGGTATATATAACTCCATTTGTAAGATAACCTCATCTTATTTGTGCCTCCTGCAAAACACAAGATGGGAGTTCGTTTACCATTCTAGGTTTTGTTTCAATTTTATAGGTTTTCTACTTTTTAAAAATATCATGTAAAGTTGTGTGATCTAATTGTAGGTTGTACTAAGTTAACTGTTTGTGTTTTCAAGTTTTCCCAAGGGTCCAAGCATTGAACCCATAGCTCTGATACCAAGTGTAACACCCACAAATTTCCCGCACAAACCCAAAACAACCCAATTGTTAGATTGAAAAATTTACGAAATAAATTTTTTTCCTAACACCGCGTTACAAATGGGGTAACCTTCAGCTAGGTTTAGTTAATTTCTTGGTTAATATTTTATTCATTTTTTTAATCAACATTTAATTAATATTATTTGATTTCTCAATTCGGGAGTAAAATCCCCTTGTTACAATCTTCATTTAATCTAGTAAAAAATTTGTAATGTCATTTATGAATTTATCATTTTAGGGCTAAGTCTAAACTTACCCTCCCATTAAGTTAAATACAAATAAATTTAATCCCTAATAAAAATACTGTCTAATTACCAAGGAGTAAATTAAATACAAGGTCAAGATATTTTATTTTAAGGGTCACCAACCAAACATTAAGGTCACAAAATAAATTTACCTCTTACACCCCTTAAGTGGTCCCATTCATAACTTACACATGCATTTTATTTAAAATATAATTTGACCTAATTCTCACCTAAATTTTGTAGGGATGTTTCTTATCCATTTGATGTACTAAATCTAGGCCATTGGATTTAGGGATTCAAACTAACCCTAACCCTCTTTTTAGAAAGCTTTTATTCATTCTTTTGACTTATTTCCTCATTTTTGGTTTGCGGGTTGGGAGGAGAAAAAAGAGAAGGAAGCTATAGAAAGATATTGGAGCTCAAAGATGGATACTCACCATTTCATTTTTTATTCTATTTTTAATTCTTTGTAGGGTTTGGTTATAATTTCATTTGTTATATAACAATTTCATTACATTTTTCCTATTTAGGTATATGAGCATTTTGCCCCATTTTAGATCTATTTTAAATTATGTATATTTATATATGATTTAGATGTATATACCAAAAGTATATGGGTGTGCATATGTGTGTGTGTGTGTGTGTGTGTGTGTGTGTGTGTATCTTTACATGAATGCCCCGTTCGGCGTTTACCCTAGTTCTTGTCGCAATGACCCTTTTTGTTGAGCGTCGAATGGCTGTGTGTAATTCCGTTGTCTTAGATCTTGTCTCAGTGATGTTTTAGAACCTTCCCTCTCCTTCTTGCATTCTCAAGTCATTATTGACACCTCTGTGTGTGGACTGTGTAATGTCCTGTGCGTTAACCTATTTAAAGGAGGATCTTGTTGTCGCATAGTTAAGCTGGATCTTTGGCCATTATTGATGTGAGTAGAAATTATTTATATTTATAGTATATAATGATAACAATGTTGTTTTAATTTAATTATCGATTGGCCTCTATTTTATAGTGTTATTGGTTTACATTATTGTCGAGCTGGTATATACGTCTTTGTTAATATGATTAATAATTATTTTAAGTGGTAATAATAATAATAATAATATAATAATAATTAATAATATTAACAATATTATTATTTTAATTATCGATCGACGATAACTCATTATTTTTATTGTCGATTGTTATCAACTTTATTATTAATTATCGTTAAGCGATTTTATTGTTTGGTTGGTCGCTTTGCAGAATGAACCCCGTTCCGCGCTGAGGAAGGGGTTACCCGTCTTGGTGCCATGGTCGTTCCTTGCTTCGTGTTTTCTTTTGAATGTCAACCTCTAGTTTTCTTCGCTTGGTCGCTTAAGCCTATTCGCATGTTGTTTTAATCATTGTGGGTAATGGAGAATTTGATTCTTACTTCCCCTAGCTTGCTCGTGTGTACGTGATTTAATTTTTCTCGGGTTGAATAGTAATCATACAAAAATTCTTATACCTTTTTAGCTTATGAGAACTGTTTGGGTAATCTTGTAACTCCTTTTTACATTTTTATTAATATAATCTTCTTTCGTATGCTTTGTGAGCTTACCTTAGTAGAGATTTTGTTTATCCCGTATCTTTGATTAAGGAGGGGCTCGTGGGGGGGGCACCATGTCATGGTGGAGACTGCCCAGTTTTTATTAGAAACTTTTAAACTTCTTTCACCTACCCTTCACTGCCACCTTGGCCGACCAGGTCCATTCGTATGTCTTGTTGCAAGTAAATGGCGTTTGGACTCCTCCCAACCACTGAACTACAAATAGTTATGGTATTTAATGTTTTCTACCTTGCGTGAGGGAGATGGGAGTGGGTGGAGTCCTGATTTTCCTTCACCACGATCTCATTTTTATTCTTTTATTCAATGCGTATGGGTGATTCCTTCTCCTGGCACGTTTTCTCTGCCTCTTTCTTGACTGCGTGAATGTTGGGTTAGGAAAAAACTGATCAGCTTCGACACTTGTTGGTTCCTTATTGGAGATCCTTCTCTTCTTACCTTGCGCGCGTGGATGGATGTCCACACCTATTCCAAACTACCATTTTGACCTGGTTGCGTGGGCAGAGAGGCCATCGAAATCATTTCTGTCAAGGCATTTTTCTTCATAGTTCCTCCTTGGGCGCAGTGATTTGTTTATCTGGGGCGTTTGGTCTGATTTCTGCCCCTTGCTCGTTGGAGGTAGTTTCCTGTTCTAAACTGCAACTACTATTTTTTTTATTTTTTATTTTAGGCTACGTGAATGCTGGTAAAGGCGTCCTGATCAGGTTTGACCTGTTAGTTGTTTTGATGACCTTTGTTTTGTGAATATCCAGCAAGGATAGCATCCCGTGAGACTACATCTCTTTGTGGCGTTTTGTCAAACACTTTACCTGCATTTTGTTCTCCCTCATTCTGCTTACATGGCCCCTTGAGCCACCTATGAATCCTTTTGGCAGATTGGGTTCCCCTTGTGCTGAGATGGATATTTTGTTCTTCTCTAAATCGCACCTTTTGACGCAGGTTGGGAGTGTTCTTTCAAGGTTGTGGAGTCTGATTTTTTTCCCCTGTCAGACTTGTTTCCCTTTTTAAAGTTTGTGGGCTTCTCCATTAAACCCAATTTGGGTATTTACTGCAGTCTTAGCAGTCCTTGAGACTTTTTTTATTTCTTCCCTCTGGTGAAACTCATGTTTTTGGTAGCTCTCTGCCTGTGTGAACGTAGGCTTGAGTGGATTGTTGGTGTCTTACATGCCATGGATGGAAGCTCAACTAGAGGGTTGTTGTGCTAGACGTTGAGGTGTTTGGGTGCCTTGTCGAAGCTGGAGGAGTAGGCAAGATATTTCTACACCTTGCTACTATTACTATATTTAAGTTATTGTGAAATCGAATCACCTTTTTCTTGCATTGATTTGTCAATTGGACGCCATGATGGGAGATCTCCCCTTTCTGCTTGTTTTCTTCCTGTTTTAGCTTTTATCATTGTCAGTATGTTGGTGGAAAGCATGCATGTGCCCTCTCCTCTGGGCATTATGTTTCTCTTTCTTGAGTGATAGACCTTCATCTGTTTGTTTATGTATTTCTTCTTCTCTGTGATTGAGTTGCAAGTTATTATGTTGATCCAACTAGTATTTTCATTATCATTGAAGTAAGTTTACGATAACTATGAAGCTCCTCCCTAGCACCCAAGTTTGTCTTTCTTTGTCTTTTGACATTTTTTGTTAACTCCTTCTCAAGTCCCTTTGATAACCTTTTGGCATCGAGAAAGAAAGGTTGTAGGATTAGTGTGATCAATGCTTGGGCTAGCCAGGTTAGAGATTTGGTATTAAAACTTTTAGAATGAAAAGGTTTGTGTGCAATGCATTTCCGTCTCATGTGTTTAGACTCTTGTATTATCTTTCATCTTGTTTATAGGCTTTTAAGGCCATCCTCAGGAAGTACCTTGACCATCCCTATCAACTTGAACCGTAACTAGCTTTTCGGATCAACTAAGCTCGAGGTTTCATTGTGCGAATCCAGTACCTCGTTGACACTAGAATAGTTTTGGTCTAATCCCCCTCTCAGAATTATTGTTGATGGCGATCTTCTATTTTCCTAACTTGCATTCTTTCTCCTTTATAATGTTAACACTATTAATTAATATTTGTCGGTTTCTATGCACGTAATTACCTTAATATTTTGTGATGGAAATTACCTTAAACGTGATTAATCTTCGGGAAAAACTCATCTTGCATTTGATAGTCTTATGGATTCATAGCAGAAGGTTTTGTTTTGTTAATGTCACTTAGAAATTTATGTTTGTATCTATGTGTGACGGTTGGTTGTGTTATGAAGGGTTGAATTATAATATTGTTGTTTTTTAAAAAAAAAAAGTAATTTATTTTAAATTAACTGAACTTTAGAATTACTGTGGAGGTTTGTAAATCCTTAGTGATATAAAAATTTGGCTGACGTTTTGTATACTCTTTTTTTTACGGAGTTCCCTTCTTCTCTTGCGTGTTATTACTAGCCTTTAAGGCATTGGCCCTTCTTGAATGATTTGGGAATCTCTTAGAGTTAATGGTCAAGACTAGTATACTTTGCCTTCGCTTCGAAACTTATGTTGTGTCGTGTCCGTGTATCTAATTTCAGTGATATGCACTATGTGATTACAGGAATGAAATTCTAATATGCTTGGCCTTTCATGTTAATCTGTGAACATTGTGGTTCCTCTTGGTTAGGCTGATCAGCTCTTGTCTTTTAGAAATCTTATATTAAAGCCTATGCTTTTGGTATCTTTTGGTAATTTTAGATGGATGGCATGTGTGACAAACTTCAATCTTGTAAATATTTAATTGTTGATGGGAATCTTGTTTCTTATAGATTGTTTATTTCTTCTTATAAGGCCAAGAGCCATTCTCGTACAATTGTTATACTTTCGTTGCTTTTGTTCATAATTGAAGTACAAGGTCTTTTCATCTTTGATTGGCATGGTAGATACTTTATGATAATTTGAGGTGTTGTTGTGTTTAGGGCATTGACCCAATTCTCGTAATAGAGTGTTTCTTTCATGGTATTGTTAGACTTTAGTTATGGTGGCTTTGTGTAGCCTTATCTTGCTCAGTTCTCGCGAACTGACTCTTGTGAAAAAAAAAAAATTGTTGCAGATGGATTATGCGGGTAGATGAGGGATAGACTCGTAGACTTTTGCATCAACCTCAGTTGAGAAGTTCTTTTGCATGAATCCTCTTTATATTGTTCAACTATTGATAATGTCCAATGGAAAATTTAGAAGAGGATCATTGTCTTAGTATATTGTATCGTGGGTTATGTCACCTTAACTTTGGAAACCTTGAATTGTCTGTCTATCTTGGAAAATTTAAGAAAATTGGTTTACCTCTTTGTTGAGTGGCCTTAATGGATTATCAGTATTCTAAGAGTTGATGTGACCTTGTTTTGTTTTCGTAAATGAGTATTGTTAAACTTTACCCTTGTGAATAAATGTTGAGTTAAATCTTTCTAAGACTTAGTAATAATGTGTCATAAGTAAAATAAAATGGGTTGTTTAATACTTATAGAAGTTAAACTAAAATTTATATTGCAAATAAATTAATGTAGAGGTGACCAACTTGAGGACATGTAATTCCATAAGTGATCAAAGATGAAACTATCCTTTGTTAAGTAACATTTTATAACTTGATATCCCTAGCTACACTAATGAACACTATTCCTTTTATGGTGGAATTCTTAAACGAACTTAAGGGAAATATATGGTTAGTTCTGGAAGATAATAAGATTTAATAAGCGGGAGAAAACAATTTAGAAACCACGCAATCTATCTCTCAGCCATTGGAAGGTAAATTGTTTTATTTTATAAAACTCATTTAGTAAAGCCTAAGTAAAATCTTTAATAATTCTGGTTAAGTTTTCAAGCTTCAATTAAATCTTGGTAATAACTAATGAGGTCTTAAAGATGATTTCAACTCGACCTTCTCCCTCTAACCTTTTTCCAAGGTGCTTTGTTTTTCTTCTCTTAAGTGTGTTGAACACAAACCCATGTTGTCATATGGGCATGAACGAGTTCTAGTAGCGTAAGTGTGAATAGATGGCCTTGTGGAATTAAATTACCCCTTTTTCTAAATAAACAAATTAAGCAAATAAAGGTCATAATAGAGAAGACTTAAAGCAAATTTCTCTTCAGAGTAAAAGTAAGAAACTTAGCGTTATAAGAGGAATTGTACGAATCATATCTAGAGTCCTAGAAAACTTAAGTTAAAGATTGAAAGATGTCTTATCAAAATAAATAACCTTCAATAATTTCTCATTGTGGCTTACCCTATCTGTAAGTGTATTATGTGGTGGTTTCCTATGTTGTCTTGTCAAAAAGAAAAGTGAATTATCCTTGATGGGTGTGAACATTTCTGTGTTACCTTTGTGGTCATCCTTGCATCGAGTTGTTCACAGAGTTAGTTGTAACCTTGGTGGTGACATGTTGTGTCATGTTTTGTGTCAATCAAGTCAAAAAAAAAATTATCCTGTATTTTACTGTGTTGTTAGCGTGTGTGAATTTTTGGGTAAAAATGATTAACAAGTTATATAGTGTAAGGGAGGAAAAGTCAAGGCCTTTCTATTTTTTTTACCTATTCAAATAAAAGTCAAATTAAGCAAACTACTAAAATTTCTCATTCAACCTACTATAACTAGTAAGGAGAAGATTTTCTTCATTTTAAGAATTTTAACCATCTACTTTCTTCCCTTCAACATGGCTAGAAATGTAGCTATAATTTAAATACTTCAACATGACTTCTTTCAACAAAACAAAAGTAACTACTCCCTTTATTTCACAACAAATTATAAAAATCCATTTTAAGTAACAAGTATATTTTTAGCAAGATCATTAATCTTTTAAAAATGAACAATTCACACTTTAGAGGTAATAAAATAAACTTGGGTTGAAAGAACTTTATTTCCATTTTAATTTGATTTAAAAGTTTCTACTTCATTTAAGAGTGCAAGATTTGGTGGTTTTCTCTTACAAGAACTAACACATTTTCAAATGAAAATTTATCATTCAAAACAATCTTAGTAGAGTTTACAAGTTGGAGGGATTTTTAAAGTAACAATGTAATTTTCCTTTGCCCATTTTCCATATACATACTTTTGAAAACTTGATACAAGCCAACCATTTTACAACACATTTCCAAGAGATTGAATTGTTTTTTAAAATACAAGTTACAAGCCCTCCATTCAAAATGGAGACAACATGGTAAAATTTTTACAAAGAGAGATTTTTCTTTTTTTCTCCAAATGCAACTAAGACCATTCTTCAATTGAGCTCAACATTCTTCCAAAAGTCCAAACAAATCAACCAAAATGGGGGAGTAGGAAACACTCTCCACCCAACCAATAATCCAATGAGGAAAAGAATCCTTCTTCCTCATTGACATCCGAGCCCCAACAATGAAGCAATGGGAAGTATAAGGCAAGCCATTGACAACTTAATAAGGACTCCATAGTCAAATTCAAACACACATTCAACAAAACAAGAAACAATAGAAAAAAACATTTCCACACACACAAGTATTCCCAACACAATGACTCTAAACTCAAGCCAAGAAAGAGAAAGGAACATAGGGAACATGTGCCTCCCAAGGGTTTGGGTGCCTATCTTAAAACCTCCAAGAACTCAATTGCAACCCACACAACTCTTATACATCCCTTGAAAAAAAATAACTCTTATGCCTCCCTCAAGACAAACAACTCTTATGCCTCCCTCACTCTTATGCCTCCCACTATAAAACAACAAGATAAGCACATTTTACTTATCATAAGGTGGGACACCCCAACCCAAATCCTTCCTAAAATGCCCAATAAAAACTCTTATGCCTCTGTAAAAATTATCCCCATTTCCATTTTCTCCTAGACAACCTAAGGGCCATTCTACTTCCCAAAATCACACATGCAACAACCAATCATTCAAAAACCTATGCACAAAAAATTAGCAAAAGAAAATATGGGTGAAGACCCTCCCTTTCCACTACAGCAGTTTCCAATCCACAAGAAAGTTCCAAGCCTTTTTCCAAGTCCAAGCAAACATAATCCAACTCCAAGTTCCAAACAACACTCTCAAAGCAAGCTTCTCCCCAAAATCAAAAGTCCCAAAAATAAAACAAGTAACCCCTAAATCCTCAAACAAATTAGAATAAATAGAAAAGAGAGGAGAGAGAGGTGATGTGGCTCCATGTAGGATGCCACATCGTTTCTCTTCCATTCCACATCACAAGGTCAAAACCCAATCTCCAAAGCACAATAAATTTTTTGTTGAGGGAATCAAAACCCTTTTAAACACTCAAACCCAAACCCACACCCCTAAAGGACACAATTAAAGTTTCTTGTAAGAAAAGTGTAATTAATTGCTCTTTTTCTCCATTGAAAAACACATAAAAAGGCCTAAAATAAGCCCCTCACATCATAGGCATAGTGGGTGGGTGGCTTTAAGAGGTGTGGGACAAGCTTAACTTGTCTCACAAGCCTCCAAATTTGGCTTGAAAGTCAAAATCCGAAATTTTAATGTAAGGTTGAGTACACACCACTAAAAATAAATTAAATCCCCTTCAAATCCAACACAAACCAAGACCTACCTACTCACATTAATTACCCCCCTTTTGTCACATTCTAATTTGCAATAACTAATCAAGTTTAATTATCTTAAAAGTAGTACTTAACAACAATAATAAAAGTGACTCCAAAATAATAACAAAATACAATTACTCATAAATAAATAAAATCAACAAGGAAAAACCACAATTTTACCCAAGGTCACATTTGAGGCCACCTCGTAATGAGAATCTCGTAATAATCTAACAACAATAACATCATACATTTACACTATTTGCCACAGCGACTTCTTGCCAATACTCCAAATTCCTTCACTGTTGGTCTACTATCCCCCCCTTTTTTTTGTGTTGCAAATTCCTGCAAAACTCAAACGAATACCTTTCTGGCCTCGTGGCCATATTAACAACATCGAGATAATAAAAATCACGCATATACATATCAATTCATATCACTAAATATCACAACTAAATCATCACTAAAACAAGTAATTCACCAATTTGTTCACAATTTCAAATATTTCAATTTTATCAATTTACCAATTAGTAATAAGATCACAAAATCAACTAAATCATCTAGCAACATCTATATATTACATCCAATGTGTCAGTACAATAGTAGCTCAAGATCATCAAATATTGATATGTCCATCCATGCATATAATCCATCCTATAAATCATGTCATAAGTCTAAAAATCCATATTGTCTATTAAATAAGCGAATCAAATATTACAATGTCTATCTATGAATGCCTAAAATATGATAACAATGTCTATAACTCCAATCCAAAGTAAGCAGAAGCACAATAATATAAATGTTGAAGAGGAATGGGCACTACAACACACAAAGGGAAATTGATAAAAAAGAGTCAGACTGATAAATAATTCCAACATCCATTTTAAAACATAGGAGAAATGGGGTCTATTTATTTTTAAGGAGTGAAAAATGATCCAAAACAAGATTTCTGAATAATATATCTTTGGAAAGTCTTGAAAATATAATTTGAAAAGTTTTCAATAGTTTTTAGTGTTTTACATGGGGTCTTTATAGCATATATGGGCTTCCAAATATACAATGATACCCAAATTGCTATCATCCCATCATTTTTTTTTCACTTTGTTTCATCATCTTTTCTAGTGGATTTGGTGGTTCTCAAAATAGGTCAACGGGCTAGGAGATATGACCCCAACAAGTAACACTAAATAAAATAAAATAAAAATAATATAATAGATTTCATATTTTTCATCTTCTATATTTTAAAAATCCATCCCTAAGGTGGATATGAAGGATTTCCATATAGTGTGACCTTTTTACCCCTACAAAACCCTTCCTATTATATTTATATTAGTTTTTCATATTATTTACATATAAACCAAGTGGTCAAATAATATCCCTAAATGTTAGGATAAAAGTTAGGTTAAGACATTGTTAAGTGGATCCGACCAAGTTGGCTATGCCGAAGTTGTATTTTGTTTCTGCAAGTCGTTGATGCTTCCCTACTATCTAACAGAATTCTCTTGTATATATTTGATTTTTGCATCATTTTAATCAAGGTAAGGAATTCAAATATTTCTATTATCATATCTTCCTTTATTGGTATTCAACTTTTCTGCATTGTCTCATTACCGTCATTGTTATCAGAGCAAAAGGAAAATGGGGAGAATCACATCAAAGCGTAGTGAGGACTAAATAGGTTTGGCGCATTCGTGGTGACATTTTTTGGGATTATTCACATAGGGGACCATGTAAAACACCATTATGGCCCTCCAGAGAACTGTAAAAACTGCTGGCTTACGTCAGGAACATCATCATCCGACCACTACGCTATATCAAAGAATTTTTCTTCTTCCCTCAATTTAATGTTCATGTGCAAGACATTGTTCTTGTGCACCACACATATTCATATTGATATGTGGATTTATCTCTAAAGAAGAGAACCATTCCTTGGCCTTTTGTTGTTTGGCATAGAACCGACCAACATTAAAGTCTGTTTGAACTTGTCATCAATAGCTAGGTCCGAATCTGAACCTGTAGGACATGAGAATTTATAAAGACTTATAATTGATAACATCTCACATCTAACAGTACATGGATGATGTAATAGTGTGGTGGTAGTTTCAAGAACATGCGTAGAATACCCTCCTGCTAATTTCCACAATAAAAAATTTGTCTATAGAGGAGACCGTTTTCCTTCGGTTTTATTGTCTGTATTAATCAACAATGAATTTAATGTTGAAATGTTGATGGATCTAGCTGTCATGGAATTTGTATGCCACCCCCTGATTATTTCTTGTTAACATAAAGTTTGAAAGAGCGCGGTAAAAGGCTTAGAATCATCCTTGCTGCGCTCTGTTCACCATGACCCTTGCTTTCGGTGTTGTTTTGTCTTGTGCTTTTACTAGCAGAAAAGATAATTTTGTAGTCGGTTACACCTACCAAAGTTATGGTTTTTAATTCGTATTGCATACGTACATGGAATAAATTAGTGAGAAAAATGGACCTGTGCGCAATGAATAGGAGATCAGAGGACATGTGGAGATTGTTCAAATCAAATGAGCCTCAAAATCATATCTACTAATTAAGTAGCAACATACTAGAGGTTGGATGGTACATAGAAGTTGGAGGACAATTTGTGTCTTCTTATGATTCACCTATGATGGGGTCACACTATTGCTTTGGTGATAATTTTGTTTTTTGTTTGTGTTCATATTTTTTTGTTCATGATGTTGTTTTGTGGTGTGTTTTTCTATAAAGTTGTAGAGCATTTTGCATTTTGGTAACTCTTGAATGAAGGACATTGTGAGGAGAAAAAGTACTAAAGTAGAGCTTGGTTCTTGTGTAAAGGGTTTGTAGAAATCTGATAAACCACCGAAGTGTACAGTTGACACATCAGGCACCTCTAGGTTTGTGGTGAACCTGTAGTCAAAAAATCATATGGGTTCGTGGTAATCTAGGGAAACCAAAAAAACCACTAAGGTGTTCTAAGAGATGAATGTGCTCAAGTCACTTCCAGGTTTGTGATAATCATGTAGGGAAAAACCAAGGTGTCACCAAGACCAAGAAGCCACAGAGATGTCATGCCACCCAAAAGGTGAGCATGCTACATGAAGAGTGTAAAAAACTCTTTACTCTATTTGGAATAAGGGGGGTTCCATGATATAAAAATATGATGTTTTAAAAACAATGTATTAAGGAGGGGAATGTTAGCATAAATGTTAGGTTACTACATTGTTAAGTGGAACTGACCAAGTTGGTTATTCCTACGTGGAATTATGTTTCTGCAAATGGTTGAGGGTTTGTTCCTCTCTAACTGAATTCACTTATATATATTTATTGTTTGCATCATTTTAATCAAGGAAATGCATTCAGATCTTTTCTGTTATCGTCTTTGCCTTCATTGGTATTATAATTTTCTACATTTCCTCTTTTCCGTCACTAAAGTACAGGAAATAAGATATGATGATGAAAGATTAGAAGAATATGAAAATACAGAAGTGGTATGGACTAAATTAGAGGGGTGGTAAACCTTTTGGTTTTACAAATCTCTATATCAAGCCATGGTGACACAAAGAACAAGAAAGGAACTTAGAAAATCACATACATACCCTAAGATGACCCTAGTGTTCAAGAAAACAACAAGCCTAACAAAAGTGGCTACAAAAGGCCTTAAATTAGTGAAGCATTCCATCAAAATAGGGTTAAAAAAATGTATCAAGTGTAATTAATTTTAAATAGGTATATGAGATGATACTATAGTAACTAAGTTTGTAAAAAAAAAAGATTTGTATTCGAGATCATATAAGAAAACTGTACATTTATAGAAATCAAAATAATATTATTTAGATACATGAAATTGGAAATATAAATGATGTAGAAAGAAGTACTTAGTTGGTTCAATTGATTATGAACATTTTTCGATGAGTGATTTGGAATAGGAACAAATTAGTCTATAAACTAGAAAAAATAACTTTTATGCATCTGGAGCTTCTTGAGCAAGACTATACTAAATGGTCAAGACTAGATATTATAAACTGAACTAATAGTATGGTTTTCCCATGTAGAGGGTGGAAATTTGTAACTTGTATTGTCATTGTGTGTCATTATTTATTTCTCTTTGATATCTTCAATTTCACATGAAACATTAGATGTTGCATGTAAACCTAGAAAATAAACCATATCATGTAACACACTGAGACAATAATTAGATCTAACGTTAAGAATGTAAAATTATTGAATTAGACTTACTTTAGTAATCACCTCATTCTTTTTTCATGGATAAGTGATGCACTACATTTGAAAATCAATGTAATTGATCGTGCTTTTTGTTGATGCGCATGAAAATATCCCTTGACCTAGATTGGCCCTTGTGCTTCAACATCAATAGTAGGGTATGTTACTTTATCCCAATAAAAATCCTTGTGCATTGATGACTAATTCATAATGTCCCCTATGTTGTGTATGTAATATTCAAATGTATCTCTTGTTCCCTTAGCTCAGTATGAGTTTTCTAGATGATAAATGCCTACATTAGACTTGTATATACATGAGTTATAATTTTCAAATTTGGACCTTAGTGGTAAGAAAGGCTAGCCTAGAAAATAGAATTTTGAAGATAAGAGAGTAAAAAATGGGCCCATAAAGAGAAAACAACTGAAAAGCAAAAGCGGTGAAGAGTGGACAGATGGGTCGGGACCGTATTTATGATTATGACCTTGTTATATGGTTTTGTACCAAGTTTATATAAAATAAATAAATAAAAGATAAATTCCATATATTTATGTAAGGTGGCTCAAAATCAAACCAGAAACATGAGACAATATAGAAAGGGTTAAATCAAGCCATTATGAGCAATATAACAAGATACTTATGCCACTAAGGCCGTGTTTAGTTGCTCAAAACTCATGTCTATAAAATATGATTAAAAAATATGTAATAATGATCTTTTATATATTTTGGTGTCTATATGATCATTTCTAGCCTCATCCTCTTTTCATCAACTCCTTATTATTCTCTTTCTTACTAGGCTATCTTATTGATTTTACTTTGATTTCTATTGTTTCCTTGGGTTTATCTTTTCTACTCCTAATTTTTGGTATTTCGTAATTGTTTGAATTTAATCTAATAGATCCATATTGTATAAATATATCAACTTGCATTGTGGACTATCTACCCATGATCCAAGTGCCTCAAGGTTTTGGACCTTGCTCATTATCATGTTTTGCCTTGTTCATGTTGGTTTAATTTCTAATACAATCCTCATTTGAATTCAAGTCTCCAGAAAGCTATAAAAAAAAGGTGCACTAGTACATTTAGGCTCAGGGATGAGCACATAGGAAGGATTCATATTAAATGTGAAAGGAAAGAATATTACTATTTCTAAAACATCATATGCCAAAAATAAAAGTTTAAGCATATAGCTTGAATTACTAATTGTTTGCATCTATGTAAAAGATAATGATTGAGACACTTGTAGCAGATGGGATCACTTTTTGCTTGCATTGTACCTATATGTTGATTTCCACCTTTTTCTTTGGTTGAGGTGGTTGATATTATCAAGGAATCTCATATTTGTTATGGTTTAGCATGGGGCCAAAGTTAAATAAATTTTGTTTCCTTACACATTATGTAGACCTAGAGGAAAAAATAGGTTTTTGTGTAATGCCCATTCTTTGTGTGCTCCAGGCAGGCGGCCTATCCCCATAGCACGGGGCTCCAAAACTAGAATAAAATAAAAATTTCTATGTTATGGTAGTTGGCAGTGGTTGAAGCGCCTTTCCTCCTGGTGGGTGGCTGCACCTGCCCATTTATTAAAACTTTGACTAACCACCTCCTGTCACGTGGTCTTCCTCTCTGCCCAAAAACCACGAATGCTTGTTTTGCACTCCATCAGCTGTTGCAACAGATGAATTGATACAGCACGTGTTCTGGATAGTGGATTCGTCAAAAAGGTGAAATGTACAGGTAGTTCAGTGGAGTCACAGGCCTTAGGATGCTCTTCCGTGAGTCTGGTTTCTCTCCTTGCTATGGCTGAAGCTACAGGCTAGTTTTCAGCAGGCGTTTTTCCTCCTGGGTGGGTCCTTGGTTCGAATGGGGGCCGAATGTTTTGTTGCTAAATGATGTTCTGGTTGCAGCCGCCTGTTACTTCAACTCCTTAGTCGTGGAGGTCAGAATGAGTTAAGCGTGACAGGTTCTGCAAGGCGTCCCCAGGGAGCCTTTCGGTGTTGCATCATGCTGTTCTGGTTGCAGCGCGACCACAGCCATGACCAGGCTGTTGCAAAATCTCACCGCTGTAGTTGAAGAACGGGATAAAGTTGTAGTTTGGGCTGTCTTGCCTTCTCATTTTGGAAAGTCGCTTCTGTCCAGGTGGCGGATTCTCAACATGGAAGAAGCTCGATCAAGTCTTGAGGCAAGTTTTGCCAGGTGAGGCGATGAGATCGTGTTCACCTCTGATTCCTTGCTGTTCTGGCCATGGGTTTGACTATGGCGGTTACAGATGTAAGCTACAAGTTAGGGAGGTAGGCGTGTTACCTCCACGTCCTTTGGCGTGCTGATCTGGTGTGTTCTAGTTCGGGATCCACAGCAACTGCCCGCATCATTATTTAGCTTGGCAAGCAGGCTTGTTAGCAGATCGTAGGAGCCGGGTTGAGCACTCCAACAAGCAGGCGGTCCAACCTTGCTGATATCCATTCAGCATTGTTTACACCCAATCGAATTTGGTGCACTGCTCCTTGGGTTGGAGACAGACCACACCCGCATGGCACAGGAGATCTATGCAATGTCGGAGAAAATGTCTTGGGAGAGTGAAGGTAGCAGGATATTTTCTTTCAGATCCAGATCTGTACTGAGTTGTCCTTCGAAATTGACCTTGGCAGTGAGTTTGAATAAATTTGTTGGTAACCATAAGGCCAGTTATCTCCTTGGCTGTAGCTGTAACAGTTGTTTTATGCAAAAAGGAAACTCGAAGTTCAGTGGAAAGGATGTTAAATACGTTTCTCAGTGGTTGAGCAAGCAGTATGAGTTGTTTTTGTTTTGTGCAGAGTTTAGGTTTTGAGGTTTTCAACAAATTGGTTAATCAAACCAGAATGGAACTGTTGAGTAAGGCCACTCTTCCATCATTATGCATAATCAAACATGAAGGGGGTCCTTAAGATGTGCTCAAAGCCTTTCAAAACACAAAAAAAATTTTGAACCAGTAACAGAAGTCTGTATCAGCTTTTCAAGAAAATAGGTAGAAGTTGAGTCTATAACAGCTTAAGGAAGACGTTAAAGCTCTGGAATCTTGCACGAATGGCAACATTATCTTCTTGAAGTTCGAATCACAGTCGGGTAGACGCTAAAGACAGGTATATCTCAATAATGGGAAGCAAATGTTGTTCACGCTTCTAATTTCAAACTTGGGTCATTGTTAGAGAAGCTGGTGAGTCTCTATCGAGCTCTAATCCCTCAAAATGCTCCTAACTCGATGAAGAAGTGCAAAAGATAGTTCTTGTCTTTTGACATTCCTGTCTCTTGAACTTGCTAGGAAAGGTGAACTGACCTTCTTGAGTTTTCAAGATTGAAAGGCCAACTTAGGAAGTCGAAGGGGTGGCTCGAGGTTCTTTTGAAGAGTGAGTTAGTGTTGTGTGGAATCATGATTAAATAGTTAAGAAAGGTGTTCGAGAATTGGACTGAGAATTATAGAAAATACAAGAGTTGAGAGTGAATGTTTTCACCGAGATTTTGATGCTGTCCCCAAATCTGATGAAGGAAAAGGTTGTGTTTCATCACGGTAGATGCCTACCCGAGCCAGGAGCGTGGTGTAATCAATATGTCTTATGTCCGAGCTTCAAATCATGGGGTTGGCTTTGTAGCTGTTTTTCACTGCGTGAATGTGGTGATAGCTCGAGCTCGCAAAGCACTTTGGGTTAAAGGCAAGCAACGGCATTGAAACAATCATATGGAGATGGCGTTCTAAACCAGGCATGTTAAGACTAGCCCCCTGAAATATTTTGCTTTCCTTTTTCAACTGCATGAAATAAATGATCTACTACCTGAAATGACGCTTTAAGATGGAATATTGTGTTTGATTCTATCGATTGTCCTTGATTGTATTGGTTTCTTTATTTTTCTGTTCCTTCTCCTGAATCGTTGTTCCTTTCATGATTGGTTTGCATAGGGGAAAATTGTTGTTATCTTTACTTTGTTATAATTATATCGCTGAGAACAATGTTGTACTTGCTTTGTTTATTTTGGATCAAATCATCTAAAATGGAAAGAGACATTCTTATGAAACATGGAAGCTTAAAAAAAAAAATGTTACCTTTCAAAATGCTTGGTTATGGCTACCCTAAGCGATATCAAATCAATAGAAGCTCATAAATGCTTGGGTCTGATTTCTGCTCGATAGTAGATACTTCCTGCTTTTTGCTTCCTTAGGGGGTTTCCTTCATTAGTACTTCTGCCCCCACTCGAATGCTTCTTTCCTCTTTGGCTTGTTCCCTTGCTTGTGCTGACAAGATAGTTATCACCTTTCAGATCTACTGAATGTAGACTTACCGCTGGATAAAACACAAATGCATGTATATTTCTTTTGCGGTGTTTTATCATCATTGATAAGGAATATCAAAAAATACGGAAATCTGGGTCCTTAGCTAGAGTGGCTCTTGTTTTTATTAGTTGTAACACTACTCCTTGATTACCTTTCTATTGAATGTAATTTGTTGCGTAAGTGAGAGTCCTGCTGGAATGAATTGAATTGATATTGTACAACATTTTACACATAGTGCTATTTGGTCTTGGATAATAGTATGTATGCTATTTATGAAGATTACGAATGAAGTTTGTTTAGGCTTTCCATTTAAAAGTTGTCATGCTTGCCTACCTAGAGTGTAGCCTGCTTGTGAGCTATTTTGTTTATTACTCGTTTCCTAATAAGGCTTGCGGCTTGTAGTTTCTTCAATAATCTATTCTGGTATTAGACATTAGGAAGGAAATTAAGAAGGAAATTTCATTATTGTCCTCAATGCCCGAAAGTAGATCAATGGGATTCAGGATACAACCTTTAGCAATAAAAAGTTCTAGGAAGAGAGAATCCTAGTTGCAAACCAAAGAAATTAGAGAGAATCCTAGTTGTTAACGTTTATTACTTTTAAAAGACCTTGTAAGGAAGAGGCGGTAGACCTCTTGTTTAGTTTGTAACGATGGAATGTTTCCTTTGGGGTCACGTATCCCTTTATTGCTATGAAACATCCTCCTGGAAGGACTGGGTAACTATGTTTTGTTTCGCGTCTTGATCGTAACTAGTATGTCCTTGACTCTCAAGTTTTTTCTTTCCCTTTTATGGTGGATGGTTTGAATATTAGATTTAAGTCACGTAATCCATACGGTTGCATGATCAAAATTCTCTATACTATTGACCTTTCGTTCCTATCCCATGAGTTCCTGGATTGTTTCTTTGTTTTGTGATATACTGCTAGTTGGAATGTTTGACTTCCTCATTGTTGGCTGGTGTAGATCCTTACCTCGTGTGAAAAGTAGATTATTGGTTTGTGCTTTGATCCTATCATGAAGTAGAACATTCCTTTCATGTCAATTGTTAAATGTTAGCTTATTATTTCAATGTATAGACTTAACATGCTCAGTTCTAGCGAACTGACTCTAGTTAATATTTGTGCAGATGGATTATGCGAGTAGACTAGAAGAAAAGAGTGTAAAAGTTTCATCTGTACCATTATGAAGTTCCTTGTAAAAATGTCCAATGTGTTGTAAATTGTGTAACATTGCTTGTAAAGAGAGTTGATATGACCTCTTGCCTGGTATTGTTTGGTAATGGTGAAATAAAGTGTCTTGTTCATGTGTAGTTAAGCTTGAAATTATCCTTGTGAGAAATGGCTTTCAATCTTTACATTGATATGAGTATTGTAAAACTTTGATCTTGAGAATAAATTGTTAAGTTAAATCTTTCTAAGACTTAGCGACAACATTTTATAAGTAAAGTAAAATGAGTCAGTTAACCCTTAAAGAAGCTAAACAAAAATAATAATTTTATATTCAACAAATAAATGTAAAGGTGATCTATTTGAAACCAAATACTTCCATGAGTGATCAAAATGAAAACATCCTTTGTGAAGTAAACATTTATAAATTGATACCCCTAGCTAAACTAGTGAACACTATCCCTTTGGGGTGAACCCTTAAACAAGCTTAAAGGAAAACAATGGTTGGTTTCTGGAAGATATTAAGATTTAGTAAGTAGGAGAAGACTTTAAGTGAACTACTCTACAGTGTTTAAGAAATTAACTTAGTTGGTGTGATGAATTTGTGCAAATCATGTATTGAATTCTTCTGAAAACTTAAGTCATGAACTATAGGGAGTCTTATCAAAATAAATAACCTCCGATCATTTCTTATTGTGGCTTGCCCTAGCCGTGAGTGTGTCATGTGGATTGGACTTTCATGTTGTCTTGTCAAAAGAAGAGTACAATTGTCCTTGATAAGTGTGAACGTTTCCGTGCTGACCTTGTGGTCTTCCCCGTAACAAATGATTCCAAGTGTTGGTTGTAACCTTGTGACGACATGTTGTGTCGTGTTGAGTCAAAGCAAGTCAAAAAAAAAGTTATCCTGTATTTCACTGTGTTGTTCTTGTGTTGGTAATTTTGGTGCGTTACACTTTGGTATCAGAGCGTAGGTTCATGCTCTCGAACCTATGGGCCGGATTGGTGTTGTATGGTGATGTTGCATGGTGGTGGTGGGGTTACATGATGATACTGCATGATGATGATGATGTTGCATGATGATGATTTATATTGGAAGAGTAATGTGCTTTAAGCGTGATGTGGTTATTGTCGTAATTGTGATATTGTGAACGCACGTGATGTGTATGTCACTCAGTGCGTATTTGTCATCATGTTGATGTGTTGGGGATGAGAGTATTCTCTCTCCTTCTTGTGGATTCTAGGAAGAATTCACGTGTAAATTATTGTTTGTGATGTGTGAAAAGAATTATTATGTGGATGACGTAGTGTTGGAGCATTGTGGCATATTGTGATATGTGGGTGTATCAATGTGTTGTATGTCTAGTTGATGTTAAAAGAAACGAGTTGTATCATGATGTTTTTACCATGTTCTGAAGAAATGTGTGTACTACCTTGTTATGAAGCAATTATTGTTATGTTGTGATGTTATTATGTTCATCGTATATATGAGTTGTGTAATATGTAATGCTTCATGTCGTGAATTAGGGTCATACGGTGAGTGTATGAACCCTATCGTATTGTGATTGCACTTTGGGTGCAGAATGTAGTAAAGTGATGTATTGTGCCCTGTGAATGTATAATTGTGATCTACCCCGTATACCTACTATACGTGAGACGTTATGGTAGCTATGTGTGTACCACCATGGTGTTAGTGATGTAGTTACATGTTATGTTGTGAGCCTTACACTAACCGACCCTGAGGGAGATCGGTAGAAGTGTATGTTGAGAGTGAGGAATGGTGTACCATGGGTCAATAACTTGAGTCAAAACTCGGTTTAGTAGATTACATGTGACTCTTTCCTCTCTCCCTATGTGGTTGTATGTATGCAACCCTAGTGTATCTATGACTATGTTTGGCCTTGTCGAAGAGTGGCGGGATTGATGTATATATTTTACGAGCTGAGGCTCGATGTTCCGAGTGCCAGCAACTCGTTGAGTACCCCTTTGGTGGCTAGATAAGGCCACACAGTTATCGTAATGTGACATTATTATAAGTTGATTTTATTCGTACATTGAGCTTTTACTTTATTTTTGCAAGGACCAGCATCTTTTCTTGATTGCAATGCTTTACAATTTTGGGCATTTCCTTGGTTTGTGGCACTAACATGGGGATTTGATACTAACTTTGGCCATTTGGTCATTTATTTTAGCTTGATTTGGGGTCTTCTTTTAAATTTGGAATTTTTACCGCCTTGCCCTAGGCTTGTACTTTGCCACTTGGCACTTTGACTGGATTGTTGTGCTGGTTCTAATGTCGTGATGTGTGGAATAGGGTCATGGGATGCACCATGGATTGGTTGGACCTATGGACCCGCTTCGTTGTATGGGGGTACGCCCCAAGGGGTACATATGACTAGCGGGTTATGGAGAACTACGCGTCATTATGTCACTTGGGTTAGGAGTGTCCAAACTCTGTGTGTCTTTGACCATGGGGACAACCGGCCTCCTTGAGGGAGGCAAAAGAGTTTGAGGGAGGCATAAGAGTTTGAGGGAGGCATAAGAGACTTGAGGGAGGCATAAGAGTTTGAGGGAGGCATAAGAGACTTGAGGGAGGCATAAGAGTTTGAGGGAGGCATAAGAGACTTGAGGGAGGCATAAGAGTTTGAGGGAGGCTTATGATATTTGTCTGTATGGTTGATGTTTCAGGATATATGTTGAGTTATTGTGATGTTTGGTAGTGGTCTTTTGATGTATGTGTTACTCATGTCAGATGGTTATGTGTTGTGATGTTGTGGACATGTCATTGATTCCCTTGTGGACACTATGTACCTGTAGCATGGTTTGTTGTTATGTGAGTCTTTCATTGATGCAAATTGAGGAAATGTCTGGTGGATTGTAGTACTCTTCTGTTTGAGTATTTGGTATGTCAGTCATTGATGTGTGATGAGAACCTATGTTATGGGAAGTGTGCCTATTCTTTTCCGTAATTGTGTAACCTTTTGTGGTGTAATACAATCTTGAAGTAGATACTTGTGTGCTTGTGAATCTGTAGGGTCTTGTGAACCTGATAAGGTGTTGTGTTAGCAGTTCATGTTGGGCACCCACAATAAAGAATAAACCAAAACTCTTCAATGATGAAATTTTAAAAGAAATTAAACTAAGAATAGTGCTAATGAAAAGAGACTAATGAAATGATGAACAAGAAAGAACTGCCAATCTTCACAGAACCTTAACAGTTAAAATTTCTGCCAAATGTTCCCTAGGCTACCCCATGGTCATGCTTTTGCATCTGAAATATTAAACTTAGAGCATACCTTCGCCCTTATCTGATCCTTATTGCTTACCTTTTCTTTCCTTTGTGCTATGTCGCATCGAGGACGATGCTTTCTTAAGGGGAGGAGAATGTAATGCCCGTTCTTTGTGCTCCAGGCAGGCGGCCTGTCCCCATAGCACGGGGCTCCAAAAATAGAATAAAATAAAAATTTCTATGTTATGGTAGCTGGCAGTGGTTGAAGCGCCTTTCCTCCTGGTGGGTGGCCGCACCTGCCCATTTATTAAAACTTTGACTAACCACCTCCTGTCACGTGGTCTTCCTCTCTGCCCAAAAACCGCGTATGCTTGTTTTGCACTCCATCAAATGCTGAAACAGATGAATTGCTCAGCGTGTTCTGGACAGTGGATGCGTTGATGGTGAAATGAAGGTCTGTCGCCTTAATGCTGCGTGAGTCTGGTTTGACATGGGTACAGATGAAGCTACAAGATAGTGTAGCAGGCGTGTTACCTCCTGGGCGCGTCCTTGGGTGCTGCAAGGTGTGTTCTTGCTGGGGATTTACAGCAACAACCTGTGACATTGAATTACCAGGCGGCAGGAGCATTTCGGTGAGGCAGAAGCCGTTTTGAGCGCTTCCAACGAGCAGGCTGTCTAACTACCTTGTTATCCGTTCAGTTTTGACTGCATCCTCAGTTTCAGATTTCTCCTTCAAGATCTGTTTCTCAAAATCGATTAAGTGACAGTGTGAGTGTTGCCAGGAGACCCGATGAAATTTATTACAGAGATTCTCTGTTGAGACTTTACTTGTTTTACACTGTAACGCATGGAAGAGAATCTCTTAGGCGTGGATCTGTATCTTGTCAGAATATTCATGAAGCACAGTTTGCTTTGCAAGAGCTTTTAGGAGATCGATGAGGGATAGAGGAATTAAAAAAAGAATCTTGCTGTAGTTAGATTTAAAGCCAATAAAATGGTGCATGCTTTTTGGGTTGGTGACAGATCACACCCGCAGGCACAGAAGATCTATGCAGTGTTGAAGAAAATGTCTTGGGAGAGGAAGGTAGCAGGATATTTTCTCAGACCCAGAGCAAACGAACTTTGAAGTGCTTCCTGGGAGTTTGAATAAATTTGTTGGTAACCATAATATAAGTTATCTCCATGACTGTAGCTGTAACAGTTGTTTTATGCAAAAAGGAAACTCGAAGTTCAGTGGAAAGGATGTTAAATACGTTTCTCAGTGGTTGAGCAAGCAGTATGAGTTGTTTTTGTTTTGTGCAGAGTTTAGGTTTTGAGGTTTTCAACAAATTGGTTAATCAAACCAGAATGGAACTGTTGAGTAAGGCCACTCTTCCATCATTATGCATAATCAAACATGAAGGGGGTCCTCGATGTGCTCAAAGCCTTTCAAAACACAAAAAAAAAGAACCAGTAACAGAAGTCTGTATCAGCTTTTCAAGAAAATAGGTAGAAGTTGAGTCTATAACAGCTTAAGGAAGACGTTAAAGCTCTGGAATCTTGCAGAATGGCAACATTATCTTCTTGAAGTTCGAATCACAGTCGGGTAGACGCTAAAGACAGGTATATCTCAATAATGGGAAGCAAATGTTGTTCACGCTTCTAATTTCAAACTTGGGTCATTGTTAGAGAAGCTGGTGAGTCTCTATCGAGCTCTAATCCCTCAAAATGCTCCTAACTCGATGAAGAAGTGCAAAAGATAGTTCTTGTCTTTTGACATTCCTGTCTCTTGAACTTGCTAGGAAAGGTGAACTGACCTTCTTGAGTTTTCAAGATTGAAAGGCCAACTTAGGAAGTCGAAGGGGTGGCTCGAGGTTCTTTTGAAGAGTGAGTTAGTGTTGTGTGGAATCATGATTAAATAGTTAAGAAAGGTGTTCGAGAATTGGACTGAGAATTATAGAAAATACAAGAGTTGAGAGTGAATGTTTTCACCGAGATTTTGATGCTGTCCCCAAATCTGATGAAGGAAAAGGTTGTGTTTCATCACGGTAGATGCCTACCCGAGCCAGGAGCGTGGTGTAATCAATATGTCTTATGTCCGAGCTTCAAATCATGGGGTTGGCTTTGTAGCTGTTTTTCACTGCGTGAATGTGGCGATAGCTCGAGCTCGCAAAGCACTTTGGGTTAAAGGCAAGCAACGGCATTGAAACAATCATATGGAGATGGCGTTCTAAACCAGGCATGTTAAGACTAGCCCCTGAAATATTTTGCTTTCCTTTTTCAACTGCATGAAATAAATGATCTACTACCTGAAATGACGCTTTAAGATGGAATATTGTGTTTGATTCTATCGATTGTCCTTGATTGTATTGGTTTCTTTATTTTTCCTGTTCCTTCTCCTGAATCGTTGTTCCTTTCATGATTGGTTTGCATAGGGGAAAATTGTTGTTATCTTTACTTTGTTATAATTATATCGCTGAGAACAATGTTGTACTTGCTTTGTTTATTTTGGATCAAATCATCTAAAATGGAAAGAGACATTCTTATGAAACATGGAAGCTTAAAAAAAAAAAATGTTACCTTTCAAAATGCTTGGTTATGGCTACCCTAAGCGATATCAAATCAATAGAAGCTCATAAATGCTTGGGTCTGATTTCTGCTCGATAGTAGATACTTCCTGCTTTTTGCTTCCTTAGGGGGTTTCCTTCATTAGTACTTCTGCCCCACTCGAATGCTTCTTTCCTCTTTGGCTTGTTCCCTTGCTTGTGCTGACAAGATAGTTATCACCTTTCAGATCTACTGAATGTAGACTTACCGCTGGATAAAACACAAATGCATGTATATTTCTTTTGCGGTGTTTTATCATCATTGATAAGGAATATCAAAAAATACGGAAATCTGGGTCCTTAGCTAGAGTGGCTCTTGTTTTTATTAGTTGTAACACTACTCCTTGATTACCTTTCTATTGAATGTAATTTGTTGCGTAAGTGAGAGTCCTGCTGGAATGAATTGAATTGATATTGTACAACATTTTACACATAGTGCTATTTGGTCTTGGATAATAGTATGTATGCTATTTATGAAGATTACGAATGAAGTTTGTTTAGGCTTTCCATTTAAAAGTTGTCATGCTTGCCTACCTAGAGTGTAGCCTGCTTGTGAGCTATTTTGTTTATTACTCGTTTCCTAATAAGGCTTGCGGCTTGTAGTTTCTTCAATAATCTATTCTGGTATTAGACATTAGGAAGGAAATTAAGAAGGAAATTTCATTATTGTCCTCAATGCCCGAAAGTAGATCAATGGGATTCAGGATACAACCTTTAGCAATAAAAAGTTCTAGGAAGAGAGAATCCTAGTTGCAAACCAAAGAAATTAGAGAGAATCCTAGTTGTTAACGTTTATTACTTTTAAAAGACCTTGTAAGGAAGAGGCGGTAGACCTCTTGTTTAGTTTGTAACGATGGAATGTTTCCTTTGGGGTCACGTATCCCTTTATTGCTATGAAACATCCTCCTGGAAGGACTGGGTAACTATGTTTTGTTTCGCGTCTTGATCGTAACCAGTATGTCCTTGACTCTCAAGTTTTTTCTTTCCCTTTTATGGTGGATGGTTTGAATATTAGATTTAAGTCACGTAATCCATACGGTTGCATGATCAAAATTCTCTATACTATTGACCTTTCGTTCCTATCCCATGAGTTCCTGGATTGTTTCTTTGTTTTGTGATATACTGCTAGTTGGAATGTTTGACTTCCTCATTGTTGGCTGGTGTAGATCCTTACCTCGTGTGAAAAGTAGATTATTGGTTTGTGCTTTGATCCTATCATGAAGTAGAACATTCCTTTCATGTCAATTGTTAAATGTTAGCTTATTATTTCAATGTATAGACTTAACATGCTCAGTTCTAGCGAACTGACTCTAGTTAATATTTGTGCAGATGGATTATGCGAGTAGACTAGAAGAAAAGAGTGTAAAAGTTTCATCTGTACCATTATGAAGTTCCTTGTAAAAATGTCCAATGTGTTGTAAATTGTGTAACATTGCTTGTAAAGAGAGTTGATATGACCTCTTGCCTGGTATTGTTTGGTAATGGTGAAATAAAGTGTCTTGTTCATGTGTAGTTAAGCTTGAAATTATCCTTGTGAGAAATGGCTTTCAATCTTTACATTGATATGAGTATTGTAAAACTTTGATCTTGAGAATAAATTGTTAAGTTAAATCTTTCTAAGACTTAGCGACAACATTTTATAAGTAAAGTAAAATGAGTCAGTTAACCCTTAAAGAAGCTAAACAAAAATAATAATTTTATATTCAACAAATAAATGTAAAGGTGATCTATTTGAAACCAAATACTTCCATGAGTGATCAAAATGAAAACATCCTTTGTGAAGTAAACATTTATAAATTGATACCCCTAGCTAAACTAGTGAACACTATCCCTTTGGGGTGAACCCTTAAACAAGCTTAAAGGAAAACAATGGTTGGTTTCTGGAAGATATTAAGATTTAGTAAGTAGGAGAAGACTTTAAGTGAACTACTCTACAGTGTTTAAGAAATTAACTTAGTTGGTGTGATGAATTTGTGCAAATCATGTATTGAATTCTTCTGAAAACTTAAGTCATGAACTATAGGGAGTCTTATCAAAATAAATAACCTCCGATCATTTCTTATTGTGGCTTGCCCTAGCCGTGAGTGTGTCATGTGGATTGGACTTTCATGTTGTCTTGTCAAAAGAAGAGTACAATTGTCCTTGATAAGTGTGAACGTTTCCGTGCTGACCTTGTGGTCTTCCCCGTAACAAATGATTCCAAGTGTTGGTTGTAACCTTGTGACGACATGTTGTGTCGTGTTGAGTCAAAGCAAGTCAAAAAAAAAGTTATCCTGTATTTCACTGTGTTGTTCTTGTGTTGGTAATATGTGTTATGGAAACCACTTTTCGTATTTACAGGTACAAGTTCGTTTTAATCTCGTTAAATTTAAAAATCAACCTGATAGAGATAGTCTTTCTTACGAACAATATAGAAAGAGACATCAAATATATTTGACTAACACTATATATAATAGTAATATGTGAACTGTGGTAATCATAAAGAAGCATCAAATCAACTGAATTTTTGATTGAAGAGCCATCCAAACCTTATAATATCTTCCATAAACTATGGTATACTATTTATAAAGAACCCCTCGAATTTAATAAGAATATTAATTGTTAAACAAAAGAAAGCTATCTTGAAATCTAATGGGAGAATCATGAAGATAGCACACTAGGGTAGAAAACATTGTTAAAATATTAAATTAGAAATGGGAAAAAACTAACACAGCAATATAATACAGTTGACGACACCAATTGTTCAATTAATAATTAGTTTCTCCCAAATGGGATGGCTTTGGATTTAAGTTTTAATTTTTAATCTTTCTTTGAATTTATAAGAATAAACATGCACCGCCCAATGTATTCTTCATAATATAATATGCCGAAATGATGCGCCAGCCCGGGTAATAATAAATATACAGAATGGTGGAGGAATTAAAATATTGAGAGTGAAATGGATTAGAGTAATAATTCTGGATAATCGCATATACATTTAAAAAATCCCACTGAGAACAGGAATAATTGCAAACCATATATTTATATGAAGGATAAAAGCGGATAAGAGAGACTCCAATTTGATTCCAATTCGTTGCATGATGCGACGATGACGTCTGATTGTTTTATCTGCAAGGAAATGGTCTTGACAAACGAACAATGTCGTTTGGTAAAACACTACATATCCAAGGCATGAATGATTGTGAGAATTTACCACTACAAACTTTTCATTATTTATAATTTGGATATTGGTTTTCCACTACTCATATATTGGTGTATAAAAATAAATAGAAAAACTACCCCTTTATAATTGTATATTAGTATATATACCATGAGTAGGAGTAGATCCATCCGACATTTCTTCAAAAAAATATATACTAAATTCTCCATTTCTCTTGATGCCATCATTGACAGGATGTAACCACCTTCATGTAGTTTTTATTTGATTTTTTTTTTGGTGCCTTTAGTTTCTTTTTCTCACAAGCCTTATATACCAACAAACTATATTTTGTTACTCATGAATTTCAACCAACGACCCATTTTATTGTAGATCATCTTTGTATTTCTTTATTATTTGATTGATATAAGATACATGTATTTCAAATAATTTGTTTAGTACTATTATAATTTATATATTAAATTACATTCATTTATAATATTTTGGCTAAAATAAGTGGTAATTTATATCATCTTTAAGTTTCTAAAAATCGTTTTTTACAAATGTCAAATTATATTTCTAAAATCACATATGTGATTTAACGGCAACTTAAAACTACAAATTTTATATTACACATTTATTAAATTTGTGTTAAAGATGGGTTAAAGTTTCCCAAAACATTTCCATATTCTGACGTTTTGGTGATGTTAGCCTATCTTGAGCGGGCTGATTTAATATGCAGTCAGAAAATCACTTTAATTTTGACTTCTATATCGGATTTAATGCCAAATTCAATTTTGATTTAAATTTCCATTCTTTTTACTTTAATTTTGATGCAATATCTAATTTAATGTTGGTCAATTTATGTTAATGTTAATTTGAAATTTAATTTTGAATTAAAACACGACATCTAACACAACTTATAATTGTGACTCAAACATAAATTTAGTATCATCTTTGTCTTCAACATTACATTCAATTTTAATCCACGTAGTTCAATATTACTTTAATTCTTATAGTAAGAGCAATGTTAATTGTGACACAAAGCCACCCAATAGAGTTTCGTTAAATATAAATTTAATTATGACTGTGTTGTGTACAATAGATCCTCATGCTTTATTAGAAAGTATGAGGCCCTCTGATATATTTTGTAAAATATTTAACAACCATTTTTCCTTGTTATCAAGGAAAATTTTAGTGGAAATTCTTTGCTAATTCACGAATATTTAGATTTTTGAAATTTAGATTTGTCGAATTTCAAAAGTTGTCTGGAGCAACATTTCGCCTAAAATTTATGGGAGCAAGTTAGTTTGGTGGGTTGGCTCACCTCGTGTTAATAATAAATTTCATATGAATACATATATTCGCCCCAATACATTGGTTACATACGCATATAATATATATCTCGAGCATAGAGATTCATTCTTTCAACAAAAACATAGGCTAGAAACACGACCCAGTCACCCAACAAGATATTCATGATGCCCGGTTGTTTTCTCCAGCTCCAGACACCTGAACGATCCAGACTTGTGGTTCCTTATTCCAGATGCCTGGCCGAAACAGACACCCAAACTACTAGGTTTTTGTGAGGATGGTATTGGGAAATGCATATTCTAAAAAAGCTAGTCATCTTGCTTGAAAGCTTTTAAAATCCTCGTGAATATTTGTGAGCCCAACCAAAAATCAAATGAGGGTATTTCTAATTATATTTATCGCCCATATTTTTTGGATTTGTTTCATCAAAAATTACTCTTTCCAATTACACTACCAGAGCATAGCTTGAGGAAAATTTTAAGATATGTATAAAAATTGATGAAAATTTCATTTTCAGGACTTATAAAAAGGCTCATTAGATTCATTGTCCCTTAAATATCCATATATTGTACAACCATTTTTTCTCAAATTTTTACCCTGAGGCGTAGAAAACAATTTTGGCCGGTGTCTAGGAAAATGTAACCAGGTGGTTGCATTATGCAACCAGGAATTTGGAGGATACAACCGGCCGTCTACATGATTTCAAAAACCTATAAGATACAACCGAGCATCTGCATGATTGTGTGCAATCCGAGGTCACGACCGAGTGTCTGGGGATGCAACCGGGCATTCGAAAAATGTAGTTGTGTGACTGGAACTCGAAAATGTAGTTGTATGTCCATCAAAATGCATTCGGGAATAGATGGGAAGCTGCGGGTGAGAGGGTTCAAAAATCTGTTGTTGAACCTACACATGCAACCATCCAATTGTATGTGTATCCCGAAAACTACATAAGCAACCGGGCATCTACATATGTAGACACCTGATTGTGTATATAGTCACCTGGTTGCACATGCTACCACCCAACTATGTGTGGAGTTGTACCCAACTATGTGTGGTGTCTGCATTATCCATAGTGTGGTTGGTTGTCTGCATTGCTTAGTACAAACTGTTTATATTGTTTTGCCACTTTTTCTGACCTTTTAACATTAATTTTTTTGGGGATTTTCACCATTTTTTAAATCCCATTCTGGAGATTAACCACCCATTTTATAATAATTTTTTGGGTTGGAGATCTTAAAGTGAACCCTTCTTGTTATGAATAATTTTTTTAATTAACTGTTACTTTATCACATTTTTTTGTTAAAATTATGCCTTTGGACTGACAATTCTTTAACAAAATTTTGGTTCTAAGTGTGAAGTTGTAGGATTTTAATTTTCAAAAGAGATACATTTTTGGTATATGACATTGTCATACCATCACTTTAGTGTTACTGAAGCCATATATGTTTATTGGCATTCTATCTTACAAAGTATGATAATTCCAAAATGGCGTGCTAGTTGTTTGTTTGTTTTTTATGTACCTTAACATATCACTTCACAACTATGACAAGATTTAGCAAATGCAACTCTACATGAATAATGCTTATTTCTTTGATGCTTTAAAAATAACTAGACAAGTTCTTCAAAGATCTTACAAGCGCTGACTCATGCGAAGGGACTACACTATGTGGACGTTATTTATTTATATGCATTTCGCATTGTTGCATCCCTTAAGCCATTACTTATTTTGTTAACTAACTTTGCAATATTTCAAGGAAACATGGAGTTATCACATTAGCTCACATTTTGCACTCTAACATATTTGGTAGAGCTTAGTAGAGATTGGAATTATAGACTGCAAAGCTGTGTGGATTTTTCTTATTGGTTTATAGATGGCATATTTTGACAACAATTGACAAATCCTATCTAAAGATTGGTGTTGGGATAGACGTACATATGTGGATCCTTCTCATCAAGCACGTGCATGTTTGTTGCAGTATGCATGAGAGAGAGAATTATGCAACTCGGTGAGGCTTGAAATCCATATATAAATGGAGTCCTTTCTTTAGCTTGCACTTGATACTTAGGCATGCTTGATAGAGAAACCTATGTAGCTCAGCGAAACCCAAAATACATACATACGTTGATACTTTCTATTGGTTTTCCTTTCACACTTTAACATCGTTCTCACAAGGAAAACAAGATGCGAAGATATTAAAGGTCACCATGTGGCAACAAGGGGATTTGAAGATGAAAAAACTAACCAAATCTATAGGAATGCATAAAAATCATGAAAAACAACTAATTAAAGCCACATCAGCTATAAAGATGTGAGTAGATCAATATTTAATCTTGAAACACATTAATGGTTGAACATAATTGAATGCTACAACAATATACCACCATTTTAACAAAAATGAGAAATATTTAAATATAGTGAAAATATTTCATAATCAAACACGTTGCATTCGAGCTATTATAGAGTATTTGAGGTTTAAAATCAACCAATTATCAAAATATAGCCATTTTTAAGAGAATTAAGAGATTTGAGTATGCATAGTGTTCAAGTTTTGCTTAAGCTAAGTATCAGTGGAGGCTCATCTACATACCTTTTTTTCAAACCAACTCTTTGGTGACATGGTTTTTGATAGAAAATGTTATTGGAGTAGACCATTATACATCTCTAAAAAAAGAGGTTAAAGATGTCATGTTAATTAAATATGAGGATGTAGACCAAGATAAATTACATTACATGGTTGACCAACTTCCTATTCGACACAATGGACTACATAATCTAGAAGGAAAACAAGAGGTGATGCAAGGCATAGATTTATCAGAGGGAATAGTCAGTGTTGAGTTAAGTTTCATAGGTGGGATTATGACATAACATGTAATCTGATTTGTAATATTACTGAAGATGCCATTTCCAAATATTATCATTTACCTCAAGAAAATGTTAAATTTAACCAAGAAATTGTAGAAAAGTGGGGGAAGAAGATAAAAATCATAGAAGTACTTAGAATAGGTAGAAGCCTAGAACCACTTAAAATCAAATATCTCCATATAAACAATTACTATCAAATCTTTCAGATGAATAGATTACTTGGTGCACCAAACATTTTACATGTCAATCAAACCTAGGTACCTTTGCTAGCCATGCTCGTCAATGATGAAAATATCTCTATTTTAGTTATTTTTTTATCTTATAATCTCTACAATAACTTCGTATTTGTGAATAAGAAAAGGGTACATTTATATATGATGTCATGCATACTGGATGAGAGTTATGTAATTGGGCAATTTCAGGGACTACCTAGTTCGACACCTCATCACCACCATGTAGTTCCCATGCCCTTTAACAATTTGCGCTTGCAAAATTATAGGAAAATCATTGAGGTAGTCTGTAATCACTACTACTCAATCATTTTTCATGTTATTTATGATACCCCAATGCCTAGAGTTAGTCAAAAAAATAACCAACACATAGTCAAATTTGGGATTTTTTTTTTTCTTATCTTGATTATAATGTAATCCAAGCAGATGGAATCCTCACCATTCCATTTAAATTTCCCAAGATTATACTTGAAAAACTAGTTGAGAAAGAGATTGCATAACCGCTTTTCTATTGAATTAGTCATGACACAAAGGATCAAAAGAAGCAAAATTCCACCTATCCTCCTCTTCCTATCCCAGTTGGTTATATAATTTTTTAATCATTGGAAAAATACCAAGATGATGCATAGTTATTTCAAGGACATCAAACAAGTTGCCAAGTTAGAGAAAATTACACTGTATGACCGTCCTTTCACCCCTGCAAGAGGATCTCTCTTCACTAGTATAGATTTTCTATACAACATGTAATTTGGTTCTTTGGAGTCATTCCTTGGCATTTAAACTTCAAATTACATATTCACCTTTCATTCACATTCATTTTGAACCTTGAAAGTTATTGGAATGAAATATTAATTTCATCTTCAATCAAAAATCTCCTAAATTACCATGTTTGCTTCTTGATAACACTACCTTTATGAGGTTATGGTTGGGATGAATATAGAAGGACCCAAAATAAAGTGAAATATGTTTTGAATACCCATTTTTTTCTCCCAAGCTTCATGCTAAAATTTAGAAATAAAATTCCTAGAAAATTCTTCTTTCTACAACCTTGCTCTTATACACTAATTCTTCCTCTTTGTAGTCTTGTCTCAAGGGAATTTTAAGCATATATTTTGATTTAGGAAGTTTAAAAGACAAATAAAAAGGAATTTTTAGATACCCATTTCCATTTTCCATGTTTCCTTGAAGTTTCATCACTCTACTCAAAATAAAAACACTTATTTCACTAATTATCTCTATAGTGCCCGACTTCCCTTTGACACTTACTACATTTTGATTTCGATTACTATTCATTATATACATGGATATTATTGTATCATTTTATCTTAGCATGATGATTAGACGATAGAGATACTTTGATTATTGATGGATTTCGATTCATAGTATGATTTGTGTGGATTTGTTAGAAAGACATTTTATATTAATGATGATGTGTTGTTGACATATTTATATATTTCTGACATTCGACATTTTTCGTCATATTGATTAGGATTTAACAGTGAACTAATCTTGAGATCTTATTGGTATTGATGAAATATTGAATTGAGATGTTGTTGGAATTTTAAAATACTAACATTATTTGCCTAGATGATGATTTAATTTATGTGTGGATGATTGTTGACATATATGCATATATTTTACCTTGGATGTTTTGATGCGGGCCACGAGGCCGAAGGAGGTATTGTGTGTTTTGCAGGAGATTATATCACAACAATCAAAGGGGGATTGGAGACCAACCACATCAGAATGCTGGATGGATTTGACAATGGTCACCATGGTAACTTGTGTTATGTTGTGTGTGTTTTATTTGTTGTTAGGGGGTCCCCATGGGGGGATGACCTCCAATTGTGACCAAGGGGTTTCTGTGTTGTTCATTTCTTTTCCTTTATTTAATTTTAGATTATGTGATTTTATGGTGATGTGATTCCCTTTTATCATTATTTAATTTATGTGTCTAGATTAGTAAATTAATCATGTTACTAAACTAATTATGGATGGTACAAAAAGAAGTCATTTTTAGATTAGATGTTCTTTTTTTTATGTGTTTTAAGTTGAGTGTATGTGATCTTGAGTGTTTTACACTCTACCTCTCCTTAGAAATTCGGATTTGGCCTTAAGGGCCAATTTTGGAGGCTTGTAGGACAAGTTAAAATTGTTCCACACCTCTTAATTTATTATACCAACCCTACCTATGGGTTGGGGGGTCAAACATAGACCCCATTATGTGGTTTGGAAGCAAAAAGGTGATTTTTAATTGTAATTTGTTACATGTGTTTTAGTTTTTGTCCTAAAAGGGAATGGGTTAGAGTGGTGTGTGTAAGAGGTTTTTCATACCTCTCAACAACCCATTTAATATGTCTTGGAGTAGGGGTTGGACTTGAGTGATGTGGGTAGAGAAGAAATTATGTGTCATCCTACATAGAGCAACATCATCTCCCTCTTCCTCTTTTCTATTTATTGAAATTTTTGGAAAGTAAATGGGGTTACTTACTTATTTTTGGATCTAGGATTTTGGGAGTGGTTGCTTGCTGGAGTAGAAAGGAGCTTGGAGTTTCTTGAGTTTGAAATATTTTGGGACTTACTTGAAAAGTGAAGGTTTACAATGGAAAGGTAGGATCTTGCACTCTTGTTTTCTTGTATGTTATGTGTTGTATGAATGTGTGTTCTTGTTTGAAGTGTTGGGTAGTAAATTGACCTTAGGTTGTGTTGAGATTTCGAAATGGGGATGAAATATGTTGGGAGGTATAATGTATTCTTTGTGTGTTTAGGAGGGAGTGGGTTTTGGATGCCCCACCTTGTTCTATTTTTGTTATTTTGTGTATTGTGGGAGCCATAAGAGGGAGGGAGGCATAAGAGTGAGGGAGGCATAAGAGACATATTTTTTTGTTGTGGGGAGGTATAAGAGATTTTGGGGTTGATTGTGTTTTGGAGGATTTTTAACATGGGAATCCAAACCCTTGGGAGGAACAAGGCTCTCCCCATATTCCTTTTCTCTGCTTGGCTTATTTTAAAGCCATTGGTTTGAGAAGTTGTTATGTTTAAATATGAGTTATTTTGTGTGGTTATATTTCTTGTGTGTTTGTCGCTTGAAATTAAGTGTGGAAGCATTGTAGAGTTTTCATGTGTTGGATCCATCCCTTATTGCCTTGTGGTTGGGGCTCTTGGGCCAATGAGAAGAATTGCTTCTTCTTCTCATTGGAATTTTGGTTGGGTGGAGAGTGTTGCCTCTCTGCCATTGTTTGTTGTTATGATCAAGTGAATAAAATATGGAGCCACGTTGGAGATTTGATGCTTGGAGAACTTATACAAGACTAAACATTCCTCTATTGTAGTTAATTTTCTTGTAAAATTATCACTTCAAGTGGAGAGTATTGTATTGTTTTTGAAAAAAAAGTTACATTGAGTATTTTTTATAAGTTTTTAGTGCATGTTTGAAAGAAAGGCAATTTTAGTGAAACAAGTTTGATAAAATGGATATGTAGCTGGAAAAAAGAAACAATTTGTTTCACATTTTAGTTGATTTATTACTTCACTTAGGTGTGTTGCTCTTGCTTGAAAATGTATTGGAAAAGTCTTGTTGAAAGCTCTTGTGGTCATGTTGAAACTTGTATGTTGCAAAGGAAGGAAATATTGATTTTCTATTGTATTATTGAAAGGCATATAATGCAACGTTAGGCTATATTTGTGCACTTTCTTGTATTGGATGAAAGAGAGAGTGAAACTTTATATGCATGGATGGAAAGAAGTTAAACTATAAGTGTCATTTACTTGTAAATAAAATAGATTAATTCCTAAATCTAGTGGAGAAAAAGAAATTGTTTATTTACAACTTAGACCTTAGCCTCACTAGAGTAGGAAATTTTATTATTAAGTCATTATAAATTTACTTATAAACTCAATGCACATTAATATAATAACAAGTGAAAATTGGATTTATTTTTTTAAACTTCTTATCAAACACCACCAAATTATAAGAGAAAATTTAAGTACGAGATTGAGCTTGGTTAATACTATGGATATTATTAGTCACTTATAATAGTATTAATATTAATATTTTAATAAATGTTGATATTAATAATAATTTTGATATTATTAATATAATTATATATATTTAATACACACACACACACACACACACACAGAGAGACTTTACAATCAAATGTATGTTAATTGACAAAACAAAAGTTAAATAAAAAAGAAAAGAAATTAAATTTGCGGCTTGCATTATATTTCTTTGGGAGAAGGGTTGGGGGGAGGGTCACTGACCCCACCCCACCCCATTAATATATGGGATGAGGGGTAGGTTCGATGACTCTCCCCCAAACCCAATAACCTTGCCAAATTAAACCTGTGCATTTTTTGTATTTGTGGACTCTGTGATGTTGTTGTTGTGGCCGAACCTTCTCTATTTTTTCGTTATATATGTATGTATGTATGTATATAATACAACCACTAAATTTTTTATTCATATTATAATACAACCACTACATTTCTCGTTATATATGTATGTATATTATTACACACACACACACACACACACAGATATATGCATATATTCTTCTTCCCAAATAAGTAAAATTACCCTTTTAACCATTATCACTAAAATGGGGCAAAACCCATATGCCCATTTGGGAAAATCTTAAAATAATGAGTTAAATAAAATAAATAAATACATTGAAACCCTAAATGAGGGTGTAAACAAAATAAAAAAATAAATGAAACATGTATGTCTCTCCAAAAGCTTGAGATGGCCTCTAATGGCTTCCTCCTTCTCCTCCACCAATCGACAAAACAAAAGAGAAATAATACGTCAAATAAAAGAGAAAGAAGCCTTTAATAAGTAAACTTAGGGTTATTGGAATCCCCTGATCTTATGACCCAAATGAATCCATCCAATGGATGGGATTGATCCCTACAAAAATAAGGTGGGGGGTGGTTGAGTAAAAATTCAAATTTTAAATTTTAAATGCATGGGTTGACTTTTAGGGGCCCACTTGTGTTGTGTAGGGGGTGGGATTATTGTTCTAACCCTTTTGTTAAATTAAGGACCTTGTTATTTGTTTTTAAACCTTGTCACCTTGTGAGATTAATATACCTTTAGTATTAAATTAAATAGACCCCTTTACCCATGGGATTAATTTGTTCAAGTTTGACTATAATGGAAATTAAATGTTTATCAAAATAACATTTAGGGGGAACCTAAACCATACCTTAGGCTAACTAAGTTAATTAAATAGCATTGAGAGTTTAATTTTATTATAATGGGGATTAAAGGGAAAATTATTTTATTAATTTAAAGTAACTTGAAACAAGAATGTGACAACTGTTTATTTGGAACCTTTTAGTGCACACATTTTTAAATAAAAATTATTCCATAATTTTTCTAGCTTTCCCTAGGTTGTTATTGGGTTTTGTGTGGAAAACTTTAACATGCGTTACACTTGGTATCAGAGCTGTGTGTTCAAAGCTCCTTGGGCACACTAGAAACAACAAGACATGAACATTTAACCTAGCACAATTTTTTCCTTATAACCTAGAAAACAACATTGTGTGGTAATTGTATAACATAAAAAACTTCGAAAACTGGAACAAAACCTAGAATGATGAACTGAATCTCACCTTGGTTTGTGTAGCAGGCACAGACTAGATGAGGGGTTCTTACACGTAGATCTAGACTTGCCACCTCTAGATCAGATCGTAGTGGCCATTCTACCTCAAATATTACAAACACTTCAGGACGTCAATGCCGCTATACGTAGAGGATCCTTAGGAGGATGCCTTGTTAAATAAGATAGGGAGCCATCAATTGTGACTCTTGCATCTCCTAAAAAAATAAGGAGCATAGGGCAGAGAACTCCTGCATGGAGTCAGCTAGAGCAGAGTCACCATAGAGGGGACATGGAGACATGATTTCATGACATAGGGAAAGATCTCAAAGCCCTAAGAAGAGGGAGAAGCATGCAGAGACACCTAGGGGTTGTCATTCATCAATTGTAGACCATATGAGGGAGATCTTGAAGGTACACCTCTCTCACTATTATGGAGATACAAGTGCTTTTTTAGGAAAAGGCCTGGTTATTGAGCTTGAGTGGGTGCTTCAAGATCTACCCATATACTAGTAACACAAAAGATCGTGTTGCGATCCATCTTCTAAGGGGTGGAGCAGGTTTCATGTTGAGGACCAAGGAGAAGAAGTTCCACGTAGACTCAGAGCAGTTACCTAGGAGCTCTTCGAGGAGCAGTTCAGGAGTAGGTATTTATCTAGGAGGTTCATTTAGCAAAGGATAAATGAGTTCCACAACCTCCATTAGGAATCCATGACTGTAACTGAGTATGAGAGTCAATTTATGGACCTACTTAAGTATGTCAACTATATACAGGATGAGTAGGTCTGGATTCATAGGTTCATTAAGGGCCTGAATTTGGATTTGGGATGTTTTGTGCACATTCATTTCTCACAGACCTTAGCAGAGGCCGTTTATAAGGCCTACATTGCAGAGGAGACTCAGGGGAAGACTCAACAGGCCAGGGAAAAAGTGCCGAGCCACATCCAACATATGCAGGATACCAGGTTGAGGGGTTCATCTCCTCCTCCACGTGGTGGACATGGTTCTGCACAATCTTCATTCAAACAATCACAACAGCCACCTCAGGAGCAACAATAAACTTGTCCACCATATAGGCCTCCAAAGAGATTCAAGGGTTAGAGGGGAGGGAGTATGGGGCCTCCTCCTAGGGGTCACTATTGTTTCAGAATCATAACACCCATGGAATTTGTAACTTGATGGGTTGAGATCCTCAGTTTGACTACACAACATGGAGCATCTCTCAAAGTGTGGGACTTTACGAGTCGAGAGAGCTCTCCAAATGAAGGCTGGATCCTATTCCTCTGTTCAGATGCACACGTTCATATTGCAGAGGGTCTATCCTAAATCCTATTCTAACTTACCAAGGAGACATGATAAAGGGAATGCAAGAAATAAAACCTAATCTAATAAAGGTGATGCACCAAAGGAATGATGAACACTTGCATTGCTTTTAAACACAAACCATTAAAATGTAAAACAATATCCATGCATAGAAGACCAAGATTGCAATGAGGGATCAGGAAGAAGCAATAAAGCATAAGAGGGGGTTGAAATCATCCACAAACTTATTCTATTACTCCAAGAATTGATACAGTGCATTACAACAGCCAAGAGGTATAAATTGCATTACAATTTGGATGGAGGGGTTTGAGACTCCACGAATTCACCTGTAGAGCAGAGAAAAGGGAGGGCACAAAGCAAGAATGTCCAACCTCTTGAAATTGTCCCTCTTGTACAATATATAGGAAGAATGAGAGAGAGAAAGGAGGGGAAAATCCAACCCTATTCCAACCACCCCTGAAGGGGCATTGAATTCCCTGCCACAATGATGGGTCTCGCTACAACACCCATGCCCCGTCGTTGTTCCTTGCTGGATAAGAAGGGAAACCCATTCTTCATCATGGTGGTAGGTAGGAGACTTGACAACCTCAGTAATGGCGGGTCAAAATATTAATGGTGGCAGGTGGGTAGCAGGTGCCGAGAGCTCTCTGAAACATCCCCTCTCACTCGATTTGGAGCTTCTGATCGAAAGATATGGCCGCCTAAAGGCATTTCAGATCTGGAGTCTATTCACACATGTCCACATGGCATGGCCTCATGCATCTCAAAGTTTTTCCCAATCCTCTACACTTTTGAAGTCGTGCCAAAGAGACACGTGGCAGCTTCCGCGGGCCTACTCTATTTCCTTTATATTTTTCCCAAGCTCCCTATTGGTAGAGACATTATACCTGACCTGAGACACGTGGAGAACCGGTGCATGTTTGAGTCTTTGCTTTTGATCCCCCTTTGAAGTTACGCAGATGTGACATGTGGAGGCCTCCGCAAGCCTATCTTGAGCTTGGACTTTTTAATGGCAAGGTGTTCCCTTTTTCAGACCTGGGACACGTGGAAGGCTTGCGCTTGTTTGGGAGCTTGGCTGATTTTATTTTTTGAATTTGCACCGTTGAGGCATGTGGCACCTTCTACTGGCTTGTTCTACTTAGTTGTGTTTTGGCTAAGTCTCTTTTGCCTTTTCCATATGTCTCCCTAGACACGTGGTAAGGCTTGGCGCACGTTTGGGAACTCCGATTCTGGATTTTAATTTTGAAGTTGCATTGTCATGATGAGACACGTGGAGGCTTCAAGTTACCTTTTGTACTTAGCTGATTCAAGCCTGCTCCCTTTTTCAGTCCCTAAACTACGTGGAAGGTTGGCACTCGTTTAAGTCTCTGCTTTGGGTGCCTCTTTAAAATTGTGCGAGCTGACACGCGGCTCTTTCCGCTTCCTGAAGACTTTTCAACTGCCAACTCTGCCTCCTTTTCAGACCTGGGACATGTGGAGGCTTGGCACTTGTTTGAGTCTCCACCTTTGTATCCTTCCTTTGAAGTTGTGCGATGAGACACGTGGGGGCTTCCGCCGACCCTCTTATACTTAGTCAATTTTGGGCCCACCTGTCCCTTTTCCACCCATTTAGGAGCCACTCTCAGACCTTAGACATGTGGAAGCTCCACGCTCATTTAGGGACTGTCTCTTGGGTCTCACTTCTGAAGATATGTCGATTGGACGCATGGCACTCTCCATGCGGTTTGTTCTTTACTTAGCTGATTCTGGCCATGAGACCCCTTTTTAGACCCTGACTACGTGGTGGGATGGCGCTCGTTTGGGACTACCTTTCGGGCTTGACCTTTGAAGATGTGTGATTAAGGCATGTGGAGGCCTCCACTGACCTTGTTGCACTTAGCCGTTTTGGGCCTGCTCCTCCTTCATTTTTTGGCTGGGTCCCTTCTGCTTGTTTAGGAGTGACTTTGTTGGGTTCTGGACACATGGAGAGCTGGCACTTGTTTGGGTTCCCCGCTTTGGATTCTCCCCTTGGGATTATGCCGATGAGGCACGTGGCTCCTTCACACTCATTTGGGGACCACCTTTTGGTCTTGGCCTTTGGAGGTGCATCGTTGAGGCACGTGGCATCTTCCGCTAATTTTCTTATACTTAGCCAATTTGGGCCCGAGTGAACACTGCCTTTCTCCATTGTTCTCCTATGCACCTCTGGTCTCTTCAGACTATTTTCTCCTTTGCCGAACCCTTCCCCTTCATTGGTGAATCCACCCGCCTCTTGATTTGGGATCGATTATGAGCTTGCAGGACTGGACTGACCCTTCGATTTTCTCCTGTGCAGGGGCGTGTTTGATTAATTTTTCCTAAGGGGAAAAATTGGTCAACAATTTGGTGACTCGCGGGATCACCTGCCTGCTAGGTGAATGGATCAGCTACCTTGTTGTATCCATTGGGCACAGAGTCATGGGTGGTAGCCTGATACTTTTTCTGGTCCCATTCTTGAAGCTTGAATCTGACGCTTGCACTTGGTGACCTTGAACCTACCCTGCTATTCTGGAAATGGACTCCCTCGAGACCTGATTTTAGTTGCTCTGTATTTGTTCTATTTTAAAATTAGCAACTGTTACGGCAACTATGGGTCTCCCTGTTGTAAATGTTAAGGGCCTGATACATTCACCTAGAGGTGCATCAAACTGTATAATGATGCAAACCTGGAGCAACAAAACTGTGCTAGAGCACTTAGGGAAATAAAACCTAAGCTACAACAAGACAATGTGCACACACACTTAGAGAAATTAAAATCCTATGCTAATATTTACAAGGGTGGAACCTTCCTTTTCAGTAGCAATGTTTAAGATGGATCCCATTGACCAGAATCAGAATTTCCTCTCTATCCAATGTAGATAATTGGAAGGCATTGCTACTTTTACATCCTGTGACCATGTAGGGGCCACTCCAAATGGCATCAAACTTGGAATGCCTTCCCGGTTTTTCCTGATCTGCATCCCATTTCAGAACTAAGTCCCCTTCCTGAAAGGTCCTTGCTCTTGCTTTCTTATCAAACCATCTCTTAGTCAAGGCTTGATCCTTTTCCATTGTTTGAACTACATGTTCCCTGATTTCTTCTAGTTCAAACAGCTCTGCATACCTAGCCTCCATCGGTTTGAACTCAGGCAACTCCAACTGCTTCATGAGCTCTAATGCAGGAAATTCTAAAGATATGGGCAACACTTCCTCTTTCCCATAGACTAATTTGTAGGGAGAATTACCTGTTGACCTCTTAGGGGTGACTCTATCTGCCCAAAGAGCCGATTTGAGTTTTGTGTGCCAAGTTCTATGATTCTCATCAAGAGTCCTCCTGATGATTCTCAGCAAGTTCTTGTTCATGGAATCTTCTTGGCCATTACCTTGAGGGTAATAGTTTGAAGAGGTGCTGAGATATACCCCATTCTTGACAGCCCATTCAGTAATTTTTGTGCCAAGGAATGCCAATGCATTGTCTGATATGATAGTAGCAGGGGCACCAAACCTTGTGATTATCCCTTCATAGAAATCCAAGATGTTGGATTCATTTGCCTCCTTAAGTGCCACTACTTCAGTCCACTTGGTGAAATAGTCAGTCGCTGTGAGTATCCACTTGTGGCCCTGGCTTGAATTTGGGTTGATCACTCCAATGAAGTCCAATCCCCATTGCATGAATGGCTGATTTACCAAAATTGGGTGAAGAGGTAGGGCTTGCTAACCTTTCCTTCCCTGTGAAGAATGCACACTTCTTGCACTTCTTGATCCATGAGTAGCAATCCCTAAACATCGTAGGCCAATAGTAACCAGCCCTCATAATTTTGAGCGTTGTTACCCGTGGAGCAAGTGGCCTCCAGCTTCTCCATCGTGGAACTCATGTAACACTTTCTCAATTTGGATTGTCCCAATGCACCTTAATAGGATGCCATTGATGTCCCTTTTGAACAAAATGTCGTCAACAAGCACATACGGGATGGCTTGTAATCTAAAGTACCTTCTCTTTGTTCTGCTCATTTCTGGAGGACACGAACCCATTTGGAGATAATGCACCAAATCTTGAGTCCAACATGGAATAGGTGCATCATTAGCTAGATGCTCTTAGCTCATTCTGCATTAATAGGACAACCTCTTCTTCATCCGCTGACTCAGTTTGTTGCTTGGAAGTGAGTTGTTCACACAGACCCTTGCCACGAACCAACTTGGTCACTTTGATTTCAATATCATACTCCATTACATGAGTGATCCAACCTGCTCTCTTCTCATTCAAGTCCTTGTTTAGGAGAAAGTCCTTGACACCAGCATGAGACACTAGTAGTTGAATCTTGTTGTTCGAGACCAAGTGTCTGAACTTCTTCAAACTCCTAATGACAACAAGGACATGCTTTTCAATGAAAGAATACTTTACCTCGTAATCTTCCAAGCCTTGACTGAAGAAGGCTATGGGCTGTTTTGAACCTTCCTTGTTAGGCTGAACCAAGATAGCTGAGATTGTGTCTGACCCTCCAAAAGCATACAACATGAAGTCCTTTGAAAATTCTGGGTTAATGAGAGTTGGGGCCTATGATATTGCAAGCTTGATGGCCTCAAAACTCTCTTTTCCTTCTACTTGTCCATTTGAATGCAAGACCCTTCTTTAGCATCATCGTTAAAGGCTTTACAAGAGTGGAAAAATCAGGCACAAACCTACGGAAAAATTTTATCCTTCCCTAAGAAGCTTTGGAGGGATTTCTTGTGATGTGGCAGTGGTAGTGTTCTAATGGCTTCAACTCTTTCAGGGTCAATTTTCAACCCTTCTTTTGAGACAATGTGGCCCAAAAACTTGCCCTCATGTGCCAGAAATACACACTTCTTTGGATTCAATGACACCCCAAATCTTCTACACCTTTGAAATACTTTCCTAAGGTGAAAGAGGTGGTCTGTTGCATTCTTTGAGAAGATAGTGATATCATCTAGATACACCAGCACCATCTTGTTGATCAAGCCTTTGAACACCATATCCATAGCTCGCTGAAATGTTGCTCCGAGCATTGGACAATCCAAATGGCATCTTCTTGTAAGCATATGTGCCCCATTTTGTGGTGAAGGTTGTCTTGTACTGATCTTCCTCTTTCACCATTATCTGATTATAGCCTGAGTATCCATCTAGCAATGAAAACCTTTCGGAGCCAGCTACAACCTGCAAGATCTATTCCATTGATGGAAGTGGATAATGATCCTTGAGTGATGCTCTATTCAGATCATGAAAGTCCACACACAGTCTGATTTCTCCATTTCTTTTCCTCACAGGCACCAAGTTTGCAACCCAACTTGAATGCTTGATAGGGAAGATGATGTTGGCCTCAATTAGCTTGTTCAATTCTTTCCTCATGAGAGGTTCAATGTGAGGGTTTACTGGCCTTTGCTTTTGTCTGAAAGGCTTAGATCCTAGATCCAACTCGATAGTGTGTTGTGCCAACCTTGGGTTGAAACCTCTTAAATCCTTGTAAGTCCAAGCAAAGACATCTGGGAATTCTTGACAAAGTTGAATGAATTCAGATTTTTCTTGTTGAGTACTTACCTTGCCAATTCGCAAACGTTTTTCCTTCTTCTATGGAAATGGGCTCTGAATCTTCACCCTTTACCTGAATATTTTCTTTCTCCTTCTGGAATTGATCATTTGGGTTGAAGATTGACTCCAAAGTTACAAGACCCTTTGGTAATTTGTTGGTTCTCAGCTGCACCACTTGGTCACCATAACGTTGTTCCAACTTGTCTTGGTTTCTGGACAGAGAACTCAACTTCTTCTTGTAAAAAATTGACAATTTGTTGATCATTCTCGAAGACTTGCCAACTTGTATTGTTATCTGGAACAGCTGGTCTCACAACCACTTTAATATGGGGCTGAGATTTCTCACTCTTGATACTCTCTACTACATCAAATGCCACCCCAATTGCTGCCAATCTGTCCGCTGCTTCATTTTTCTTCCTTGGGATGGAATTGATGCTAAAAGCTTCAAAATATTCGATGAGATCCCATACTTGATTCTTGTAGTTTTTTAACAGATCATTCTTGGTAGCATTTTGTCCTCAGACCTGATTCACAACCAGCTCACTATCGCCAAACACTTGTAAGTTTTTAATCCCCCTCTTTCTTTCCCAATGTAGTCCATGGATCAAGGCTTCATACTCTACGGTGTTGTTTCAGCAAGAAAATTGGAAATGGAAGGCTGAGTAATATTTCATACCTTGAGGTGAAACAAGCATAGCTCCTCCTCTGGCTCCTTGTCTACTTCTTGAGCCATCAAAGAATAACTGCCATACCTCATTATCATCTTTGTGGCCTGGCTTAGTGATGCTAGGAAGAGGATGATTCTCCTCATGCAAACAATAAACTCCTAGCTCAGATTCCTCCATTTCCTTGTAAGGGTCAAAAGCATGCCTCTTGCTTGCCCATTCATCAAGAGTCAAGTTAGGAATACACCCAACCTTGGTATCTACCTCATAAGTGCTTGGGAGGTCTTCCTGATCAAAGGCTGAACAATTCACATTGATTGGGCTGGGTACATGAGGCTCAATATGGAAATCCACAATGGGCTCAGATCTGATCATAGCCTTAGCTCCATACCTTGTTCTAAAAAGCATGTGTGACCAATCAACAGACAAATAGCCTCCAATTTTAGTCGTGAAGTCTCTTGACAAACACAATGCAAAGTGTGGTGGCAAGTCTATAACTGATACATTTTGCAATACGGTCACATTGGGGCATGCGTGTAATGTGAGGCTCAAATCCTTGATGATTCCAACCATTGTTACCATTGTCCCATCCAACTGCACTACGCCCTTGGAGATGACTTCGTATTGAAGACCCAGCTGATCGGCTATTTTCTTCGGCATGACCAAGCTACTCGCTCCCGAATCAATCATGCAATTATGTACCAATTTGTCCCCAATGATCAATGAAACATAGAATGGAGGGGGCTTCAGATTCTTACCTTGTTGTCCTCCATGATTTCCTTCAGGCTGAGCTGCATTGGTAAGCACTTTCTCTTGTTGGTTGGGGGGCTGATTTGAGGCTGACCAATTGGCCATAGCAGCCTGTAACAGATCTCTCTGTCCTGGGATAGCCAATGACTCCCACATTGAGATGTTTACATTTGTTTTCTTCATCTGTTCAATGATATTAAATGGGGATGAGCTATCTTTTTGTTGCCCCTTTCCTTGCACATTCTTCTCTTACACATGGGTCATTACAACCAGTACCTGAGTGGGTCTGGAAGGTGGCTTGGGCTGACTCTGCACATTGGGAGTTGCACTTTGTGGGGAAACAGAGGGTTGTGGACCATTTGAATCAGAGGATTTCCCCTCTCCAATATTCCTCTTCTTGGACCATGTATTTTCTGCCACACTATGAGGAGGTGCTCGATTCATACCACAAAAATCTTCAGCCTGCCAATTGAAAAGCATGGTCTCACTTGGAGGTGCCTCTTTCTAGGTTTCTTGCTGCTGATTTTCCTCTTGACTGGGCTCTTGGGGCACACCAATGGTCTATACCATCAAGGCCTGGTTTAGTGCACCATTGAAACACGTTGACTGGTTATGGGGCTGATTGCATGGGAAACACCAATCATATTCTTGAGCCATGTTGTTTTGTGTTGGAACCAAGGCCCTCGATGTCGAAGCTACATTTGGATCATATGGTCAGAAAGGCCTAGTAGCTTGAGGTTTTCCTTGGTTTTGGTTTTGATTTACAGCCTGAGCTGGTGGTCTATTTTGTTGATATGGGGGTCTAGCTTGATATTGGGTTTGAGGTTGATATGGCCTAGAACTCTGAGCTTGTTATCTCTTGATAGTCACTAGCTCATTTCCTAGGTTCTGCAGTTGTTTCATAACCTCTTGTAGCTCTTTTGAAGTGCTAGAAGATGAGGTGGAGGCTTTAGCTGAACTCTGATTCCTTGGAGTGGGTATGGGAGCTAATGTGGGCATTTGACTAGTGCTTGGAGCTCCTAGTTCTGGATATAGAGGCATAGGTGGTCTAGGTGCAAGTTTACCAGCCTGAATTAAGCAATTTTCAGCTCTAATAGCAATGTTATATGAGGCGGGTAAAGTTCTACCTCCCATTGACTGAATCATCATGGCAATATCAGAATTTAAAGCTCTAAGGAAGTATAGAAAAGTTCCTTCGTCTGTTGGTCTCACGGCCACCAGAACCCTATCCCACGTATGCTGGAATCTGAAGTTGAAATCAGTCAACTGCTCATTAGGGGCCCTCTTGATGGTTGTCAAATGTTCCAACAAGGATAGATTGTCCCCCTTTTCTCCAAATTGGTTATGAAGGGTATGCACAAATGATCCCAATTCTGGATAGATCCTGCTGTTAGACTCCTAAACCATTGCAAAGCTTTACCTTTAAAGGAGGATGCCAATAACTTAACAAAATGTCCATTTCAACAATCTCATGAATTGCACAGACATTTGTGATGTCTTGAACGTGATCACTAGGAGTAGTCTGGTTCTCTCCAGTGAAATATGGAATGCTCTTCAATGCTGCAACTGGAACTGGATTTTGTGCATTGAGAGCCAGCGGGCTGCTGCCAGTGAAATTGACGTAGGGGTTAGGTTGTGCCATCCTGATTGGTCGAAGGAATCTAGTCGATTGAATGAAAGGCCTACCAGGTGGAGGTGTTGACAATGTCCTGTTTGGTGGAGATGGAGACCTTTGGGCTCTTCTTCCTCTCCTTACTCTTTCCAAGGATAAATGTAGATAGAAAAATAGTCCCTCCTCTCTAGTTCTTGACCTTGTTTGTATTCTTCTCATGAACTTGGCAAGCTTGGACTGCTGAAACCAGTGGGTTCTTCTCTTTTGGAGTCACCAGATGTGTAATTTTAGATATTCTTACAAGATGGGAACTTACAACAAGTGCACATCAATCTTGCTGTAGTAAAATGAAGACTTCTTGTCCCACCGGGCATGCCAAAACTATTGTTGCAGAATCACAACACCCCTGGAATCTGTAACTTGATGGGTTGAGATCCTCAGTGTGACTGCACAACATGGAGCATCTCTCAAAGTGTGGGACTTTGCAAGTCAAGAGAGCTCTCCATATGAAGGTTGGCTCCTATTCCTCTATTCAGGTGCACACGTTCAGATTGTAGAGGGTCTTTCTAAATCCTATTCTAACTTACCAAGGAGACAGGGTTAAGGGAATACAAGAAATAAAACCTAATCTAACAGAGGTGATGCACCAAAGGAATGTTGAACATTTGCATTGCTTTTAAACACAAACCATTAAAATGTAAAACAATATCCATGCACAGATGACCAAGATTGCAATGAGGGATCAGGAAGAAACAATAAAGCATAAGAGGGGGTTGAAATCATCCACAGACTTATTCTATTACTCCAAGAATTGATACAGTGCATTACAGCAGCCAAGAGGTAGAAATTGTGTTACAATTTGGATGGAGGGGTTCGAGACTCCATGAATTCTCCTACAAGAGCAGAGAAAAGGGAGGGTGCAAAGCAAGAATGTCCAACCTCTTGAAATTGTTCCTCTTGTACAATATATAGGAAGAATGAGAGAGAGAAAGGAGGAAAATCCAACCCTATTCCAACCACCCTTGAAGGGGCATTGAATTCCCCTGCCATAATGATGGGTCTCGCTGCAACACCCATGCCCCCATCATTGTTCCTTGCTAGACAAGAAGGGAAACCCATTCTTCATCATGGTGGCAGGTAGGAGACTTGATGGCCTCAGTAATGGCAAGTCAAAATATTAATGGTGGCAGGTGGGTAACAGGTGTTGAGAGCTCTCTGAAACGTCCCCTCTCACTCGATTTGGAGCTTCTGATCGAAAGATATGGCCATGCCTGAAGGAATTTCGGATATGGAGTTCCTTTTGCGTGATCCACGTGGTAGCCTCATGCATCTCAAAGTTTTTCCCCCTCCTCTACACTTTTGAAGTTGTGCCGAAGAGACACGTGGCGGCTTCTGTGGGCCTGTTCTATTTCCTTTATATTCTACCCAAGCTCCCCTGTTGGCGGAGACACTATACCTTACCTGAGACACGTGGAGAACCAGAACATGTTTGAGTCTTCACTTTTGATTGCCCCTTTGAAGTTACACGGATGTGACATGTGGAGGCCTCCACAAGCCTATCCCAAGCTTGGACTTTTCAATGGCGGGTGTTCCCTTTTTTAGACCTGGGACACGTGGAGGGCCTGCACTTGTTTGGGATTGGCCTTTGGTGATGCCCCTTTTTGAATTTGCACCGATGAGGCACATGGCACCTTCTGTTGGCCTGTTCTATTTCATTAGTTTTGGCTAAGTCTCTTTTGAGCATGGCGAGGGCCATATGTCTGACCCTGACATGTGGAGGCTCAGTGCACATTTGGGAACCCACTCTGGGTTTTATTTTTGAAGTTGCATCCTGATGAGACACATGGAGGCTTCCACAGGACCTTTCTATACTTATCCGATTCGAGCCTACTTAAATCCCTGACTATGTGGTGGGCTGGCTCCTTTGAGTCTCCACTTTGGATTCCTATTTGAACCCTAACATGTGGAAGTCTCTGCAAGGATGCCAATTAAACAGGTCTACTCATTTTGCAGTCTTCACTTTGGGTCTACCTCTTTAAAATTGCACTGAGCTGACACACAACTCTTTCCACTTCCCAGAGACTTTTCAACTACCGACTCTACCTCCTTTTCAGACCTAGGACACATGGAGGCTTGTGCTTGTTTGAGTCTCTTCCTTTGGATCCTTCCTTTGAAGTTGACGTCATCGAGACACGTGGGGGCTTCCGCCGACCCTCTTATACTTAGTCAATTTTGGGCCCGCCTGTCCCTTTTCCACCCATTTAGGAGCCACTCATCAAACCTTAGACATGTGGAATCTCTATGCTCATTTAGGGGACTGTCTCTTGGGTTTCACTTCTGAAGATGTGCCGATTGGATGCGTGGCACCCTCTGCGGGTCTGTTCTTTACTTAGCCGATTTTGGCCGATGAGACCCCCTTTTTAGACCTTGACTACATGGAGGAATGACACTCGTTTGGGACTCACCTTTTGGGCTTGACCTTTGAAGATGCACCATTGAGGCACGTGGAGGCCTTCGCTGACCTTGTTTGCACTTAGTCCATTTCGAGCCTGCTCCTCCTTCTTTTTTTTGGCTGGGTCCCTTCTACTTGTTTAGGAGTGACTTTGTTGGGTTCTGGACACATGGAGAGTTGGCATTTGTTTGGGGTTCCCACTTTGGATTCTCCCCTTGGGATTTCTCTGATGAGGCACGTGGCTCCTTCACGCTCGTTTGGGGACCACCTTTTGGTCTTGGCCTTTTGAGGTGCATCGTTGAGGCACGTGACAACTTCCACTGATTTTCTTATACTTAGCCAATTTGGGCCCAAGTGGACGCTGCCTTTCTCCATTGTTCTCCTGTGCACCTCTGGTCTCTTCATACTATTTTCTCCTTTTCCGACCCTACCCCTTCATTGGTGAATCTTCCCACCTCTTGATTTGGGATCGATTATGAGCTCACAGGACTAGACTGACCCTTCGATTTTCTCCTATGTGTAGGGGCGTGTTTGATTAATTTGGCCTAAGGGGAAAATTTGATCAAAGGTTAAGCCACTTATTTCATAGCCTACTGTTGGCGACATGGGACGTATCCATTAGATCTATGCAATAGTTTAGAAATTCTTGGCTAAGCACTAGAGCATCATGATAGAGAGTATAGGTAGCATTGGTGGTATTCCTACCTCTATATTGTTTTATTTGGTTCGTCTGATTCATTTATTGCACCATCTTTAGTAGAGAGTTATAGGCTGGTGGAAGTTAGGTAGGGTCTTAGTTGGGAGGTTGAGATGGCTTCTGGAGAAAAAATCTCTATAGACTTCGTAGTTAAGGAGTGTGTAGTGGATTTGGGACCCTTCACCACTACCTCAGATCTTCATATCCTTCCGTTGGGTTCATATAGAGTCATCTTGGGCATGGACTGGTTGTCTACACATAGAGCCAGAGTGGACTATTACCATAAGACTATATCATGTATAGATGATCTGGGAGTTGAGTCAGTGATAGCAGGAGTTAGGAGGCCTATTTCCATCTGCACTATTTTCACTATGTAGCTTAAGAAATGTGTGTGATGAGGTTTCCAGATGTATGCTATTACAGTTAGTGATAGATCTGAGGATGAGTCTAGTGGGCTGTCTCTTGATAACCATCACATCTTGAGATATTTATTGTTGTCTTCCCAGGGGAGCTGCTGGGGTTACCTCCCTCGCATGAGATAGATTTTCACATAGATTTTGTTCCGGGTGCAAATCCTATCTCATGAGCACCGTATCGGATGACTACCCTTGACCTCTGTGAGCTCAAGTTGTAGCTTGAGATATTTTCCTAATCCATCCTAATGTATCCCCTTGGGGTGCACCGGTTATTTTTGTGAAGAAGAAGGATGGATCTCTACGTTTGTGTATTTATTATTACCAGCTGAATAAAGTAATGATCAAGAATTATTACCCCCTTCCACACATCGATGATTTATTTGATCAGATGAAGGGGACCACATTATTTTCCAAGATATATCTTAAGTCAAGTTATCATCAGCAAAGGATCACAGAGGAAGATATTCATAATACCACCTTCCGTACGAGATATGACCATTATGAGTTCACAGTAGTGCCTTTTGGTCTGACGAATGCCCCCACAGTTTTCATGAGTTTGAGGAATGGGGTATTATGGAAATTTTAGGATCACTTCATGCTCATTTTTCTTGACAAAATTATGATATACTCACATACGCATGATGAGCATGAGGGGTACCTTCACCAGGTTTTTTAGTGTCTTCATGAGAAGCAAATTTATGGGAACCTATAGAAGTGTGCATTCTTTCAGATAGAGGTACAGTATTTGGGCCACATAATTTCTAGGGAAGGTATCCCTATTAATCCTTCCAAGATTCAAGTTATTATGGATTGGCTAGCACCCACTAGTGTGACCAAGGTGCACAGTTTCATGGGTTTGGCAGGATACTTCAGGAGATTTGTATAGGACTTTTCTTAGGCTGCACACCCCATCATTTCTCTTTAGAGGAAAGGGAATAAGTTTGTATGGTCAGATAGATGTGAGCAGACCTTCAGAAAACTAAAGGTATGTCCCATGACAACACCTACTCTTGTAGTACTAGATCCTCAAGGTGAGTTATTTGTTTTCACAAATGCTTCTTTGGCAAGACTTGGAGGTGTGTTGACATAGGATGGCCGAGTAGTTGATTTTGAGTCTCACAAACTCAAGGATTATGATCTTAGTTATCTTACTCATGACCTTGATCTTATAACAGTTGTACATGCCTTGGTGTGGTGGAGACACTTTCTTCTTGGCCAAATATTTACACCTAGGAATGATCACTTGAGTCTTCGACACCTCTTCATGCAACCCAATCTCAATGCTTGTCAGTGACGTTGGATGGAGTTTCTTTGTGAGTATTACATCGAGATAGATCATGTGAAAGGGAAGGATAATGTTGTTGCAAATGTCCTGAGTAGATGAAGACATGTGGCTATGGCTACTTTAGTGGGTACAGATTTGCTGAGTAGGATTTTATAGCAGCTTCCTCACGACAGGTTCTACCTTACAGCCAAAGTAGAGATTGAGTCTCAGAGACCCCTTGAGGGGAGATTTTATGGATTTTCATTAGAGACAGATGGCCTTCTTAGACATAGAGGTTGGATATATGTTCCTAGAGATGGAGGCTTGAGACAAGACATTTTGACAGAGGTTCATCGTGCACCTTATTCATCCCATCCCAAGGTGAAGAAGATGCACGCCACCTTGAGACAGTTGTACCATTGGAGGGGACTTCAGAAATACATTTCTCAATTTGTGTCATGTTTTTTAGAGTGTCAGAAGGTGAAGGCCAAGCATTAGCACCCAACTGGCCTTCTCTTCCCTCACGCTATACTAGAGTGGAAATGGACTTCATAGTTGGGTTACCAACATTGAGATACCTACAAAGTTAGTTCAGTGGCATGGGCATACCTTGATGAGATTATCAAATTGCATGAGATTCCATGGAAGATCATTTGTGACCATGATCCCTTATATACTTCTCACTTCTGGACTATGATGCAGTATGGTCTTGGGACAAAGATCAATTTCAGTACAACTTATCACCCTAAGATAGATGGACAGACTGAGTGGATGAATTAGATCTTGAAGGACATGCTTAGGATGTACGTCATGGATCATCAGTCGAGTCGGGAGGAGTATTTGTACTTGGTGGAGTTTTCCTACAATAATAATTTTCAGATTTGGATAGCCATGGCTCCTTTTCAGGAATTACATGATAGAGAGTGAATAACACCACTGAGTTGGGACATGTTTGAGGACAGGGTTTCTCTTGGACCAAATACTACATGATATGGAGCAGCAAGTTGTTATGATCAAGAAGAGATGAGGAGACGCAGGAAAGACAGAAGAAGTATGCGGATCAACATAGGAAAGATCATAGTTTTGAGGTGGCCACAAAGGTGTTTCTTCATGTCAGGAAACATAAGATCCCTATCCATTATGGAAAAAGCACTAATCTTTCTCCTAGATTTGTGGGTCCCTTTGAGATCTTGGAGTGTATCGGTCTTTTGGCCTATCGTCTATTGTTTCCACCTAGCTTGTCGTGTTTCTCTTGGACCAAATTTACTACATGATATGGAGCAGCAAGTTGTTATGATCAAGAAGAGATTGCAGGAGACGCAGGAAAGACAGAAGAAGTATGCGGATCAACATAGGAAAGATCAGAGAAAGTTGGTTCTTGCTCCTAAACTACCTGCCACAATCTACTCTAATGTAGTTTTGAGGTGGCCACAAAGGTGTTTCTTCATGTCAGGAAACATAAGATCCCTATCCATTATGGAAAAAAGCACTAATCTTTCTCCTAGATTTGTGGGTCCCTTTGAGATCTTGGAGTGTATCGGCCCAACACTCTTTTGGCCTATCGTCTATTGTTTCCCACCTAGCTTGTCGTGTGTCCATGATGTGTTTCATGTTTCTGTACTTAGGAGATACATTGTTTATCCTTATAATATATTAGATTGAACCTCAATTTTTTTGTAGGTGCAGGATCACGGGTAGGTGATGGTGGATCTCATTCGTATTTTAGAGCGCAATACCTAGGCCTTCAAGGTAGAGAGATTGACCAAGTTCGAGTCTAATGTGATAGGACAAAAAGGTATTATGAGACTACTGCTACATGGGAGGATGCTATGTTGATGTGAGTCTAGTTTCCACAACTATTTCAATAACTTCTTATAAGGCCAAAATATGTCTTATTAATGTACAATAAATGATCTTATTTTACTCTCATTTTTATCAAGTTTGATTGCATTTTGTGACTTTTGTTTGATCTAATATAAGTTAGGATGTAATTTTCCATCTTTTGTTGATTGTAGTTCTAACGTTTCAAAACTCTGTAATTCCTAATAAAGTTCTTTGGAAATTTAGTTTTATAATAAAATAGGTCACAATCAGTCAAAAGAACAAAGTATGAAGTTGTCAACATGTTTATGGAAGCATTGGTTTCAATACAGCTTAGTTTCAAAACTCCATTATGAAGTTATGAGCTCTATCACTTAGTTCCATAACTTTCAGACTTAGTTCTAGAACTCCAGAGTTTAGTTCTAGAATTTTCAGAATTAGTTCCAGAACTCGTGCATGTAGCTCTAGAACCCTCACAATTAGATCTGGAATGATTTCCTTTACTTCTGGAACTTCTCTGAAATTTCAGAACTGATGAGAATTTGTTTATTCCAACAAAGTTCAGTGATTTAGCAATCAATGATCCTTTCAATATAGAGTAGATTAGAAGATTTTCGATTCTTCATACTCATAGATCTAGGGATAACTATCATACAATAGTACGTCCAACCATGTTCCAATTCAACATCTATTTTGGGTATGATTTGGTTCCATCTAAATCAATAGGATAACTATGGTTGTAAATGCACCTTTGGAAGGAGTATATATATGCAGACTTGCAGATAGATTTGGAATATATAGTAATATAGAGATAGATTGATATACATAGATACAAACACAGAGAGAGACATTCTGTATTTGTAATGCAAAAAAAATTATCAATAAAATAGCCATTTCTGTTTTGAGAGAATATTAAGTTGTCAAATCTTGTTTCAAGGTGGAGCAAGGGCCCACTCCTTTAAGAACCAGGATCTTCATTTTATTGGTATTTATATTTCTAGAGAAAATAGTATAGATCTGTTAATTTTGTAAATGCTTTTGATTATTCAAGTTAAAATATGTCGTATACTTGTTCTTGCAAGTGTTCTAGATTAGATTCTTATTTCCTTGTAATCATCTTTCAGCATTCTCAATTGTGTGTTTATTTCCAAGGAAAGTGTGTCTATTTCTGTAACAGTTGTTTACTTACAACAATCTATTTCATTCTGTAAATGTGTGTTTGTTTCCAACAATTTATTTCTACAGAGAGTGTTTACTTCCAGCAAGTTTTCATAGTTTGATTTCAATAAGCTTTTGGCCGAGAAGTCCTCAAGACATTGATAAAATCCCCCAGAAAATATAAAAAAAGAAAATAAATACCTACAGTCAATTACTAGATCACTAAGATTTCTTGTTGCATATAGCTTTGGACAACACCCGTGGTTTGAATATGACATCAACAAAGAGGTGATTAAATGAAGGGAATAACGACACCCATCAAATTATAGGAGGAATTTGAGTCTAACAAGAGGGGGATGTAGTGACCACTTCCCTTCAATACTTATTACATTTTGATTTCGATTACTGTTGGTTATATATATATATGGATATTATTGTATCATTTTTTCTTAGCATGATGATTAGACGATATACTTTGATTATTGATGGATTTCGATTCATAATATGATTTGTGTGGATTTATTAGAGAGAAATTGTATACTGATGATGATGTGTTGTTGACATATTTATATATTTCTGACATTCGACATGTTCGTCATATTGATTAGGATTTAGGAGTGAACTAATCTTGTGATTTTATTGGTATTGATTAAATATAGAATTGAGATGTTATTGGAATTTTAAAATAGTAACATTATTTTCCTAGATGATGATTTAATTTATGTATGGATGATTGTGGACTTATATGCATATATTTTACATTGGATGTTTTGATGCGACAACAAGGCCGAATGAGGTATTGTGTGTTTTATAGGTGATTATATCACAACAATCAAAAGGGGATTGGAGACCAACCACATAGGAATGTTGGATGGATTCGACAATGGTCACCATGGTAACTTGTGTTATGTTGTGTGTATTTTATTTTTTGTTAGGGGGTCCCCATGGGGGGGATGACCTCCAATTATGACCAAGGGGTTTTTGTGTTGTTCTTTTCTTTTCCTTTATTTAATTTTAGAGTATGTGATTTTATGGTGATGTGATTCCTTTTTATCATAAATTAATTTATGTGTCTAGATTAGTAAATTAATCATGTTACTAAACTAATTATGGATGGGACAAAAATAATTCATTTATTAGATTAGATGGTTCTTTGGTTTATGTGTTTCAAGTTGAGTGTATGTGATATTGAGTGTTGTACACTCTACATCTCCTTATAAATTCGGATTTGGCCTTAACGGCCAATTTTGGAGGCCTCTGCGACAAGTTAAAAGTGTTCCACACCTTTTAATTTATTAAACGAACCCTACCTATGGGTTGGGGGTAAAAAATAGACCCCATTATGTGTTTTGGAAGGAAAAATGTGTGTTTTAATTGCACTTTCTTACATTTGTTTAATTTTTGTCCTGAAAGGGTATGGGTTGGAGTGGTGTGTGTAAGAGGTTTTTCATACCTCTCAACCACCCATTTATTATGCCTTTGAGTAGGGTTTTGACTTGAGTGATGTGGGGTGGAGAAGAAATGATGTGGTATGCTACATGGAGCCACATCATCTCCCTCTTCCTCTTTTCTATTTAGTGAATTTTTTGGGAAGTAAATGGGGTTACTTGTTTAGCTTTGGATCTGGGATTTTGGGATTTATTACTTGTTGGAGTAGAAGGGAGCTTGGAGTTGCTTGAGTTTTACATATTTTGGGACTTTCTTGAAAAGTGGAGCTTTACCGTGGCAAGGTAGGATCTTGCACTCTTGTTTTCTTCTATGTTATGTGTTGTATGGATGTGTGTTCTTGTTTGAAGTGTTGGGTAGTAAATTGACCTTAGGTTGTGTTAAGATTTGGAAATGGGGATGAAATATGTTGGGAGGCATAATATATTCTTTGTGTGTTTAGGAGGGAGTGGGTTTTGGATGCCCTACCTTGTTCTATTTTTGTTATTTTGTGTATTGTGGGAGCCATAAGAGGGAGGGAGGCATAAGAGTGAGGGAGGCATAAGAGACATATTTTTTTTTGTTGTGGAGAGGTATAAGAGATTTTGGGGTTGATTGTGTTTTGGATTATTTTTGAGGTGGGAATCCAAACCCTTGGGAAGAACAAGGCTATCCCCATATTCCTATCTCTACTTGGCTTATTTTAGAGCCATTGGTTTGGGAAGTTGTTGTGTTTAAATATGAGTTATTTTGTGTGGTTATATTTCTTGCGTGTTTGTTGCTTGAAAGTAAGTGTGGAACCATTGTAGAGTTACCATGTGTTGGATCCATCCGTTATTGCCTTATGGTTGGGGCTCTGGGGCCAATGAGAAGAATTGCTTCTTCTTCTCATTGGAGTTTTGGTTGGGTGGAGAGTGTTGCCTCTCCACCATTTTTTGTTCTTATGATCAAGTGAATAAAATATGGAGCCATGTTGGAGATTTGATTCTTGGAGAACTTGTACAAGACTAAACATTCCTCTATTGTAGTTACTTTTATTGTAAACTTTCCACTTCAACTGGAGAGTATTGTATTGTTTTTGAAAGCAACATTACATTGAGTATTTTTTATAAGATTGTAATTCATGTGTGAAAAAAGACAATTTTAGTTAAACAAGTTTGATAAAATGGATATGTAGTTGGAAAAAGGAAACAATTTGTTTCACATTTTAGTTGATTTATTACTTCACTTAGGTGTGTTGCTCTTTCTTTAAAATGTATTGGAAAAATCTTGTTGAAAGCTCTTGTGGTCATGTTGAAACTTGTATGTTGCAAAGGAAAGAAATATTGATTTTATATTGTATTATTGAAAGACATATAATGGAAAGTTAGGCTATCTTTGTGAACTTTCTTGAACTGGTTAAAAGAGAGTCAAACTTTATATGCATGGATGGAAAGAACTTAAACTCTAAGTGTCATTTAATCATTAATAAAATAGATTAATTCCTAAATTTAGTGGAGAAAAATAAATTGTTTATTTACAACTTAGACCTTAGCCTCACTAGAGTAGGGAATTTTATTATTAAGCATTATAAATTTACAAATAAACTCAATGCACATTAATATAATAAGTGAAAATTGGCTTTATTTTTTTAAACCTCTTATCAAACACCACCAAATTCTAAGAGAAACTTCAAGTATGAGGTTAAGCTTGGTTAATACTATGGATTTTATTAGTCACTTATAATAGTATTAATATTTATATTTTAATAAATGTTTATATTAATAATAATTTTGATATTATTAATATATATATATATATATATAATCAAATGTATGTTAACTAACAAAACAAAAGATGCGTAAAATAGTATACAAACATTTGTACACACACACACACACACATATTCTTCCCAAATAAGTAAAATTACCGTTTTAAACATTATCACTAAAATTGGGGCAAAACCCATATGCCTATTTGGGAAAATCTTAAAATAATGAGTTAGATAAAATAAATAAATACATTAAAACCCTAAATGAGGGTGTAAACAAAATAAGAAAATAAATGAAGCATGTATGTCTCTCCAAAATCTCGAAATGGCCTCTAATGGATTCCTTCTTCTCCTCCACTAATCTACAAAACAAAAGAGAAATAATAAGTCAGCTAAAAGAGAAAGAGCCTTTCATAAGAAAAATTAGGGTTATTGGAATCCCTTGATCCTGTGGCCCCAAATGAATCCATCCAATAGATGAGATTGATCCCTACAAAAAGTGTTGGTTGTGGAGCCCGATAGCTGTTGGTTGTGGAGCCTGATTATGACAAGGGTTGAAAGGGGGGGGCTTCGTCCCCTTTGCGGTGACCTAGGGCCATGCACCCCAGTGGAGGGCTCAAGGGCAACACCCTCACCTACCATATTTAAAATGTATTTATGCATTGTGAAATCTAGACTACTCTTTATTAGGTCACAGATCTTATGGGTGGCTTTCTATGTTTTCGCCGAAATGATATAAACTTTTATATCTTTAAAGGGTCGTATGTATGAGGCTCACTATTGCATTTGATGAATTATAAGAGAGTTTTGCTAGATTAAATAAAAAGATTGGCTGTTTCTGGTGGATGTATCCCATTTTTGGTGAACCACATTAAATTTGTGTCTTTGTTTTATTACATATTATTTCTATTTTATGTTCCCACATTATTCATTACATGTTTGTTTATCTGTACAACTGGTATAATCCTAACAACTGGTATCACAACGCGTTCAAGATTTATTTTTTGGTAGTATACTCACAAAGGGATTTCTATTTGAGTGGGAGAAGCATCAATGGTAGAGGAAAGTAAGTTTAGAGTTGAGAAGTTTGATGACTGAAATTACCAGCTATGGAAAATGCAGGTGGAAGATTACCTGTATCAAAAGGATCTATACCTATGATTGGGAGGTGTAGGAGTGAAAAACCCATTCATGTCTGATGATGAATGGAATGTTTTGGATAGTAAGGGTCTTGGTGCGATTCGATTGAGTCTGGAATCATCCGTAGCTTCAAATATCTCACAAGAAAAGAGTATGGTAGAGTTGATGAAAACACTAGAAAATTTATATGAAACACCTAGTGCATTCAATAAAGTTTATTTGATGAAAAGATTGTTTAATCTACAAATGCAAGAAGGTGGATTTGTATCTAACCATCTTAATGATTTCCACACCATTGTAAATCAGTTAGATTTAGTTACAATCCAATTCAATGAGGAGGTTAGAGCATTATTATTCCTATGTTCTTTACCAGAAAGTTGGGACAACTTAGTAATGAAAGTTAGTAGTACATCATCTACTCTTAAATTTGAAGATGTAGTAAGTGTCATCTTAAATGAGGAAATGCATAGCAAAATTATAGGGGAAAATTCTTCTTCTGGAAATGCGTTGAATATGGAGAGTAGAGGGAGGAGCAAGGAGAAATCAAAGAGTAAAGCTCGTGGCAGATCTAAATCAAATATTGGCAGATACAAATCTAGGAATAGAGGCATTATTTTTTGGAATTTTGGAAAGAGAGGACATGCTAAAAAGGATTTTTGGCTTAAAGGAAAGAAATAAAACTAGATTGAAGGTATTAAAGAGGAAAATATGACATGTAATATTGTTCAGGATGCTCTTATAATTTCTCTTGATACTAGAGTAGAATCTTTGGTAATAGATTTAGGTGCATCTTTCCATGCAACCCTTGATAAGGGCTATTTTAAAGAGTACATCTAGGGAAATTTTGGACAAGTTTATTTAGATGATGATGAGTCGTGTAACATTTTCGGGAAGGGCAATGTACACCTAAAATTGCAGAACGAAACTACATGGATATTAAGAGATGTGAGGCACATGCCTAGTGTCAGGAGAAATATCATCTCTGTAGGATAGTTGGGTGGTGAAGGTTTCACATTCACATTCACTTCAGATGCTTGGAATGTTTCCAAGGGTTCCCTGGTAGTGGCATGGGGTAAGAAAGTAGGCACTCTTTATTTATCTACTTGTATATCTAATTCTTCTACCATATTGTCTACTTCAGATAAGGATGCCAACATGTGGCATTGAAGATTGGGACATATGAGTGAGAAGGGCATGAAAATTCTATAGGAAATAGGTAAGCTTTCATGTTTGAAGCAATTGGACTTAGAGTTTTGAGATCATTACATTTTTGGGTTATAGAAAAGAGTTAGATTTCTCAAGGTAGGGAATATCAAGAAAGAGCAAAAGTTGGAGCTAGTTCATACAGATGTGTGGGGGCCAGCCCATGTTGCATCTCTTGGTGGTTCTCTGTACTATGTCACATTCATAGATGATGCCACAAGGAAGGTATGGGTATATTGCATTAAGTGTAAGTCTAATGTCTTTGATACATTTAAGAAATGGAAAGCACTTGCTGAGAATGAATGATTTTTTAAATTGAAATGTTTGAGATCTGATAATGGTGGTGAGTATAGCAGTAATAAATTTGATGATTATTATTCTTTGAGCAGGATTCATAGAGAGAAAAACAGCTCCCAGGACTCCAAAAAAAATGGTGTTAGTGAGAGGATGAATAGAAAAATAATGGAGTGTGCACAGTTAATGAGATTGCATGCAGGGTTGCCTCTTCAGTTTTGGGCAGAGGCTGTAGATACTTTTGTGTACTCAATAAACCATGGGCCTTCAAGTGCATTAGATGGAGGAATTCCTAAAGAATTCTGGACTAGGAAAGAGGTAGACCTTTCATTTTTAAGAGTATTTGGTTCAGAGGCATTTGTGCATGTTAATAAAGAAAACAGGAAGAAATTGGATTCAAAATCTAAACATTGTACATTCATAGGCTATGGCTCCAATGGTGATTATGGATTTTGGTTTTGGGATCTAGATGAATCTAAGATAATTAGGAGTCGTCATGTTGTTTGGTGTGAAAATAGAATGTACAGGGATCAAGTACAGGATGACAAAAATCCCAAGGAAGATTTGGTTGAGCATATAGCTTCTAAAAATGAACTCTCGGATGGAAAATATCCACCTACAGGTACCGAGGTTGATATTTTTATAGGCCGAGAATGAAAGCTAGAGTCTGCATTGGTACCCCTGTCAGAAATTCAATAAAATGAGCAGCAAGAAAATAATGATCCCATAACATCCCTATATTTGGTAAGAAGGTCACAACATATTAGTAGACCTCTAGAAAGATTTTCCCTTGCTTTGTATTATTTGTTACTAGCAGAAAGTGGTGAGCCAGAGAGATTTGATGAGGCAATGTAGGTGGAGTCCACTAAGGAGTGGGATCATTGAATGAAGGAGGAAATGGACTCCCTGGAGAAGAAACAAACATGGGATTTAGTCAAATTGCCTGTTGGGAAGAGAGTACTACAAAAAAAATGTGTCTACCATGTGAAAGAAGAAGAAGGTGGATGGAAAAGGTACAAATCAAGGCTTGTAGTGAAGGGGTATAAAAAAAAGAAAGGTATTGATTTTGATGAAATTTTTTCCCTTGTTGTAAAGATGTCTTCCATTCATATTGTATTAAGTTTAGTTGTTGAAGATTTACACTTAGAGTAACTTGATGTTAAGACGACATTTCTCCATGGTGACTTGGAGGAGGAGATTTATATATAGCAACCACTTGGATTTGAGGTGAAGGGTAAGAATAAATTGGTTTACAGGTTGAAGAAGAGCCTATACAAGCTCAAGAAAGCTCCCTAGAAATGGTATCTAAAGTTTGATAGTTTCATGCATGAGCATGGTTTTACTAGATGTCAATCAGATCATTGTGTATACTTTAAATGCAGTTGGATAGTGGGAGCTACATTATTATTATTGTTATATGTAGACGATATGCTTGTAGCAGGGTCTAATATGCTGGAAATTTCAAAGCTTAAGGAAAAGCTTGCAAAAACAATTGAAATGAAGTATTTGGGTGCAACAAATAAAATCCTTGACATGTAAATCAAGAGGGACAAAATAAATAATAAATTGGTGTTGTCTCAGGAGGAGTATGTAGAAAAGGTGTTAGAAAGGTTTCAGATGTAGAATGTGAAACCAGTTAGTACACCTTTAGCTGTGCATTTTAGACTAAGTAAAGAGAAATGCCCAAAAACACAAGAGGAAAAAGATTATATGGCAGGGGTTCCTTATTCTTCAGCATCTTGGAGCCTTATGTATGCCATGGTTTGTATTAGGTTAGACATTTCCCAAGCAGTGGGAGTTGTTAGTAGGTATATGGAAAATCTGGGTAAAGCACACTAGAAGGCAGCCCAGTGGATTCTCAGGTACCTGAGAGGGACCACTAGTAGGCACTTGTGATTTGGAGGGTCTGATTATACTTTACAAGGATTTGTGGATTCAGATATGGCAGGATATGTGGATAGCAAGGAGGATCACTACTAGATACATGTTTGCAGTTGGTGGTGTGGAAGTGATTTGGATCTCAAAGTTACATAAAGTAGTTTCCCTATCTACTACAGAGGCAGAATATGTTGCAGCGACTGAGGCAAGTAAGGAAATGTTATGGATGAGCAGGTTCATGGAAGAGTTGGGTAAGAAGTAAGGGGATTGTAAGTTACATAATGATAGTCAAAGTGCAATTCACTTAGCAAAGAACTCATCCTTCCATTCAAGAACAAAACACATTTAGCTAAGATATCACTTCATACGATAAAGTGTTGGAGAATGGGCAACTTGAGTTAGTGAAGATTCATACAGATGATAATCCTATTGATATGTTTACTAAGCCAATGAAAAATGAGAAGTTAGATTTTCCTTCAACTTCTATGGGTCTTCAAGATTGATCTTGAAGTGGAAGATGCAAGCCAAGAAGAAAAGTTGAAGCAGGCACCGTAGTGGTGGAGTTACAGAAATCAATAGTCTCTAAGTGGGAGATTGTTGGTTGTGGAGCCCGATAGTTGTTGGTTGTGGAGCCCAATTACGACGAGGGTTACAGCAGGGGGGCTTCACCCCCTTTGCAAGGACCTGGGGCCACGTGCCTCAGTGGGGGGCTCAAGGGCAGCACACCCACCTTCCATATTTAATATGTATTTATGCATTGTGAAATCTAGACGACTCTTTATTAGGTCACAGATCTAACGGGTGGCTTTCTATGTTTATCCCCAAAATGATATAAACCTGTATATCTTTAAAGGGTCATATGTATGAGGCTCACTATTGCAATTGATGCACTGTAAGAGAGTTTTGCTGGACTAAATAAAAAGGATTGCCTATTTCTTGGTGAACGTAGCCCATTTTGGGTGAACCACGTTAAATCTCTGTCTCTTTTTATTGCATATTATTTCTATTTTACGTTTCCTGCATTATTCATTGCATCCTTGTTTATTTGTACAACTGGTATAATCCTAACAAAAATTACGTGGGGAGTGGTTGAGTAAAAATTCAAATTTTAAATTTCAAATGCATGGGTTGACTTTTAGGGGGCCACTCATGTTGTGTATGGGGTGGGATTATTGTTCTAACCCTTGTGTTAAATTAAGGACATTGTTTTTTTTTTTAAACCTTGTCATGTTGTGGGATTAACATAAATTTAGTATAAAATTAAATAGACCACTTTACCCATGGGATTAATTTGTTCAAGTTTGACTATAGTGTAATTTAAATGTTTATCAAAATAACATTTAGTGGGAACCGAAACCATACCTTAGGCTAACTAATTTTATTAAAGGGTATTGAGAGTTTTATTTTATTATAATGGGGATTAAATTGAACATTATTTTATTAATTTAAATGAACTTGAAACAAGAATGTGACAACTATTAATTCAGAACCTTTTTTGCATGCATGTTTTTCAAAAAAAATATTCCATAATTTTTCTAGATTGCGCTAGGTTGTTCTTGGGTTTTGTGCTGACCAATTGAGTGGGCCTTACAATCTATTTCTTGCAATTAAGTTTGTTTAAGGACAATCATACCTAGTAGTAGGATGTCAAAAAATTCAATATTTTGAGTGCATATTATCACTCAAAACCTTAATAATATCAATCTAGAAAATCCTTGGGTGTTTTCATGAAAAATTTAGCCCTTAATTCAATGTTTAATTCCTTCATCCAGGTGCTTCTCCTAAGCCTTAACTAGGGTTTTACAAATGCCTGGTAGGAGAGAAATTGATTTTTAATCATTTTATCAAAGTTTCAAGATATCATACTTTACAAGGAGGTATTTTCCATACCATACCATGTTCTTGAGCAATAATAATCTATGAAATACCATAAAATCATAAAAATGAAGATTCAAACTCATAAACAAAATAAGGTTTCTTACCAAAATTAGGCCTACAATTGCTTCTTGAATACTTATTACACATTTATGAGTATTTTAAACCTTGAAACAAATAATAAAACTCTCCAAGAACACTAGAAAGGTAACCTCTGTTATAAAATTCAATTATATCCATCCACATTCTTTTTATTTATATCCAAAAGTTGCTCTTATGATTGTTTTCCCATACATATACAATATTCTCTTTTAAAAAACAAAGTTATTCTTCCTTTTTATCCTCATGAGATTTCATTCATTCATGTGTAAATATTTAAAACTTCCTCTCCATTCTAGCTATCAACCCTAACTACCTTCCAATATGACTTATCTATCAAGTAGACTCTAAGTCACGTAAATTTTTTTTGAGTTAAGAAGCTATAAATAGAGTATGCATATCAAATTGATTAAACCAAAAGACTTTGAACCTCAATAAGGATTTTTACATCATTTAAGCACTCTCTGATCTCACCAAAACACCTACCAAAAACATATCAAGAAAAATTTCCAAAAATGTGAAAAAACCTTAATTAAGATATTCAAACTGATTTTTGGAGGGAAAACTTGTTGATTAAATAATACTTGTCAAATATCACATAAGGAGTTTGTGTGGGATAGAAGGTCTGGAACCAAGGGCATGAAAGAATAGGAAGGACCCGCGGGCAGAAGGCAAGTTTAGATTTTAGGACTTATCCAATTTTGATCATGAAGACCTATTTTTAGAAGATGGCGTATGGAACACATCTAAGATGCAGAGATATGTGTGCCATGCATTTTCTATCTTTGGAAAAGTGGATAAAAGTGTTTATGCATGGAGACAAGCTGAGAATAGAATTGGAACTTCAGTTAACTACAAGAGGACTATAGATAGCACACTTGCCTATGTGGCTATGATTGTAAACAACGTGTGGCTATTAATAGCATGCAGCCTATTTCTGGAATAGATAAGTGGTGAAGGGCAAGTCCTCACCGTATATATCTGATGTTAGGTACATAGAAAATATATGGAAAGAGATGTATGTATGTCTGTAACAGAGAATATACGCACATGATTGAACTATTGTATCAGTTCCATACGTGCATTGGTATAGATTGACAATATTGTAAGGAGCTTATGTATTTACTAATAGATGGAAGATATTGGTTGAATCTAAGTGTCATTATGTGTGTAGTTGAGTAGTGCATGTTATTAATTCAATCATGATTACTGTTTAAGCTTGTTCTTTCATAGATCTGAGAGTAGTATGCATTGTGGAATGATGGATTAGTTATGAATCTATATGTTACTTCATCATGTTAACATCCTATTACAGCAACCCTAAAGAGGGACCTGGTACCTTTGCGTGCTTCGGGTGAGCGCTCAGTCTAGGCTAAGTGATGTGTCAGTGTGACTAGGGTGTTATATGGTAAATTCTATATCGCATCATTGGTTTCATTTCCATGACCTCTTTTTGAGTTTTTTTCAGGATGGTTCACAATGAAGACGTACCAGTTAACTCTAGAAAGTATTGAGGAATGGATACATGATCTGGAGGAAGAATATACATGGCAGTTTAGAAATGGATCCAATTTTAATGCACACACTTGGGTAGAACAGAACTTGTATGATAGCTTATATGAGAGCTTTTTCACTATCTTTCCAATAGAAATATATGAGTTGGTTACTGATTATGCATCTTAGAAAAATTAGAGGTATTGCACACTTGTTTGGACATAGGAAGAATTTCAGGTGCTCTATGATGTTGATCTGATCTAGACTCACATGGTGGATATATGGTTTCACGGTGTTATAAACAGTTATATTCTAGAATATTCAATTTCAACGTACTCTTTCCCAGAGGTAGTTGAGTTCCAGTTTTTTTGGTATCCAAGAGGAACATATTTGCAGGGTATTCCACTAGTGATCAAGATCTTAATGGTAACTTTGAACCTAGAGATTAACCGATGGCTAACTAAACTTCACCACGTGTGGGGGTGGGAACAGGTTTGGTTTAAGTTGGAAGACCTGGTGGCAGAGAAGTAGAGAGAGGAAAGGTGGTTTATGTATAATGAGGCATGCGAGAGGGAGATAGAGAAGCATCGTTCTATTACAGATGTATGACATGGAGGAGAGAGATTGCATGTGAAGGATTTATAGTTCACGTAGAAGACGTGGAGCTAGAGCATTAGGAACTCCTCCATCTTGGAAAGCATGATAGAGATCCCCCCTCAGCCTCACATGGAAGTGTGCCAGAAGAGACTACCTAGACCACGGGTGTGCATCTTAATCCACTTGGTGACCTAGCCCTTGCACTTTTTTTTTCAATATCTAGTATGACAAGTAACCAAAAAACTAACTAGGGAATTAGGAGAGCTGGAGTAAGTCAGGGATCAAGAACATCAATGGCAGGACAGACGAATTCAATGCCATTTGGATGAGCATTCTTCGGTGCATCATCTGCATAGAATGTGAGTGCATATAATGTTGGATTCACCTCTAGAAGTGGAACTACCTCACAGGCTATATGGGTACAGTACAGGACTACTATCAGAGCATAGGGGAGTACGTCTATAGGTCATATTCCAACTACATGTGGCAGATCAGGAGGTATAGGTGGTTCTAGTTCTAGTGGATCTAGTGGTTCTGGAGGCAGAGGGAACACAGGAGGTTCTAGATTAGGCGGTCAAGGTCCGCAACAACCACAAAATATCTATATGGAGATGTCTCTTCGTCTCCAAGAGTATAGAGGTATAGAGGATTTTGCCAAACATGTGCATATGTGTGAAACCTTGTTGCACGCTAAAGGGATCATGGCTGCTAAGAAAAAGGAAAGTCAATTAGCCACTACATTACAGGGGCATGCACATAGCTGGTATAGGAAATTTGACCCTGATCAAATTTGTGTGGATTATGTAGCATTGAGAGATGATTTCTTAAAAGAGTTACATATACCTGAGTTTGAGCAGAAGAGTATAAGTGTGCTCAAGGATATCAAGCAAGAAACCACTGAGAGTGTACATGAGTATGATTCTCATTTAAGACACTTCTATCCAAGCTATCTTATGATATTCATGCTAACCAACATGCACAATGGTTTGTTGGAGGATTGATTACACCTTTTAGAAGGACACTGTCACACAAGACATACAATGATCCACATGAAGCACAGGAAGCATATTTACATGCTACGGAAGTTAAGAGCATTGACACTGGAGTTAGCCCATTCCTAGAGGTAAATATTACAGCTATGAAAAAGCAACTAGAGAATCTATCAGCAAATTCAACCCATGAAACGCGCTTTGGGATTTGGTGTACAGATTTTGAAGTTGAAGGTCACACCAAGGATAGTTGTCCTCATAGATCTGTAAGCTCACTACTGTTGGACTATGAAATTTGTCATTTAAATCATGATGTTAGTCATTGTCCTTTGTTACAGCGCCCGATAAGGAAGAATGTATCTTGCTTTTACAAAATTTACAAGTCCACGACCCATGATAATGAGGATTGTCAACTGAGTGGTTAGATCCAGGATGCTATATATGTTGGGGTAGGACAAACAAGTTTAACAGATAGTTCTAAGGGTAAGAATGAGCACCAGGATCGAAATCATAATCAAACACGCTATGACAGGAATGAGGGGCACTTTGAAGGTGGTCATGGAAGGGGCCATGGATATCGTGGTTGATATGGAGGATGATTCTGTGGTGGAGGAAGAGGAGATTTCCCTCATGGAACATGTTATATGTGTGGATCTCCCAACCACTATAGGCACAAATGTCCTCATAATATTGCATGTTATTTATGTCGAAAGAACCATAGCTATGAAGAGTTCCCGGACTTATACGAGCATCTGAGTAAGTAGCATAAGTAAGAAAAAAAAGGCACAAGGATGGTTAGAATCTAGTGCGTGGGAGAGGAGCAGTCGATGCTAAAGATAACAAAAGGACTTGAGGCATTGCACAAGAAGTCTATGGTCACTAAGGAGGAGGTTTTGCATATAAGGTACCCAGATCTTACTCATCAGAATGAAGTTTACTAGGATACCATGGAAGTGCTAAGGAATCTTTAGGTGAGATACAATACCTAAAGGAGAAAAAGAAAGCATCGGAGATAGTCCAAATTGATATTAATGATCTATGAGAGGTGTGTAAGATGTTGTGCTAGGAGAACATTATTCCACTATTGGGAAGTTGGTTAAAAGGGAACACTCCGTGCGCAAGTATTGAGACCGGATGACAAATTCTGCATGTAAATCTTCCCCCTGATAGAATTTACTATGACAAAGAAAGTACTTTAAATGCTGTTGTGGATGGGTGGCTATTGAGAAACATATTGATCGATACATGTGTGGAAGTAAATGTGCTTACATTAAATGCATGGGTACAAATGGGGAGGCCTCCATTGCAGCCATCATTTAATGTGTTGTTTATGGAAAATTGGACTAAGGCCACTCTCATAAGAGTTTTGAAAGATGCATTTATAACTATACAAGGCACCGAGTTCACCAGGGATTTTGAGGTATTATCACTTGTAGAAGCTGATAATTTTCCAGCCCTGCTTGGATGCCCTTGGTGTTATGTGAATAATGCTGACTTGAGATTCAATAAGGGGTATATCAGCTTTGAAAACAAGGAAGAAAGGGTTGTGATACCTTTGATAGATGAAAATTCTACACCATATGTTAAACCTCTAAGTGAGGAGGATTCAAACAGAGCTTATGTACGTGCTATTTAGAACCCAGAGGTTAATGAGCCATCAAAAAGGCATCCTATAGTGGGAGGATTCTCATTCTATTAGTGATACTACAAGTATTGCTTGTGACAATTGGGCTCATGGTACATATGAATTAGTAGGACGTGAGATGAAAAGCATGGTTATGCGCAAGAATGGACTTCATTCGGTTCTACAGATAGGTAGCACAGTACCTTGGTATACAGGGACATAATATCTTCATGTCTTTCTAAGGGCCATGGAAACACAATGGAAAAATCAAGTTAAATGCAGAGATATGTTAGTATATACACTACGTGGGACAACAGCGCATTGGTGAGTAGTCCACAAAGATAATATTATAAATTGGGAAGAGATTGGAGTCACTTTTTCTACTAGTTTTATAAGGAACAATGCACCTATGCAAATCTGCACTTATCATGGTGATCAACATGTTTAGCATCACATTCAGTAGTGTGAGAGACTCTAGACAGATGGACATGAAGCATTACCACCTTCACTCTGGGTGCATAGATTGTATTCTACACTACAAATATGCACATGTGCTTAGTATGTATATGAAGAACTACATTGAGAAACTGGAAACTGGAAATATTTGACTATAGGATTGATCCAGAATTTTGAATACTTCTCGACTAAACCTCATGTAGTAGAGGCATTACAACTTGTCAAGCGCTTAACTATGGGAGATAGTGCAAAATCTGAGGATCATATACAGGAATTATTCAGTGAGGTAGAGTTCAGAGCATGTTTTGAAAAGGAAGAAGAAATGGACTCCATACCACTTGAACATGTTTTCCTTGAGAAATAGAAAGGAAATATGGTTTACGTCATGGATGATGAGGAAGTTGAGAACCTTGATATTTAACATTCACATGGGGTGTGTGAGGTCTTCGATAGTGTAGAAAAGGATGCACACACCTACCACAAACCCATGAATATAAAGAAGGTGAATATAGGTTTGGAGGCTGAGCCTAAGGAGGCCATAATTGGAGATTACTCGTCAAACTCGGAGGTAGCAAAGATCATCAAGTTACTCAGGGATTATCAAGACTTATTCCCTCGAGGATATCATGAACTTAAAGACATGCATGAGTCACTTGGGGAAATGAAGATCAAACCTAAGGGTGTTACACGACCAGTCAGAAAGAGACCTTACAGATTGAATCCTAATTTGTGTGAAAAGGTAAAAGAAGAAATTGATAAAATGTTGAAATCTGGAATTATCAAGCCCCTTGATGAGTCATAATGGGTTAGCCCAATGGTAATCAGTATCAAGAAGGATGGACGGATTAGGATATGTGTGGACTACAGGGATCTGAATAATACATGTGTCACCGATCCATTCCCTACTCCAATCACTGAGGAAATACTAGAAGGAGTTACAAGGCGTGAAATATATTCCTTCACTGATGGATTTTATGGGTATCATCAGGTTAGGATTCCTCAGGAGGATCAAGAAAAGAAAACATTTACTACTAAATGGGGTAATTTTTCCTATGCTTTGATGCCCTTTGAATTAAAAAACGTGCCTATTGTATTTGCACGCATAGTTGCACAGGCATTTAAGGATTTTATTCATAACTTCTTACAGGTATACCTAGATGACTAGACAGTATATGGGATTGTGAAAGGTCATTGTGACAATTTGCGCTTAATGTTTGAACGATGCAGACAATTGAGTATATCTTTAAACATCAAGAAGTGCATATTTTCTATGCCATTTGGGATATTGTTAGGACATATAATCTGCAAGGAGGGTTTGCTAGTTGATCCAGCCAAGGTTGTAGTCATTTTAGGCCTGGAAGCGCTTACTAGTCAGAGTGAGGTGTGTGAATTTTTAGGTTATACAGGGTATTCTAGAAAATTCATAAAAGGGTATGCCAAAAATATTACACCCTTCGAAGAATTACTAAAGGGGAAAGGTACATTTTATTAGGAGAACTACAACAATGCACATTTGAGATATTAAAAGAGAGACTTACTACCGCACCCATTCTATGCTTTCCCTCATGGGAAAAACCATTTCATGTGCATGTGGACGCTTCTAGCATGGCCATTGGTGCTATGTTAGCTCAACCTGGAAAAGGTATTATAGATCATCTAATCTATTTTTCTAGTAGAAATATGACTCCTACGGAACGGAATTATACAACTATAGAGCATGAAGCGTTGTCAATGATCTATGCATTATACAAGTTTTGACAGTACTTGTTAGCAAAACCATTTGTGTTTTATAAATATCACATGGCCTTGAATTACTTGGTAAACAAGCCCATCTTACATGGGCGCATATGCAGATGGGTGCTCCTATTTTAAGAGTTTGAATTCATAGTTGTGGTTAAGCCAAGGAAAAGCAATTTTGGACCAGAACATTTATCTAGAATCAATTTAGGAGAGGATGCATAGAAAATTGAAGAAACAATGTCAGATGCACAGTTATATAGGTTACAACGTGTGCCCATGGAATTAGAAGACATTGTTGTCTTTCTACGAATGGGTATGGCACTAGAAGGAATGAAAACATTAGAAAAGAATCAAATTTCTACACACGCGACACTGTTTATGCTAATCAGTGGTGACCTCTACAAACTAGGCAAAGATGAAGTATTACGACATTGTGTATTAGAACATGAGTGTAAGAGATATCATGGAAGAAGCTCATGGTGGTATTGTAGGAGGCCATTTTGTAGGTGATGCAATTGCCTAGAGGATCCTACTTGTTATATTATGGTGGGAGACATTGTATAATGACTGTAAAGAGTATTGTAATGCATGTGATCATTGTCAGCACCTCAAAAAACTAGGGCGAAGAGATGAGATGCCTTTGAGACTGATCACTAGTGCCGAACCGTTTGAGAAATGGGCCATTGATTTTGTAGGACCTATTTCACCAGCGGCGCGTAACACTAGATCACACTATATTATTACTTGCACATATTATCTCACACGGTGGGTAGAAGTAGCACCTACCAAGGACTGTACGATAGCTACATCAGCTAGGTTTATATGGGAGAATGTTCTTACAAGATATGGATGTCCCTTAAGCTTGACAAGTGATTGAGGTACACACTTTTTGAATGAGATAATCAGAATCCTGTTAGATGAGTTTATGGTTGTGCACCATAAAAATACACCATATCATCCTCACTAAAATGGAACTGCTAAGGCCTTCAACAATATTTTGAGCTAGACTTTACAAAAATTTTTGATATTGGGAGAAAGGATTGGGATGACAAAGTATCAGCTATTCTTTGGGCATATAGAACAACTTACAAGAGAGTGAACAAATCCACACCGTTTAAGTTGGTGTTTGGCACAGAAGCTATTCTCCCTATAGAATTTGGGTTACCTTCTTTGCGCATTGCACGCGCTAGAGGTCTAGCTGATGAACAGGATTTAGAAGAGTGTATCAAAAATATGATTCAATTGGATGAGTATCGAGCCATAGTAAGATGGATTTAGAAGTAGGAATAGACCAGGAAGAAGGCATGGCATAACAGGAACATAAGGGATAATAAATTTAAAATTGGACAAATGGTACTTCTTTATGACTCAAATTGTTTGCGCCATCCAGGAAAGCTCAAGGTACATTGGTTGGGGCTGTATGTTATCACTTCTATACTTGAATTAGGTTCTTGCCAGTTAGAAGCACTTGATGGAACATGGCTACCCATTTACTTTAACGGGAGTAGCCTGAAGCCCTACTATAAATAAGTCTTATTGGTGTTTGTAATAAGGTAGTATTGCCATTTATTTTAGGTTTTCAATTCTATATTTCCTTAATGTATTTCCTTCATTGTCGCTATGCTTTGTAAATTTTGTTGTTGTTCTTATGTAATAAGCGCGCTTGTGTACATGAAGCTAATTACTATATGAAGACCGTTTATGTGCAGAGGACTGCACATAATTTTAGTGTGGGGTGGTTGTAGTTATCCAAGAAAAAGACTGTGGGAATTGAAAGGTGAAAGGAATAAGCTACTACGAGTGTGCTTTAAGTCAAAATAGGATTCCTTCTCAAAATTGACCAAGGATGGAGATGAATGAAAGAATAGTATAACACGAGGTAAGTAGAGGCCATGTTAGCTACCAGGAGAAGGTACAGTGATGATGTACTTGGGCGTAGGAGCACGCGCTGAAGAGAAGTTTGTGACTAGAGGGTAGGAAGGCACGCTAGAAGGTTATAACTAGGAGAGAAGATGTATTGCATGGAATGAAAGGATTTGGTCAATGAATGAGGGGATATTTGGTAGGTGAAGGAGAAATAAATGCATCAAAATTTGAAAAAAATTGAAAAATTTATGTAAGAATGGGATATGGATTCATTTTTACTATTGTAACTAAGATTATTTGAAGAAATATCCAAGTGTGAAGAGTTGAGTGATCAAGTTAAGGTGCGATGGGTGTGAAACCAAGTGTGACAACCAGATCTGTGTGACAAGAAGCTTACGTCCCTAGTGGTGAAGGGTTTTAGCGAAGCAGGGAGACAAAAAAGGGTTCGGTTATAAAGTGTCCACCTAGGGCATGATTGAATCGAGCTAGGGTTTTATTCACAAAGTTGTAGAGTTGAAGAGGAGACATTTGCAAGGTAAAAATGGCATTGAAGAAGGCATATACAGTAGAAGTAAAAGGAAATAAGAAGGTGGTTGTCAAGGAGGAACAGATGGCACCCGAAAGCCATTTTTCAGAGATGTAATATCCAGAAGGAGTCATCATCGAGAAAGAATGGAATTCACCCATAGAGAGAGAAAAGTGAGTGAATATAATCACAGGAATCCAGAAAACAAGAAGGAGCTTGATTCCTTACTCACTGCTAGAATGAACAAGCACACGGCGGAGGACATGCCAGTATATGATGATGCAGGTGAAAATATTTTGAAGAGAATTGGGGTCTACCAGTTGTATGAGATTCTATATATTGGGAATTATGAGCCCTTATATCAACAGATCATGAGCAGGGTGCACGAAGACTTCTTCTACTTTGCAGTACACAGAGTTAGAATCTCATCTGCACTTGTCTCATAATGTAGCCAAATTAAGAACAAACCAGATATACTGCAAATAATATGAACTCCAAAAGAAAATAGATCTCCTTATTTATTCCCAAATAATGAATTACAATATTTCCTAAATAGGAAAACAACTCCCAACTCAAGTTGCCAAGTAAACTCTAGCTAACTCTGACTAAATCTACTCTAGGTGGCAAAAATTACTATTTTTAGTAGCTTACTAGAACCTGCTATTCTTAGTAAGTTCGCATGCTTATTCCTATGGGCAAAAAAATTTCCAAGCATCTTCTACATCCCTAAATTAGAGGAATTTCCAAATTTCTAACTCATAATGCAATTGATAGACTAAAATTAACTAATGCTCAAAAATAGGAAAAAACTGAACTATAACTTAAATCCTAATTTTTAGCCTCAAGATGGCGGATTTAGGGCCCGAAAGTGTGTCGAAAACTTGCCCCAACCAATAGGGTTGGTTGCCGCTGTGTTCGTCTCATCGAAACACATGGTTTCAAAAAACAAAACAGACTCAAACAGAAACCCGGAGCTTAAGTTATGACCTTGTCAAGTTCCTGCTAATTCTGGCACATCATCTCATCAGTTATAGGTCTGAAGGCCACAAGAGAAGATACAAAAGGTGATCTTGTGGGTAAGGCCGCGATTGTAAAGACCAAACCAGAGTTGGGATACTTGAAGGGTCTGCGCAGAATGGACATAGATAAATTGAAGAACTATCTAGTTATACAAGCTGTAGCCCACCTTGTTACCAAGTTGAATGATCAAGAGTGGTGATCTCAAGTAAATACTATGTGGTTGCATGTGGTTCATAAGATGTCAGAAGGGACAATCTAGTACATTGCAGGCTATATTGTAGAGCAAATAGCTGAAGAACTATGCACAAGAGGGAAGATCAGCTTTGGGGTTGTTCTACTATCACTGGTATTTATGGATATCGGAGTACTAGATGAACTGAAGGAGAACGTATGGGAATACCCCATGGAGAAAAAGTCCCAAGTTGAAAGATTCAACAAGTACTTATGCAAGGGGGCCATGACAGATGATGTAAAGCAAAGGGTGGAGAAGTGGTATAATAGGCTTCGCGTGGCATTTGGGGAAGAGTGGCGCATCCCAAAGGACCTACCAGTAGTTGTAGGGAAATAAGTTAAGTTTTTTTTATATCAACATTTCTTCATTATGTGCTTCTAAATGAAATATGGAGTCTATATCCCTTGGTGCAAGTTACCTTACGCATTCAGTGCAAGGTATTTTCAAGCATTTGTTCATAGATTTACAAACACGCGCTGATTTCTCTTCAATGCAGATAAGGTAGACTGTGATTACCATACACTGAGGAAGAAGTATGTGTACCCTGACAGAAGTGCTTATGCAGAAAGGATCATTTCAGAAGTATTTAATATCAAGCCAATAAGCCTGGTTGTAGTAGATGTGGAGGCAACATTGGTGTATCTTTAGTTGAAGCCAAAAATGGAGAATAAAAAATATGTGGAAGGTGAGTTTGCACTTCTAGCACCACCAAAGGGAAAGCATACAATGGAGAACATCCCAGTGCTTAAGCCCATAGAACCAGTTGAAGTGTAGGATGAGGAGGAGTACGAAGATAGTGGTGGTTTGGAGCATAGGGGTAGGAGACATCCTACAAGTAAGGGTGAAGCTAAGCACGCCATTACACCACCTCAGCCACAAGAGGAGGATGATGAGGATGTGAATGCAGTCTAAGGGGAGCACAGGTTTAAAAGGGTATTTAGGATAACAAGGACCCAAGGTACCACTCTAACCACTATGCATAAATCACCAAGACTCTCCCCGCAAAAGGAGGCTACCGCTTAGAGAAGGATGAAACTGAAGTTGAATGAGGAGGCGCAAGAGTTAGAGGAAAGAGAACATAATTCTCTTACACTTCTAGAGGACATAAAAGAGCAGGGTGAGGCATTAGAGGGAAAAGAAGAGGATGATAAAATACCAGAGGAGATAACTACAGAGGATGTTCAGGACATTGAGACACAAGTCCCATATTTAGAGGATAAAGTTCCCAAGAAAAAAAGGTTTAGAAGAACAAGTGGAGAGCACATTCCACCGGCCATGGGGTATACAGAGGACATAGGAAAAATTGTATGTGCCCTTTTATAGAGAACGATAGCACAAAAGGATTTATTTGGATGGGAGTTAATGGATGAAGATATGATGACGATGCACACTTGAAAGAAACTATCGTGTTCAATGCACACCCACATGGATTATCCTGAATTTGATGTGTGCAAAGAGTCATGCATTTAGAGATGATTAAAGAAGGCACCTCAAGCCAGACACATGACAGTAAGCCTACTATCATGTCAGATGAGAAATTCAGCAATGCATTGGTGAAAGTTTCTGTTGAGATGGCTAGAACGAACATGGACAAAGCTTCCATGATCAGAGCCCTATGCGAGGAATTGAAGACAAAGGCTGCAGAGCTAGCGCCAATAACACAGGAGAGGGAATTTGCGTAGAAGAAGAATGACGTTTTCATAAGCATCACAAAGGAGATTGGGGATAATTTAATTAGATAAATTCCACACTTGGAGGCCAAGGTACCACAAATATTTCCTTCAGCAATACACTATGTGGGAAAGTTGGTGGACTTGGTACTTGAAGATGAAACTCTATGTATGCAAGCGCCAGAATGCTTTAAACAAGATGCCAAATGAGAGAAAGCATCGGGGATGAGAAAAAATACATCTTATGAAGGGTTGTTTCAAGCATTACATGAAGTATTGAAGAAAGTATACCATGCTTTAAATATATGCATAGCTCCAAAGGTACTGATCAACATCAAGACCCTCGAAGACAATAATGTGGTCCAGAAAGTGATGATATATGAGGCATTGGGCCATGTAGAAAGATTCTCAATGGTTAAACAGAAGCACGAGGCCCTGACACCAGCACAAGAGCTGCATAAGACTTGGTTGGAAGAGCTTGGAAATCTGATTGCACAAAATATTCACCTTTTAGAAGGAATAATGACATCAATGTCCAGTGTTTTGTTGGTTCTGCAAAATGAGAAGGGAGAAATTTCGAGGGATGAGTTGGAATCCATTGCTTTGGACATCCCAGAAAAATTAGAGCAAGCACTCACTAACTGGTAGGTATTAGAGGCCAAAATAAAGGAAGAGTATCCAAAGTTGATACTACAAACTGATACAGAGGAGGTTTCCTAATAACCTCATAGAAATTCTTTATTTATCTACATTCTTTTATTCTTATTCTTTCCATTCTTCTATTCTTTCCTTCAAATTTTGGGAGATACCCAATGTTAGGATGACAATGAGATTAGTGTGGGGTAATGTTAATCAAAGAATACTTGTCAACGATCACACAAGGAGTCTGCGTGGGATAGAAGGCTCGGAACCAAGTGCACGAAAGGACAAGAAGGACCCATGCATGGAAGGCAAGTTAAGATTTCAGAACTTAGCTGATTTTTAGCATGAAGACCTATCCTTAGAAGATGGCATGTGGAACACATCAACGATGCAGAGACATGCACGTCATGCATTGTCTGTCTTTGGAGAAGTGGATCGAAGCATTTATGCATGGAGACAAGCTAAGAATAGAATTGACACTTCAGTTAACTGCAAGATGACTATAGATAACACACTTGCATGTGTGGCTATGATTGTAAATGGAATGTAGCTATTAATAGCATGTATCCTATTTTTGGAATAAATAAGTAGTGAAGGGAAAGTCCCCATCCTATATTTATGATGTTAGGTACATAGTAGATATATGAAAGGAGATGTATGTATGTGTGTAACAGAGAATATACGCATATGATTGAACTAATGTATCAGTTCCATACATTCAGTGGTATAGATTGACAATACTATAAGGATATTCTATATTTACTAATAGATGGAAGATATTGGCTGAATCTAAGTGTCATTTTATGTGTAGTTGAGTATTGCATGTTATTAATTCAATCATGATTACTGTTTAAGCTTGTTCTTTCATAGATTTGATTGTAACATGCATTGTGGAATGATGGATTAGTTATGACTCTATATGTTACTTCCTTCACCATGTTAACATCCTATTACAACAACCCTAAAGAGGTACTTGGTACCTTTGCACACTTCGGGTGAGTGCTCAGTCTAGGCTAAGTGATGTGCCAATGCAACTAGGGTGTTATCTGGTAAATTCTAGGCTGCATCAAAACTCATAAAATCCATAATTTTAATTTCTTAGCTCTCTAAATACCCCTAGTCACATAAACTCTCCTATCTTGACCCCCCAACCATATCCAAATTAAATTTAACTTTAAGAAGCACTATAAGCTGATGCTCCTGCATCATACTCCTTGGGAACAAGAAAGCTTCTCCCATGAACTTATGTAAAATAAATATTTTCTTCATCTTTCTAATATTGCAGTTTTTATGACTTACTTGAGATTTGTATTGATTCCATACCATGAATAAAATTTCTTCATGATGCACTCCATTATTTATACCATATTTCTTGTTATGTGAATGAGTCATCTTCTTTTTGTAGAAATGGTTCTTGAATGGTTAGTGGTCTTCACTATCTCTCTATCATCACTCTACCCCTGCTCTAACTATAGATGAATTGATGTTTGACTATCTATGGATTTAGAATCATGTTATTTCTTTTGAACTTTTCCATCTTGATGCATCATGATGTTAAGAACTAATAATGATGACTCTTTCTTATACTAATCACTCATCTTCACTTGTTTCTTCATCACTTTCTCAATTGGTACACTTGCACAAACATCACTTTAAGGATTATTAGATTGAAAATCTTGAGATTTAACATCCCTCTTAGTCTTATTTTCCATTTTATCTTTTTTCTCCTTAGCTAGGTCTTCTTCTTGAATCCCCCATGCATATTTCATTTCTTGAAGGTATTCATATATTTATTTCTCCTCTTCAATCTTCTTAATAAGCTCATCCATATGATTTGACCCTTCATTTACCATCACCAAGTTCTTAGAATATTTAAACAACTCTTCCAACATATTTATTTCCTATCTCAAGGAGAGATCATCTAACTCTTCATTGTATTCATCAAATTTATGGAAAATTTTTCCTTCTCCACCTTCTAATATTTCTTTCTTGGGTTGTATTATTGCTTTTCATTTGCCACACTCTTCTTTTCTTCTTATTCCTGATTTGTGTCTTCATGAAGTTTGATTTGTAATACCTGTTATGCTCAGGTCCTCCACTTGATTTTTAAGTTTCATTAAATACTTGTTATCACCAAATCACAAAACCCTATGGTTTTCACAAGCATGTGTGCTTGAAATCACAATGTGATTGGATAACATGGGTACTATCTTCAAATTATGGGAATTTCTACTTGAGATAGACCTCCAGAGAAAGTTGGTTATTGCTCCTAAACTACCTACCACATTCTACTACAATGCAGGAAAAACTGTCTAATCCTAATCTAAAATTCCAAGAGACTAGGGAGAAAGAGTACATGAAAAAAATCCTACAATAAAGTGGTGATACACCAAAAAAGGAGGGGTATGAGAATAGTCTTCCAATGTGTGAAAAGTAGAAGTAAAGTGCAAACTAGAAGGGGTGATAACAGTTCTCCACAATCTAGCAACTGCATTCACAACTAATATTTCATGCACACACAATAATAATGAATCCCTGCAAGAGTAAAACATAGGCACAATATATATGCAATGAGATTGAAGGGGCAAGAGGAATGCAAACAAACACAACAGGGGAAGAGAAATCCACAAACTTGCATCTATTGCTTCATAAGATATGCACAATCCAATCTATTATAGAATAAGGGCCTATATCACCATGCAAGGAGTCCACTATGAAGGGCATGCAACACATTGGCTTCACAAAAAAAATTTGATAGAGTTTTGCTACCAAAAACTACTCTCCCCCCCTACAATGAGCCCAACACTCCAATTTATAGATTTCTAAGAGGAGAGAGAGAGAGAGGGAAAATGAAAATCCAAAAATCTGTCCTTCAACCACTTGCAAGATGTAGTAAATGAAGTGAAATGATGTTTTATTTTCTTGCAAAAGGCTCCCCATATGGTCCCATGACTTGCAGCAATGAGAAATGTCAGCCCATGCTCCATTCAATGCATCCCAACTACCAAATAAAACATTGTTCTCAACATGGGAATGTTTTCTTCAAAATCACCATTGATTTCTCATCAAATTCTAGATTTCTTGATTTCTATGCATCAGGATCAGAACCATGATTCCAATGGTACCAAATTTTGTGCATTTTTATTACGAAATGCAAAAGTTATGGCCTTCTGAGTGCATGGGCAGCTATTTTGGGTATGCCAGGCATTTTTGTCATTTAACGGGAATAATCATTTTTACTTTACTGGAGCAGAATATATTTCATTTATTTTTATATATCTACCCTCATTCAAAATTAAGAAATCTAATTTTTCTAGTGTAGAGGACATCATGCTCATTCCAGAAAGTCAAATTTTGTGAAAATCAGAGCTCGGGGTCAAAAGTTATGGTCGTTTGAAGTTCAGGGTCTTATTCGCAGTGTTTTCCCTTGCATGCGGATATGTCAGGTATTTTGGGTCCTGGTGTCCTAGATGTCCCTTGTGTGACTTGGGCCAAAAAACTTTGCTTCCCCAGCATCACACCTGATCCGCCTTGTAAATCAGGAAAATTGGCTTTTGGTGTCCCACTTGTCCAAACGCTGACTAGGTCATGAGGTCCATTGACCTCCGCTTTTGCCACATCTTCCTTTGAATTTGGTGATGTTGGGTTTGTGGTTCCCACATGTCATGATGTCCTGAGTGCATCTTGGGACATTTCGACCCGACTTTAGGGTCCGATTTACTCTTGGTGTGGTGATTTCAGGTTTTCAGGTCCCACATGTCCCTTGCGTACCTATGCGGCTTGGACTGAAAAAAACCTAACTTTGCTGATTTGCACTACCTATGGTGGTTTCAGGTCTATGGAGAACCCATTTCCTAATGTATCGTAAACTATGCACAGGACAAAAAATGTTTCTAATTTCAACTGTTTTTGACCATTTTGGGCAAATCGGGTTTTCGGGACCCAAATGTTCTGACTGAACCTGTGCGGCCTGGGCCCAAAAAAACCTGATTTTTCCACATTTCAATGTTTCCTTAGCATATTAGGCCTGAATTTGGTATGATGAACCCTGGTATGATCTGCCTTGGTATGATCCGTAGCTCCTAGACCTGATTTGTATTATAATAGGCATGCAACCTCGTTTTCTCAATTTTTTGAAATTTTGTATTAAGTCCTTAATTTTTTCTTGGAAAAGGGAGTTTGAAAGGAGTGGTACCCCGAAAATCAAAATTTTGACCCTTGAACCATTTCAACCTGCTTGAGCCTAAAGAATCATGTAAGTTATCCAATTCATCTTGAGGGGTGAATTTGGGATAACAATATCCTTTGACTCATTTTCTCTCCCTATCTCAATTGTTGGTTTCTTATGAAATTTTAAAAATTTCTATATCCATGATATATTTTTGGTTTAAGATCTTAATGTATCTCTTCTTTGCATCCACATATACATCAGAAATCACATTATCACATTTATGAAGAATCAAGATTCAAAATAATATTCACCCTCTGAAAGGCCTGCTATAAATGATCACATCACTTTTTATGCCTAAATTTCTGGGGTAATTTGTAAATTAAACTAGATCATTTATTGTCTTCCTATACTAGAATAAGAGTCGAAGGATCATGAAACTCAATACTTTCTTCCATCCTCTTCATTGGTATTTATGAAGCACTTCAATTCTTCCTTAGATAGTCTTCAACAAACCTTCATGTTCTTTCATGTATAAAATTTGTCACTAGACATGGATTCTCTTCTTGACTCATTTCTTGCAAATTTGAATGCTTTTTCCTTTATATTATTCCTAATATTTGTATTGCACTACCTAGTACAATGCACTTAAACAAAACATTATAAAACATTAACCAGAGACAAAAAATGTCTTCAAGATTGCCTATTTCTTGGAAACCCTCTTTTCAAGTATCTAGTCAAAGAGAGGGTTCTTGAACTTTTCCTTAGCTGTATCATTCTTTACATTTTACCTTGTTCTTGAAAGAGTGATTCACCGGATGAACCAATGTCGAAAAGACGATGCACATAGCAAAAAAGTTGCACTTGATGGTAACGTCAAGCCAACACTATACTGCGAGATTCAAAACAATGGAAAGAAGATTGCAAGTAAGAAGAATGGGTCTGCTCATTCTCATAGATCGAAAAATTCTGGAAGTACAAATAGGTGTTATGTGTAACCCCCATGCCTAAACATAGAAACTAACTCAATGATCCACTAACATTCATATGACGTTCACTGACACATATGACGCCACTAGAAGAGGAGTTACAATTCGCAAATAAGGAATGTAACTCCTATGACGCATTGACACAAATGACAATGTCAGATTCTAAGATAGAATCTGACACTTGTCATTTGACTTCCTAAAACCTATGACTCTCACAAGGTGAGATGACTCACCTAGGTGATGTGGATGATGACAATGGATAGATCACACACACCAACACCCCCCCTTCATCGAAGCCGAGGAAGAGGTCTATGGTAAGCCAGAACTAGAAAAAGAAGACTCCCCTAGACAACTAAGAAAGATGTGTCAATGGGCCCTGGAAACTAAAGGCCTGATAATAGTGCCCATGTACAAACAACATCTTCGTGGAATAGAAGAAGTGCATGTAATAAAATGAACTATATACCCCTATGAAGAATATGGGAATGGCTGCAGCCCTCACCCCAAGAAGAGACCGCAAGTGAAGAAACTTCACCTCAGTGAAGGGCTTGGTGAAAATGTCTGCAACATGATTAGATGTCTGGTCATACTGTATTCGATGATGTATCCATGTATCATCTCTCGTATGAAGTGCATATGAATCTCAATGTGCTTCATCCACTAATGCTGAACTAGATTTCTAATAAATTGAGATAGTGCTCATGTTTTCATAGTAGATAATAGTAGGCCAGCTAAAAGTGGATACAAACTCTATCAAAATACCCTGTAACCAAATAGCTTCTGTGGCAGTGTTAATTGCTCCTATGTACTCTTCTTCTATGGATGATATGGTAATGGCATTCTATTTCTTGCTAGACCAACTGATAGGACCTGAACCAAGAGAGAAACTATATCCTGAGGTAGATTTCCGATGATCTAGATCACCAGGCCCAATCAGAGTCTGTAAATCCAACCAATTCAATCTCAGTCCCTCCTAAGATAGTGAATGACCATCTTTATGAGTGTCATGAACATAGTGAAGGATCCACTTTATCTACTTTCCAATGCAACTCATGAGGCTCCTGCATAAATCTAGACATGATCCTATGGCATATGATAGATCCAAGCTGAGTGTGAGTCAGGTAAATCAAGCTCCCACCAACTGTCGATAAAGGGTACCATCAACCAAGGGAGTAAGAGAAATCAGAAACCAACTTAACCCTAGAAAGGAAAGGAGTAGGAGAGGACTTACAATCAGACATGTGAAACCGAGCTAGCAAATCAAGGGAGTACTTAGGTTGCGAAATCATACAATTCCCAAGTCAGATTGTGAAATTTGGATCCCAAGAAAGTAATGAAGTAAGCCTAATTCATACATGGAGAACTTGTTGGCCAAGGAGATCTTCACAGAATCGATGATAGAGGAAGATCTACCTGTGATCAACAAGTCATCAACATACAGAACAAGATGAGCATGGAGTCATCCTGTCACAGAATGTAAACATTTGGGTCAGAGTGACACCGAGTGAACCTTGATGCAAGTAGAAAGGAGTCCATCTTGGCATACCAAGCCTGAGGGGATTTTTAAGGCCATAGAGATACTTATTTAACTTACAAAACGAGGGAGGAATCATGGACATAACCCGGAGGTTGTTCCATATAGATCTCTTCCTCTAGGTCCCCATGAAGGAAGGCACTCTTAACATCCATCTGATGGACTTCCCATCTATTTGTGAAGTGATGGCAAGGGTCATTCAAATGGAAGTCATATTCACAACCAGAGAAAAGGTTTCTGAAGTAATCGACCCCAGCTACCTGGGAGAAACCCTTAGCTACAAGTCGTGCTTTATACTTCTTTGACTTCTCCATCAGCACCATACTTTGTTTGATACACCCACTTACACCAAATGATTTTTCTTCCTTTCGGAAGAGGGGTGAGATCCCAAGTATCATTCTTCATGAGTGAGGAATACTCCTCATCCATGGAAGAATCCCACTCAGGAATCCCAGAATCCTCCCAGAAATATGAGGGTCAGAAGCAGAGGTGAAGAAGGAGTGAGGTCCAGTGAACTCTGAGTGAGTACATCTCTCATCTGAAAGGATCTCCAATCCACTCTCTAGCACTCTACAAATTCTTCCTTGCCCAACAGAGGACCAGGAGAGGAGATCAGGCTCAAAGTTGTAAGATTCTTCACTTGAGTGAGAAGGGACAAAGTCCTCATCATCACTACTGTCAAAATCAGAATACTTAGAAGCATGAGGATCGGGAGGAGCAGGGATCAGGTGGAGGAGGAGCATCGCTCAACAACATCATCATCTAAAGAGTTAGAATTAGAATCAGTGGGTATAAGGACCTCAGAGGATGGAGAAGTAGAAGTCAAAGATGACTCATCAAACTTCACACTTATCTCAATATAAATCTCATGAGTAGTAGGGTTCAATAATCTATATCCCTTCACACCATTAGGATACCCTACAAAAATACAAGGTTTGGATTGTGGTTCCAAATCCTTGCATTTATTTTTGGGAATCTAAGCCATAGCATTGGATCTGAAGACATGAAAGTACTCAACATCATGTTTGTGTCCAAACCAGGCTTCAAAGGGTGTCATCCCTCTTACCACCTTGTGTGGAACATGATTCTGAATGTAACAAGCACAATTCACTGCTTCAGCCCAATACTGTGGAGGAAGATATTTTGAGTGAACCATACAAGTGGTCATCTCCTTAAGTGTTTGGTTCTTTCTTTCTAAACTCCATTTTTAGAAGGGTTGTAAGAAATGTACACTGCAAAGAAATCCCTTCAGAAGGTATAGAAATATTCAAACCTATTGCTCACATACTCACCTCCATTGTCGTTTCAAAGAACCTTGATAGACCCTTCCACTTGTTTCTCAACAAGAGCCTTAAAGTCTCAAAAAATCAAAAACTTCAGACTTTCTGCTTAAGAAAATATACCCAAGTGTAATGTGAAAAGTCATCAATGAAGGTTAAGTATATAAAGAGCTCTAGTAAATGAAGGATATGGGAAAAGGGCCAGAAATGTCACTATGAACAAGATCCAAAGGATAAGTAGCTCTCCAGGATTTTCCTTTGTCCAAAGCTTTTTCAGGGTGTTTTCCAAGGGCACAACCCTCACAAATACCCTTAGAAAATTTGACATGGGGTAACCCATTGACCATTTTGTTTTGGCTCAATTTTTCAAGGTAATGATAATTAAGATGGCCAAAATGCTCATGTCATAGCTTACTAACCTCATTTTCATGAGTGAGCAAGGCAGTGGGCATCGAATCAAAAGTAAAGTGGGAGAAGGTATACAACCATGAATTGTGATCTACCTTTCCCTCAGCCACAGTAGTGTCATCAGTGAAGCTCACGAATAATCACCGAGTTATGACCAAATTCCACTCACATTTCTTCACCAAGGTGAGTGATTTGGTAAACTGATAGGAGATTGGTAGAGAGATTGGGAACACTCAACACTTGGTTAAATGTTCCACCCATCCATCTCTACTGATCCACCTACCAGAAACTGACACTTTAGTGTCATTACCCAACGTGATTTGGGACATGCCACATGGTTTGATGTTGGAGAATTCAACCTGCTAAAGAATCCATGTGGTGCGAGGCACCGGAATCGATAATCCACATCAATGAAGGAGTTGACTCTAGCTACAAGGCCTTTCCTTTCTTCTTTATCAGATTTAGTCTCCTTTGCATTTTGGAAGACTCACCTTTCTAAGCATTTTGTTTATAGACTCAGGAACACTTATTTTATTCTTCTAAAGTAAATGAGTTAAGTGATCAATTTGTTTTCTCATAAACAATGATGCTCTTCATGGCCAGAATTCTTACAATAGGAACATTTACACTTTTCCTTCTTCACTTTAGGCTCAGAAGTAGAAGTATTCATGTTAGGGCTTAACTGGTTTAGTTTGGTTGGTCTTGGTTTCCTTCTTAGGTTGGTCCTTTTTCTCTTTCTTCTTTTCAGTTTTCTTTGCCCTTACCAATACTTGCCACAAGGGCATGTGACTTGGATTTTAGAGTCCCCATTTGAATGAGTTTTTCATATTCTCGAATGAGTTGGGATGAAAATTTGTCAAAGGAGGGCATAGTCCAAGTACTATCCTAAGGTGGCTTTCGTGGCATGGAAAGTTGAAATGAAGACAGATTATTCACGACCTAACTTAGAAAGAATTGATAAGATCAACTAGAATCTTTCTTATCCACTTTACATTCCTTTAGAAGAAATCTAGTGTGGAAAAACTTTTAGAAGAAGACCTGTAGGTTTTCAAAGTCACTAGGATTTAATCCTAGTAGTTCATTTTCCAACTCATGTAGCTCTCATGTCATCTTTCTTCCCAAACATATCATCGAATTTTCCACGCTTGATCAGGTGTTGAGGACTCAATGTGGAAGAGAAAGTCAGGAGAAATGGACATACAAATAAGACCTAAGGCTTCATCACATTGGTTCAACCATTTAGATTTTTTGGGTTCATCAGTAGGTTCGGTCTCTAACACCATGGTGATGCCAAATAACCCTTTACCTCACAAAACCATTAATTTTAGATTTCCATTCGAAAAAATTAACAAGGTGTGAGCACTGGTACTTTAAAGAGTATCCATCGATGAAGAGATAGAAAGAAGGAATGCAGAAGGAAATCGAGAAAAGGAACATAACCACCCCAGAAAAAATTACACCCCCTTGATTTGGCACTTTATAGTTTAGTGCATTGATTACAATCAGATGTGAATGTGTTCTGAAATAGTTGGTCACTCACCTTGCAATCAGCGTAATAACATGGAAGGTGGAGACACATAATCAAGGTTCGTAGGGATCAATAGATCGACACTGCAAGATAAGCACAAAAGAGAAAAGAAAGAGAAGGGAGAAGAAAAAGCTTTGTGAGAAATAGTGTCTCACGTGTCGCAGAAATAATCCCCTTGTCAACAAGACTGTGGCGGATGCGCTCACTAGTCCACAAATAAAAGGGTGATACAATAGCTCAAAAAAAACTGAGCTGAATGAGTACAAAGACACCCCCAGAATGTGGAACTTTATAAAAAGGTGTTTACAAAAATAATTATCCCAATCTAGGTGCTACACACTCCAAAATTGACTAAAGAAGTGCTCAAAACCGAGCAACGAGTCTAATAAGTTATAGCAAAAACCAATTCCCGCGATTAATGAATAAAATTAAAAAGGGATAAAACGGATTTAAAAAGTTCCCTAAACACATTAAAAAGGTGTCGCATGTATGCCCATTGGAAATGGCATGGAATTTGAGATTAATTTGTTTAACCCATTGCAAGGGGGGATTAGCCACCTAAATTAAATCTAAGGACCTCAATTATATTAACCACACTGGAAAAGGTTAATAAAACCTAGCCATAATTACAATGCCAATAAAATTAATGTTTTTACTTATACCTTAAAAGTAATGAAACAACACTTTTTTTAAGAATAATAAATACAAACACATTTTTAAAAAAAGGGAATAAAAAACATATTTTTGAAAAAGAAATTACCTGGCAAAAGAATGTAACTGTCCACACGTGCTGGGAAAATGTAGATTAACACCCTGAATGAGACTAGAGTGCAAAAAAATAACGCCAGAACAGAGAAAAATGCAGGATGAGTCAATGGAAAAAATAAGATGCAGCTAGAAGTGGTGGCCGGAGGACAGGCTCAAAACGCCAAGTTGTAGGTTAGAATGTTTGAGGCATTAGCAAGGGGAGAGTGCCTAGCTCATTGAAAAAATGTCTGGAACAGTAGAAAATGACTCAGAGAGGAGAAAATGTAGCCAGCTAAAAGAAACGCCTGAATAGTCCAAACAAATGCCTAGAACAGTGTAAAAACGAGGAAGGGTACAGTGAGAGGTTTTGTAAAAAACGTGAGAGACCAGGCAAAATGAGTAGATCGCAAAAAAATGTGAGAGACCAGGCAAAATCTGAGTATTGTACAAAAAAACGTGAGTGACCAGGAAAAAACGTTAAGGTTTTCAGCAGGCTCGCAAAAATGTTTTGAGACCAGGCAAGGTAACTTCGAATGCAAGGAACCACAGTGATGATGAAAAATCTTGGCTGAAGAACACCGGTAAGAAAAAACAACGATCCCAACCAGTAATCAAAGTACACCAAAAAATGAGCTCTTCTTTTACCCTGCAGGCGCTGAATCTGAACACAATGGCAAGAAACACACAAACAACCCAGATAACGACAGCACAAAGATCTAGAAATATCCAAATATAAACTCAGCTGATAAGCAAACCAACCAAATCTTCCTTAACTTGTAAACTAAAACCTCAATACGAGGTGAGCAATAATTCCAAAATGATAATCGAAAAAAACTTGCACACGAGGAAATGAGAAGAAACCAGAAGTAAAAAAACTGAGAAACGAAGAATCATGTTTACCGAAACCAACTCTGATACCATGAACAAGGGATTCGTGAGAACTAATTTCGAAAATGGATGCACCCAATATGAATTTGCAACTCTGATGGTAACAGCAAGCCAAAATACAATACATCAAGATACACGAAACAATCGGAAAGAAGATTGCAAGTACCAGAAGAATGGGTCTGCTCATTCTCATAGATTGAAAAATAGGAAGTACAAATAGGGGTGTTGTGTAACCCCCATGCCTAAACATGGAAAGAACTCAATGATGCACACTGATGCAAATGACGTGACTGACGCATATGATGCCACTAGAAGAGGAGTTACAATTCCAAATAAGGAATGTAACTCCTATGACGCATTGACACAAATGACAATGTCATATTCTATGACAGAAGTCTGACACTTCTCATTTGACTTCCTAAGACCTATGACTCTCGCAAGGTGAGATGACTCACCTAGGTGATGTGGACAATGACTGGATAGTCACACACACCAACAGTTCTCCATAACAAGAAATATTTTCACTTAGTTCTCTTATCATGCTTATCTCTCATAAACTCTCTCTTCATGAGGGGAAGCCTGAATTAAAGGCTTTTACCTCTTTTCCTTCTTTTCTTCTCTTAGCATCCATCCTTTGTCTTTTTCCTTTCTTGAAAAATGATGTCTATAGGACATGTTTGTTTCTCAAACGTGCACCCATGTCTCAGATCTCAAAAGGGCCGAGGTGTTTGAGACCACAATGGAACCATCCCCAAGTTTTGGGACCTTGCGAGCTTGGGACAGGATCTCTGGAGAAGGCCAATTCCTCTATCTATTTCTACTGCTACTGCTACTCCTAGTGCTGAAAGGGGAAACTAAGCTAGAATGCCAAGGGACCAGGGAAAGAAGGATAACATGAAGTAAACTACACTAAAAGGTGATAGCACTAGAAAAGAGGGATGAACACTATCTGTTCTAAGCGAGAATGATAGGGAATGTGTGAAAGGAGGATAGGCACGAGTATCATAGTGAAATACACATTCACCAAATCATTCTCATGGAACACAACCAAATATATAACTATAGGGGACCTGAAGTAGCACAACCAATACACAATGCAAAGAAAAGGAAAAAGAAGAAATGCAAACACGTTAGATAGAGAATAGTCATAAAACGATGCTTCTATTACTTCTAGAGATGCACAGAGCTGTTACAATGATGTAGGAGGCCGATATCCACATGCAAGAGCCAAACATAGAGGTCTGTAACTCAAAATAAAGAAAATATGGAGTCATTGACAAAACACATAAGAATCCAGAGTGTCCAACATTACAATGATGTCTTACATTTATAGATGAATTCGTGGAGGAAGAAGGGAAAAGGAGGGAAAACCTAAATTTAAAACACAACCACCAACAAGAAGCATTCAATACGATCTATAAATCCACTTGGAAATATGTGAAGTATGCTTTCCCCATGCTTGTTTTACATGTTTAATAGACAAAGGAGGGAGGATCATGCCAAATTGGGTGGTTGGAACAATCAGATCTACTCATCAATGTTCAGAGAGACATTTTCCCATTTCTCACCTACCAGATCCATCAATTTCATTTGAATTTTGAATTTTTGGCACTGTAGTTGATATCGGTAGTTCTTTGACAAGGACACTAGGCATGCATCGATTTGAGCTCTGTAGTAGAAGATATGGCTGTCTGAAGATGTCAGAGACCATGTCGTTGGCATATGAAAACTGGATGTGGAACACACTGCTCATTGGCTGAGAGTGAAGGCCAATTATGTACAACTATTTTTTTATTTCTGCCACATGTAACCCACTGGTTTGTTGTAAGGATTTGGCACTCTGTTGGCGTGATTTGATAGGTAGTGTACGGCACACTTGAGTAGGTCAGAAGATGACTTGTGCACATAAGGGCATGAGGAAGGGCGTAGGAGAGCACATGGTAGAAAGAGGTGTGGGAGGAAAGAAAGAAGGGGCAAAGGAAAGCATGTGTGACGTGCATGGGGACAATGAGAAAATATGTGAGTAGAGAATGTATGGTTAAGGCACGTAACTATTACAAGGTAATGGGTGTGGTGCGTGAAGGGCCAAGGAATTAGCAGTAAGTGCGAGGTGCACGGGAAGGGAAGAAGCTGGCTAGGAAGAAGGTGAATACACAGAAGATGGAAGCGTTAGGGAGAGGTGGAAGGAGAGAAAGGAAAGGGTGCACGTAGGGAAAATGTGACCAAGGGAATGTGCCAAGTGATCTTGAGTGCACAACCATGTAATGGATAACTTAGAGCTGGAATGTATATGCAAGTTATCCAGATCACTAGGAGAGTTATTTGGATAACAATTTTGGTGACTTTCGGGGTCATCTTCCTACTAGATGAAATAGATCAGTAGCCTCAAGCATCCATTGGGCATGGATTCTGCTGTGTAATTATGAAATCTGATCTGTAAATTTGAAGAACCTCCCTCGAAGCCACCTAAAGATTGTTTCTCAACTTTGTTCTTGAATCCTGCAACTGCTGAGAGAAGCTCTACACTATGTAAGTAACAAAAAAGCATGCGCACAAGGCCCACGAGAAGAAAGAACTATGTATACATGAACAATGTGCACATAGCACACTTGGAGGAATTGAAACTATTTTAATATATACAGGGTGATGTAGCAAAACTTAATAGAAGGGTTTGAGATAGATCTCATTTACTGGGATTTGTAGTGCACCTCCATCAAGATGAGTTAACTCAAAAGAGTTAGCCTCTTTGCATGAACTGGTGGTGTATGGAACACTCCAAAGTGCATCAAACTTTGAATGGTGCCCTGGCTTAGCTCTGTCAACATCCCATTTTAGAACCAAGTCCCCAACTTTGAAAGCTTGAGGCCTAGCCTTTTTGTTCAAACCATTTCTTTGTTGCTTGTTGATGTTGTTCTAGCTTGATCATGGCAGAATTCCTTGATTCTTCAAGATTAACCAGATCTTCCATTCTGATTTCTCTTTCATCTATGCCCTTCAAATTCCAACTGTTGGGCAAGTGCCAATGAATTTAGTTCTAGTGTCAAAGGAAGGGTAGCCTCCTTGCCATAGACAAGCTTGTAAGGCAAAGTTCCTTATTGCCTTTTTGACTATGATTCTATCTGTCCCAGAGCACACACAAGACCTTCGTATGCCACTGTCTTTGGCTGATGTTCATTGTGCACTTCATGATTCTGATCAGGTTCTTATTTGTTGATTCTACCAGACCATTGCCCTGAGGGTAATAGTTGGAAGAGGTTTTTAGATAAATTCCCAGACTTAGAGCCCAATCAGTGATTTTAGCACCAAGGAAGGCCTTTGCATTATCAAAGATAATGGTTTGAGGAATGCCAAACCTTGTGACTAAACCCTCGAGAAAGTCAAGGATGACTACCTCAGTTGATTCCTTAAGCGCGACAACTTCTGTCCATCTGGTGAAGTAATCTGTAGATGTCAACACCCATTTATGCCCAGTGCTTGAAGGTGGATTGATCATGCCTATGAAGTCGAGACCCCATTGTGTAAAAGTCTGATCTGCTTGGATTGGTCAGGAGGGGAAGAACTACCAATATTTTCTTTCCTATAAAGAAAGCACATTCCTTGCATTTTTTGACCCACCTATGTGCATCTGTAAATAGGGTAGGCCAAAAGATACCTGCCATTATGATCTTCATTGTTGTAGTTTTGGAAGAGAAGTGTCCACCAGAGAATCCATCATGAAATTCTACTAACACTTGCTCAATTTGCGTGCCATTGATACATCTTAATAGCATTCCATCAAGATTCCTTTTGAAGAGAAGTCCATCAATCAACACATAAGGGATACATTGTAACCTCAGATGTATTCTCTTTACTTTATTTAAATCAGGAGGGTATGCACCCTCAAAAAGGAATGTGATCATGTCCTTCATCCAGTCACGTGTGCCAGGGTCTATATTCTGTTCAAGTTCTACATGCGGAGGTCTTCATCCAGAAATAATGAAGCCTCAGGTTCACTTTGCGCATCCTCAGCAATCTACTTGCAGAGTGCACTTCCTCTTACAAGCTTTGTGGCCTTAATATTCACATCATATTCCATGATTTTAGTCACCCATCGTGCTCTCTTCTCACTGATATATGCTCCCATGATGAATTCTCTGACAGATGAGTGGGAGACTAACACCTTGATATGATTGGTGGCAAGCGTACTTTTGAATTTCTTTAGTGTGCACATGATGGCAAAGACCTGCTTCTCCATGTGACTATATTTTAAGTCGTAATCCTTCAACATTTGGCTGAAGAAGGCCACTGTCTGTTCTAGTCCTTTTTCATTTCCTTGTGTCAGGACAACATCAACACTTTCATCCACACCATAATCATAAAGGATAAAATCCTTTGAATAATCTAGATTGATGAGTGTTGGCACACTTATAAATCTCCTACTTGATCTTGTTGAAGATTTCTCTTGCTTCTGTTTTCCATCTGAAGGCTATGTCCTTCTTGAGCATAAGGGTGATGGGCTAAAATAGTCCTGTAAAGTTAGGGATAAAATGCACTAAAAAATTGATCTTGCCAAGGAAGGAATGTAAGGCCTTTTTGTGTGCTGGCAGGGAAAGGGCTAGGATGGATGAAACATGCTCAGGATCAATCATGATGTCATCCTTCGAAACCACATGGACTAAGAGCTTTCCCTGCGACCACCGTAAAATTGCACTTCTCTAGGGTTAAGAGATACCCCAAATTCTTTGCATCTCTCAAATACCTTTTTAGGTGTGCCATGTGATCCACTCTACTTTGAGAAGACAGTTATATCATCTAGGTAAACCAAGATGAACTCATTGATGTAACCTTTGAAGGCAATATCCATGGTGCATTGAAACATTGCGCCCACATTTGACAGACCAAAGGGCATTTTCTGATATGTATATATTCCCCATTTGGTTATAAATGTTGTTTTGAACTGATCCTCTTCCTTGATCAGGATCTGGTTGAAACCCAAATACCCATCTAGGATGGAGAATGTCTATGCGCCAGCTACGGTCTATAGAATATGCTCCATTGAAGGCAAAGGATAATGATCCTTTAGAGATGCCTTATTCAAATCTCTGAAATCAACACAGAGTCTGATTTCACCATTTTTCATGCACACTAGAACAAGATTCGTGACCTAGGTGGAATATTTGATGGGAAAGATAATTTTTGCCTCAATGAGTTTGGATAAATCCTTTCTCATGAGGGGCTCTATTTTTGGATTGACTAGATGTTGCTTCTATCTGATGGGATTTATACCAGGATCAAGGTCAATGGAGTGTTGAGTAACACTTAGATCAAAACCTTTGAGGTATTCATACTCCCATGAGAAAATATCATTGTATTTTTGATAGAGAGAGATGAAGGCCTGTTTTTCTTCATGCACACAAGTCTGCTGAGCATCAACTCTTTTCCATGCACAATAGTAATAGGAGGAGTAGTCTTCTTGCGTGGTGTGCATGTATCTTTCTTCACTCTTGAACTCATCATCAGGGCTGAAAATTTTCTCTAAGGTGACAAGCCCTTTAGGAAACTTATTTGTGTTCAACTGTATTACTTGGTCACCATAGGTGTCATGCAAGTCATCTTGCGTGCTTGATGAAAATTCAACTTCATTCTGGATAAACTGGATGATCTACACATCACTGTCAAACACTTTCTAGCTAGTGTTATTGTCTAGAATGATGGTCTGATTACCATCTTAATGTGCTAAGTGTTTCCTTTGACAAAGTCCTTAGCAGGAGAAAACTGTGAACCGAGTGTGGCCATCTGGTCAGCTTCTTTGTTCATTCTACACAGGACTACCTACAGATTAAGGGCATCAAAGCTCTCAAGTAGGTCCCAAACTCTATATTTATAAGCTTTAAGAAGCTTATTCTTTGTTTGGAATTTGTTGGTGATCTGGTGGATGATCAATTCTATGTGTCCCCAAAGATCTACAACGCTTTAATTTTCTTCTTTTCAACAATGAGAAAAGCCATACACCAATGCTTCATATTCTACCACATTGTTAGAGCATGCAAACTGTAACCTATGCGCGAAGAATAATTTCTCATCCTTAGGGGAAATGAGAACCACTCCTGCTCCCATGTCATTTCTGCTTCTGGATCCATCAAATTACAACTTCCATAGACCAGTTTGAACTTTTCCCCCCATGAGCGCGCATGGAAGTGTAGCATCTTCTTCTAGAATGGAATAAGTACCAAGCCCAGTTTCATAGGCTTCCAGTTCTTCAGCATAGGGATCAAATTTTTGATGCCTTTCCACTCATTCATCAAGCACTAGGTCTGGAATAGAGGGTGGAAGAGACTGCTCTTTAGGAACTAAAACTTGTTCTTCTTGGATAAGACAATTGGCTTGGAGAGGGGATGGAACATATGACTCTACATGATAGGAAAATATAGGCTCAACTTGTATGGTAAACTGGGTACCATACCTTGTTTTGAGTAACATGTGAGACTAATCGAAAGACAAGTAACCACCCACCTTGGTAGTAAATTCTCTTGATAGACATAGGGAAAACAAAGGAGGAAGGTCAATAATTGACACATATTGAGTAATTTTCAGGCTAAGACATGCATGGAGGGTTAACTCAAGATCCTTGATGACTCCTAAGGTGGTTACAATTGATCCATCAAGTTGTTATGACTCCTTTAGACAAAGGGCTATATTTCAGACCTAAGACATCAGCTATCTTCTTAGGCATAACATAAGTACTAGCACTTGATTCAATCAAGTAGTAATGCACTAGGTGTTTTGCCTATAATCAAGCACATATAGGTGGGTGGGGTTTTAGAAAATTTACTTACTTTTTTATTCTCTTCTTGGCATATTTTGACAAGAAGCGTGTGGCTTCTACATAACCGAGGTTAGCGTGTGAGGAGTTGCACCAGAGCTTCATGTAACAGATCCTACTGAGATGGAATAATCAGGGCATCCCACATTGTGACATTTATGTTTGTTCTCTTCATCTATTAAAAAATGATGAACAGAAGCCCCCCCATCTTGTGCATTTGGGGAACAACATCCCTTCTTGACTGTTCAGGAATAGAAGCTCTAAATTCTAGCTCGGGCTGAGGCTTGGCCTACCAAATGAAGGGGCGCGTGCTATGTTTAGACAGAGCTTTATGAGGGGCATCCTACATAGGGATATGAGTGCCTTTACTACATGATGCCTTGTTTGATTCTTTCTTCTTCTGAGGATCTACTTGTGTTACCAGGGGGAAACCTACATGCCTAACTCTAATATTATTTTCTTATATCTTGTGTTATCCGCAACTTGGGCACATGGTCTGTTTATATCTTCTGAAGCTTGGTTGATTGTGTAGAAGTCCTAGACATGCCAAAGCACATCAAATTGGACTCCGAGAGGAACTTCTGGTCTATCTAGATTATCTACTTCATGGGTGCCTGTTGAGGGCTCATAGGATGAAGCATTCTAGATCAGGAAGGCTTAGGCACATGCACGACATTAGCACAATGATATTGACTATGAGGCATTTTGCAAGGGAAGCACCATTCTGACTCTTGTGTAAAATTGTTCTAAACTAGAACAAGCACTTGGCTCAGCTTGTGCTTGGTGCTGGGAGAGAATTCACGAGAGGAACAACTTACAAGGGTCAGATGTGCATTAGGCTACCATCTATCATTCTATTTATTGGGTGCGTATCTTTGATTTCCATATTGATTCTGCTAGGGTTGATTACCTTGGCTATGCGCCTGACTGGAATAGCCTCTATAGGCTTGCACCTGCTACTTTTCTAATGATATGACCTTGTTTGATAAATTTCTGATCAAGGCATTCAATTCTTAATCTTCCTTTTATTGTGATGGAGAATAGGATGTTGAGGCAATTGGTTGCACGCTTTTCTTAGGAATAGGAATAGGGGCCACAGAAGGCTAGGGTGCTTGTGACATCTCTGGGAACAAGGGCATGGGCAGTCTAGGGGCCAACTTTCCTACCTGAATGAGACTATTTTCTTCCCCTACTGCAATGCTATAAGTAGCTGGTAGAGTCCTACCTCCCATAGATTGGATCATAACTGAAATATCGTTATTGAGCGCCTTCAGGTAATAAAGGAAATCATGTTGGGCTATAAGTCTTACCACAAGAGGAATTATGTCCCAAGTCTTCTGAAATCTAATGTTAAAATCAGTCATATGCTCATTGGGTGCCCTCCTTGTTGTTGTCAGTTGCTCCACCAATGATAGGTGATCTGACTTATCATCAAAGTAACTGCAAAGAGATGTTTCCAGCTCATCCCAAGTGGTGATAGATCCAAGTTTCAAGCCTCGGGTACTATTGAAGTGATTTACTTTTGAAAGAGGTTATAAGCAATCTAACCATTATATCATCATGTGTGATCAAATAGAGTGAACACACATTTGCTAAATCTTGGATATGCTCCTGAGGGGTGACTTGATTCTCACCAATAAAGTAAGGAATACTCTTGAGCATGTCATTCAGCATATCATATTGCATGGCTAGGAGTAAGGGACTCCCTCTAGCAAAGTTTAAAAAGTTTCTTAGCGGAGGGGGTTACTAATGTGCCATTGCATAGGGTGTGCATAGGTTGTGTTTTTTGAGGAGGATTTGAATGAGCATGCGCACGTGCGCTGGAGATAGAGATGTGCGCGCAGAGTTTTTTGGAATGAAACTCTTCTTGAGGATAGTTGGAGGTATTCAAAAGAATCTTCAATTGCTTGCACGTCTTCTTATGTGTACTCTTCTCATGAAAGGCACTCAGGATTGCTAAAATAGAGATCTTAAAATATTAGGAGTCGTTAAATGTGTTTGAAATGAACCTTTTCAAAGGTTGAAACACTAAGTTCACACACAAGAACTTAGAGATATGAAATTTGAGATTTCAATGCTAGTCCCCAGCGGGCGTGCCAGAACCTATTGGTTACTCAAACATGCACCTACGTCTCAGATCTCAGAAAGGCCGAGGTGTTTGAGACCACAATGGAAACATCCCCGAGTTGTGGGACCCTGCGAGCTTGGGATGGATCTTCAGAAGAAGGCCAGGTTCCTGTATCTATCTCTAATTACTATTGCTACTCCTAGTGCTAAAAAAGGGAAACTAAGTTAAGAAATTCCAAGGGACCAGGGATAGAATGATAATATGGAAATAAAATATACTAAAAGGTGAGAGCACCAAAAAAGAGGGATGAACACTATTTGTTCTGAGTGAAATAATGACAAGGAATGCGTGAAAGGAGGCTAGGTACAAGTAGCACAGTGAAACACGCATTAACCAAATCGTTCTCATGGAACACAACTAAATACAGAACTACAGGGGACCTGAAGTAGCACAACCAGCACACAACGTAAAATAAAAGGAGAAGAAGAAGGAATGCAAACATGTTAGGATAGAGAATAATCATAAAATGATGGCTTCTATTACTTTCATTAAATGCACATAGTTGTTACAATGATGAAGGAGGTCGATATTCACATGCAAGAACCAATATATAGAGGTCAACAACTCAAAATATAGAAAAATATGAATTCCTTGGCAGCACGCATAAGGATCCAAAGTGTCCAACATAACAAATGAGCCTTGCTATTACATTTATATATGAATCTATCGAGGAAGAAGGGAAAAGGAGGGAAAAACCTAAATTTAAAACGCAACCACCAACAAGAAAGTATTCAATGTCTACAAATCCTCCTGGAAATCTATGAAATACACTTCCCCATGCTTGTTTGATGTGTTGAAGACAAAGGAGGGTGGATCATGCCAAATTGGGTGGTTAGAGAAATCAGTTCTAGCTCATCAAATGTTCAGAGAGACATTTTCCCATTTCTCATCTACCAGATCTGCCAGAATTTTGAATTTTGAATTTCTGAGCACTATAGTTGATGTTAGTATTTCTCTGATAAGTCCAGGCACGCACACCAATCTGAACTCTATAGCAGAAGATACAGTTGTGAGAAGATGTTCAAAGTCGTCAGCACACGTAAAATACCTGGTGCGCGTGAAGATTGGCTAAAGTGAAGGCCAAGTGTGCAGTTGTTTTTGTCATTTTCTGCCACATGTCACCCACTAGTTTATTACAAGGATTTGGTGCTCTGTAGGCATGCATTGATAGGTACCGTACGACACACTTGAGTAGGTCATAAGATGACTTGGCAAAGAAGGGCATGAAGAAGGGCACAAGAGAGCATGCGCAGAAGAAAGAGGCATGAGGAGGAAATCAGCAAGGGGTGAAGGAAAGCATGTGTGACACAAGTGGAGACAATGAGGCAAATAGGTGAGTAGAGAACGTATGGGTTAAGGAGACAACTATTACAAGGTAATGGGTGTACGATGTGTGAAGGGCCAAGGACTTAGCAGTAAATGCGAGGCATGCGTGGGAAGGGAAGAAGTTGGCTAGGAAGAAGGATGAATGCACAGAAGATGGGCGTTCGGGAGAGGTGGAATGAGAGAAAGGAAAGGGGCGCATAGTGAAACTGTGCAACCAAGGGAATGTTCCAAGTGATCTTGAGTGTGCATGCAACCATGCAATGGATAACTTAGAGCTGGAATGTATATTTAAGTTATCCAAATCACTAGGAGAGTTATTTGGATAACAGGAAACTTTAATCTTATCTTTAACCAAAAAACATATACCAAATTTATTTCTTGTAGATACAATCTCTCAAAGATATCCAACCTCTTAAAATCAATTCTCAAGTAAGCTACCTCTCTGTACAACTCCAATTCTTTATTTTGCTTCTTTGTCTTCATGGTTTCATGTCTCTTCTCAAATGCCAACCTGTAAAATGAGAAACATAATTGCACCAACTATTTTTAGACTTTTATTCCATATATATTCCTGATTTGATACCATTATGATGTAGAGGAATTTCAAACACATCAAACAAATCCAAGTTAGAGAAATTTATACTACAAGACTGTCCTTTTACCCCTACAGTAGGATCTCTAATCACTAGCCTAGATTGGCTCTAAAACTTACAATTTGGTACTTTGGAGTAATAACTTGGAGTTTACACTTAAAATTACTTGTTCACTTGTCACTCAAATCAATTTTCAACCTTGAAAATCATTGGAATCAAAGATTAATTTCATATTCTATGAAAATTCTCATAAACTACCATGTATTTTTCTTGAGAACACTACCTTTCTAAGGTTATAGTTTGGATAAATATAGAAAGACCCAAAACAACGTGAAATATGTTTTGAATACCCATTTTACACCCCAATATTCATGCTAAAATTTAGAACTCAATTCCCAGGGAAAACCTTCTTTCCACCACCTTATTCTCATACACTAGTGATTTAACAAATATGGAATTTGTAAAACCCTAGATATTTCAGAGTCACATGTGATAAATACAAAAATAAAGTAAAGATATAACACAAGAAATAAGCTAAATAAAATGGAAACCCTAGGTGTAAGAGAGAGGATAAAAGAATTAGTTGATTTCACAATTGATCCTGAGGTATGCTGGATTGGAAAACTAGTAACAGGAGGAGGAGATTGTCATAATCGCACCAAGAAAATATGTAACTTTTGAATAAGATTGAACTAGGGCACGTAGACTAGGTGAAGGATGTCTAGGTACTGGAGACTACTTCTTGATGCCCGTGACTACGAAAGAAATAAAAAAATAATTTTTGTTGTGTTGAAAGATGATTGTTAATCTTCACTATTGATCGCCTATGTGTGGCTATTTGATCACCGAGTTTAGTTGTAACCTGTAACAGATAGAGATAACCTGTGAAACACCAAAACACATCGAATCCTAGAAAGAAAATATGTAAATGGGGAGTTGATAGGGTTTATTTCAAGAGGCCTCTAGGAAATTGGATGAGGTATATCCCTAGAGAATATACCTGGAACCACTTTTGTGGGAGAGGAAAATTTTCCAGGAATTCAGAGAGACATTTTCACCTGACAAAATCTAAAGCTTTGCTATTAAACAACAACAAATCTTGTTGTCACATGGCAGCAAAAATTATCTTTCATACAACAAGGTTTGATCTCACATGAAAACAAACCTTGTTTTCATATGACAAAAATATCTTGTTGTCGCATGATAGAAAAGATTGGTGATACATGTTAACAAATCTTATTGTCATGGGACAAAAAGATTTGATATCAAGTGACAACAATAGTTGTTATAATGTGATATAGGACTTGTTGTCGTGTAACAAAAGGATTTGTTCTCATCAGACAAAAAAACTTTTATTGTACAACAACAAATATTTTTCATTGTGTGATGGAAATTTTTTTTGTCCCACCACATCAAGTTTTACTGACATGTGACACCAAGATTTGTTGTTATCCGTCTTTAGGATTTTCCTATTGCGCATCTTAGTCTTCTTCTTGTTGCACATCCCAATACCCAAAACCATAATACTACCCCATAAGTACCTCCTTCGACCCTCATTTCTCACACTTCACACAACTTTTTTCTCCATTCTCCGAGTTCTCATAGGTATCATAAAGAATAAAGCCTATATATTTCCTTTGCAAAACAAATAAAATCTAGGTCTCGATTCATTGAAATTTTTCATCCTTTAGGTCTCGATTCTCATGTGGTCTTCTTAACTATGTCATTAAAGCTTAAACTATCTAGGCCACCGTTCTACAAAAGATTCAATACAAGAACTTAATGTGCCCATAAATTAATGTAGTCTTGCAATTGAAAGAAACTTACAAGGAATGGGTATTGGATTGTGGGTTCGAAGGACTTGTTAACATGTGGCAGTTTGAGATAGATACTAATATTCTGAACTACATCCTCTCATCATTCAATCTAGTAGACAGAAAATTCAATTTGACTTTATTAGATAGCCATACATTTAGATTGAGTGTTGATCTTGCGGATATTCATCGAATGATAATCCTTCCTTTTAAATATTATAGGCTTGTTACAAGAAAAGTCACTTTGATTGAAGATGATAATATTTTCCTCAAAGCCTATTACAATTTTCATGTTGATGGTATGCGTTTTAATTTTTCTGAATTTAAGTTTTATTTAACATTTTAATTTTGATATAAATTATGCTTAATTCTTATTTAATGGCTTTTTGCATCACATGTCAACAAATCAAGATGAGGAGTCAATGTGAAATGATTTGCACACATTTTTCTTACTTCCATGATATCTTATTTTCAAGCGAGAATTATTTTTCAAGGTATGCAAGAAGATATTCCCCATTGGGCTGTTTCCTACATTATCACAACAATCCGAAAGAAAATTTTTAATTGGTGCACATACTTATCGAATAAGACAAAAGCTGATATATTCAATAGTGGAGTTACTGAAAAACCAATTATTTGTACCACAAAATATATCTTTTCTCTCTATTTCAAGGCATATTAAGATTTAAAAGGTGAACCCACTCCTACTTGCATGAACGACTAGATGAAATAATTGTCAATTTCAATTAAATAACAACATGTTAATAAATTGTATTTTGATGTTAATAAGATTATTCACTTCTATTACAAATTACATTTGGATGTTAGTAACATTATTCACTTCTTTTTTCCTTTTTACCTTATGTAGAAATAAATTTTGGAGGCCATTCAACAAAAAAAAGTAGCATCAAGAGGAAGAGGCCAACAACATGCTGAGGTGTCAAGAGATTCCCATTCTAACATGGATACTCACTCATCACCTGACCCTCGAGTGTTTTAATTAGTAAAACAACCGAGACGTAATACCCTTATCATTCAATATTTTTTTTTACACATTTTACCATTTACGATTTTGATTTAACATGCTCTAGGGAGTTTTGACTACCCTCCACATTTACCATGACAATCATCACCCACTCAATCAGTTCAATCCCGTCCATCTATTTGATCGTAGCAAGTGAAACCTCCTACTCCACGACTACAATCACTAATAGGTTCAACATAATAATTTCAAACTCAGACCTAGATGGTACATGTTTCCTTTCAATAAGGTATAAAATTGTTGATTTTTTGTAATTTTTATCAATTTTTTAATATAATTTTGTAATTATTTTGTTCTTGTACTTGACAGTGCATTCAAGTTCATCATCATATATTCAAATGATACCAGATCCTCCACCGATACCACCATTTTTATTCAAAGTTACAACAAGAGGAAGAAAGACCACTACTAAATGGATAACACTTTTGGCTCCCAACGGGACACTAAACATTCTTTCTGAATTTCCCATTACAATATATCTTTTGGTGGCATACCTAGTACAATGGGTTTTAAATCAAATTAATTTTTATGAAAATTATGTGGGCATTGATAGCAATGATGCAACAGGTTTCTTTGATCCATATGTTATGATTTAGGGCCAGCAGGTATGTTTCCGTTTTGACGTATTTATTTTGACATCAATACATAACAATTTCTTGTCAATTTTAAATTTTTTAAATCACTTCCAATTTTAATATTTAAATTTATTTTAACACAAATAGGCTCAGGGTACATAGTAACAACAAGAGAAAACATAGATACCTCAATCCTCAGCCCCCCATCCTCTCCATCATCCTCTTCGGACAATGACCGGTTGACTATATTTTATTTGGATATCTTGATTGCTAATGACTATGGAGCCCATCTCCAAGAATGTTTTTATGTCTAGTATTAGTCATCTCAAAGAGTGGGAGATAAGTGTTAAAGTGTTTATTAAGGAAATAAATAATCATTTTGATAACCATATCGAAAGGTATAATTTATATGTTGTAGTTCAAAATCTTTCAACTAAGATAGATGTCTTACTTAACCAAGCACAAGGTAGGACTGTAACATATAGTAATAGTTATCAAGAAAAAATTTTAGATAAAGTTTTGAATCGATTAAAAAATATTAACACTGATGCCTGACCATATTAAAACAAATGGTGAAAGGATAAAGATCTTTTGGAAATTGTAAATGCTGAAGGAGATAAATTTGTTATAAGTATTATGAATTACAAGTTATAACATTCAATTTTGAATCATATTTTTATTAGTTTCAATTTTTAATAATATGTTTTAATTCATCTCAATTTTTTTGTTGCAGTTAAAATATGAAAATTTAAAAATTCAAGAAAAAGTGCTCTAAGTTCACTTGGAAACAGCTAAGAAACGTTTATCCATGGTAATGAAGCTTAAAAAAACTATTTTTTTGTTAAGAAGAAAAACAATAGTCTGAAGTGGATTATTAAAGAGAATGACATGGATGGGGATATTTTGTTCAAGACAAAGGTACCTGAAGATCCTTCTTTGTTATCCCATGGAGATGCTTCAAACAAAGATAAAGAAATTGTTAAGAAAATAAATATTTTTGCAGAAGATCTTGTAAATTCATGAATTCTCGAAGAAGGGAATAGAGAAGTGATTTGGAAAAGTGACACAAAATTCACAAAAGAAACGGAAAAGGAAAGTGGGTCTAGCGAAGTTGTTAATGTTTGAGCATATAATACAAGTGTAATTGTATTTGTTGAAAAATGTTTACAAAACCTAAAAATTTAAAAATGTTAAAGTTTGCAACTTTAAAGTTGAATATTTGTTTAAATTGAAGACCATTTAAAGTTGATTATACGTTGCAATGGTTTTCATCGAATCTCATTTTGTACACATTTTTTCTTGCAATATAGAATTTATATTTTGTTATATAAAAAAATTCTATATTGTGAATTGTAATGATACGAAAATATGTATGGAATGCATTTTCTTTAATGATGAGAGTTTAATTATTTACAATGTAATGTTTTTCATGGAATACCATTTTTTACAAGTAATTTAATTGAGTACAACATTTCACATGAACTATGTACCTTCAATATTTCATGTCTCCATAAATACAAAGCTATCTATATTAAATCTTAATGAAGTAGATTGATGTAACGATTCTCTTCCAACTAATACAATAAAATATTCTTATCTCTAGTTTTAAAATTTGCACTCTGTAACATGTTTTGTCACATTACCTATGTAAGCCTCCTTTAAATCCTTAGGAAGAATCACATAATAGTATTTCCTTATGAAGAATCACCACTACTTGCAAGTTACAAAGGTTTTCATGGAATCTCATTTTGTTATAAGTATTAACTTGAAATCTAGAATTTATATTTTGTTATATATATAAATTTTAGATTGTGAATTGTAAGGATATAAAAATATATATGGAATGTATTTTCTCTAATGTTGAAATTTTAATTATTTATAATGCAAAATATGTAAGATAGATACCCTAAACTGTGTTTAAGTATGTAAAACACAAAATATGTAAGATGAATAACTCAAAATGTGTTTGATTCATTACAATTTATTCATTCTTGTATTATGTTTAATTACGATATTTAAAAACTAATATTCCAAAAATGCATGTCACAAACACTACATCAAAGTAGTTTGAAAATACCAACATAAATAAAATAGGATTATTATAACTCCAAGTATGAGATTCTTTAAGGTGCCTCTAGCAGGGAAAATTTTAGTGGCGAATATTCGTAATATGGCGAATATTCTATTTTTGAAAATTTTGAAAAGGCAAATTTTTTGGCACGGGCCAGTGACCTGTTCGCCTAAAAATTCCACTTTAATTTTTTTTAGGGGTCGGCTTCGCCTACCCTTGAAAAATATCCCCTATATAAACCTAGATTATTCGCCAGGTAGAACACTTCTACTTCACTTTTTCAACAATATGATATATGCCGTATTATAGACGTGCGACAAGGGGGTAAGTTATTAACGCGTGACAAGGAGGGTTTGCAGACAAGGAGATACTGTAGATATTGACGCATAGTAGATGCATGACAAAGATTTTGTTGATGAGCGACATGGAGTTTTTTTTATGAGCAAGAAGAGGGCAGAGGTTGCAGACGTACGACAGGATATTTGCTGTCACGCGTCAAAAAAATGCAGTGACGCGCGTCAACAGGCCTTAGTGACACGTGTCAACAGACCTTAGTGACACGCGTCACTAAGGTCTGTTGACGCACGTCACTAAGGCCTATTGACGCGTGTCACTAAGGCCTGTTGACGCACATCACTAAGGCGTGTTGACGCCTTAGTGACGCGCATCAACAGGCCTTAGTGACGCGCGTCAACAAACCTTAGTGACGCGCGTCACTAAGGTCTGTTGACGCGCGTCACTAAGGTCTGTTGACGTGTGTCACTAAGGTATTTTGACGTGCGTCACTGCATTTTTTTTGACATGTGACAGCAAAATATCCCGTCGTGTGTTTGCAGCCTTCTGTCGTAGTGCTTGATAATCAAGTGAAATTTTTTCATACAACCCCCAAAAAATTCACCTTCCCATGAAACCGGTTTCGGGGATATTCACCAGGTATTCTCCACCTCTAATTTCCAGGAGGTCTCTTAAAATGAACCCTGACCTCTAGATGGGATGACAATGTATGTGGGTGAAAAATGAGAAATCCTCCTTTAGAATGAGCTAGATGACTTGAAAATAAAGAGAACTCAGCACGAAAAAAGGATCAGTAGATAGATGGGTGATTTTCCTGACAATATCAATCCTGAGAAGTGAGAGCTTCCTAGGATGTATGTCAACCCATGTTTTCCATAAAGAAAAGATAAAATATTAATAGATTGGATGTAGCAAGATCTGAGATAAGAAAAAAACTAAGATGCAATGAAGATAAAGTAAAATGTAGATTTTATCTAAGAAATTTTAAATCAAACATGTGAATGTTGACGGTGACCCAAGTGTCAAGAATGCAGTGCCCAATTGAAAGTACTGGAGCATATCAAGTGGAACAACAAAAAAATACAGATATGAAGGCCTTGCAAAATAGTGTTCCAAAAATGTAAGTCACAAACACAACATCAAAGTAGTTTGAAAATAGCAATTAAATAAAACATAACTATTATAAATAATTATATTTGAATAAATGTAAGTTAATACATGTACAACATCTTAAATGGTAAGTAGAGATGAAACAATCCATTTTCAATAACCTCTTCATAGTTTATATTTACATCTGCAGAGTTAGAGGACGCACCAAATCTAGTCTCATTATGATTTTCTTACGTCTAATTATAAACAATTGTGTTTCAATAGATTACTATGATATTTTTTTGATTAGTGGTAAAAAAGGGTTAAGGAGACCTTACCCCATATAAAACATGGAGAAAAAGATAACATAATGAGGAACAAAATAAATCAGCCTCTTCCAGCACCAATGATGAACAACAAACAACAATAACAAACCAACAACAAAAAACTAACAACAATAAAACAAACAACCATCTCAACTATTTAGCTCCTTTCCTTTGGATCCTAGTTGCATCTTTAGGGGGGAGATAGTCCCTTTCTTTTTCTTACACAAAACTTTCTAACCCCCTTCCATATTTGGATGTACATTTTCATTCTTTTGGATTGGACTCAGTATTTCAATGTTCTCTTTAGGTTCAACTAATTTCAAAGAAATAAACTCAAGTAAACTATCAACAACATTATTCACCACCAAGCGATCAGGATTATATTTCTTCCACCATGAGCTTATGCCTTTAACATGTTTTCTAACCACATGAAAATATGTTGCTAAATGACCAAGATAAAATTGAGTACGACATCTAAAGAGAAACCATTCATAATCCAAATTTTGAGCCCATGTTCTATCTTCAACTTTCAGATCAATAGTGGCAGTGAAATAAACAAAATTATCCATATCAACCAAGATTCGATAAAACGTTATATGCTCTAAATCATCATTTTTTGGATCAATATCTAAGAATTTCCTTGAGGTGTTTGAAATAGTAGTTAAGTAATTTTATAACCAAAATTGAAGGGGAAAGTATGGAGGATGAATCCATACCAGTTTAACTTGAAAAGTATCAGAAACCGGGTTAAACAAAGGAAACCACATGTTCATTAAAATCTAGTGGGATTCAAAATCCATAACTTTTCCAAAAATGATATTCCTATCTACAGGGTTTACAAATGCAATAATGATAAATCCATGATAAGTGGAAAATATATCCATCCTACCTTCTATGGGAGGGCCCCAATGAATTGAATTCGAAGCATGCAGAGCAAGAAGACCCAGAAAAAAGTTGTTGAATCTACAAATAAGTCCATTCCTCATGAAAGTTGATTAATATTGAATCACCTCATCTCCAAAAATAACAGATCAGGTAGATTTGGCATAATCGATAGGCTTATTACATTTAGGGTCTAATAATCCCATGCTCCTATTACCAACCGCTCACACCGCATCCTGAAAAGACTAGAAAAAGGGTGTATCAGTCTACTACCCTAGCTAGAACTAGGACAGAAAAGGCTCATAACCATCCCCAGAAATTAGGTCATACAACGTATTACTTCCACAAAATTGAGCACTAAAAACACGAACAAGGGAACTTTGTCTCAGATCAAAATGCTCTATATTCACTGCCTACTCTTGTTCAAATCCATCATTAAATGTTTTCTTAGCAATCTAGGTTAAAAATCATACAATATCCTCAGAAATATGAGATCTTGAAGCATGGCTTGTACCATCGTATCTCCCTCTACGACCTGAGCTATGAGATGAGACCAGGGAAGTTACTCCATCACAGTGAGAAGGGGAAAGGAGAGAGACATCTCCATTGAAAACATGGTCTTCAAATCTATCCATCCACACACTTAAGCCATGGCCACTAAAAAATCCTCCTGCATCATTACTCGAAGACTCAAGGAGGAGAACACGAGCCTCCCCCACACAAGCATGAGAGCATCCACCTCCTCGACCCATACCGAAACCAAGGGAACTGCAACACCTAGGGTTTGCATTTTCATCCCTTCACATTACTAATATGAAATTTAATACATAACGAAATTTGAAATTTTAGGTGACAAAAAATAAATGTAAGGTGATACCAATTGGATTTGAAATCATGTTTAGATATAAAACAATTCATTTTCAATAGCTTCTTCATAGTCGATTTTTACATCTGTAGAGTTAGAGGATGCACAAAATATAGTCTCATAATTGCGAAAAAGTGTATTTTTAGTTGTATTAATAATACCTCTTCTTTCAGAAAGGGAATTCCGATGTTTTATTTCTCTTTCAAAAGGAAATGTGTCAAGGGAGTAGCATGAAACATACAACCTCATACAAATTTCTAGTTTTTTATCCACGCTATTTCTTATTTTTTATTTTAGAAAAGATAAATCACGTAAAACCCTTTCATCCTCCACAGATCCAAAATCATTTTTTGGCATAACTCATATAATCAAAAAAATTCACTGATTTCTTCTTGTAACACACTATAGTAGTTTTTTTGCCAAAGCCTTGTAAATTCACCACTCTCTTGAGGTTCATTTAAAAAATGATACTCGATAAAAAAATTCATTGTAAAATCATATTATTGAGACTTTATTAATTCAATATTCAGTATACCCTTTATTTTCATACCATTAACCTCTGATGTCTTCATGAAATGATCGATTATTGTACCCATGGATTTATGAAATATCTTACTTACAAAATTTGCATGACCACCTCTAGTATTCCAAAAATTTGGATTCATCACTCCCATAGCTTCAAGAATTTTATTATTTCTTAGAACACTCTCTAATTTTGGATACTAAGGATTGTGATTTTTTTAAGTTTTATTCATGTATCAAATGTAACAGAATCAAATAGAACATGAATCACAAGAACTTCTTCTCTTTCTAATCCTAGAATATATTGACGTTTTTACAAACTGTGTAGTGGTATCTCCCTAACATTGACATTGATACATAGGTGATCATAGATATTAAATCTCAAATAATTATTGGTATTCTTAACATCCAATAAAAATTTCTAGCTAACTAGGAGCTGATGGATGAAGAGATGACAACTGTATGCACAAGGAAGCAGTTGTCATGGTGTATGCACATGCACATGGATGAACCAGATTTTGATGTGTGTGATGAGTCATGTGTATTAAGGAGGTTGAAGAAGACACCTCAGGCCAAACACATAACAGTTAATCCTACTGTTATGTCAGATGAACAAGTGAGCAATGCTTTGGTGAAATTCTCGATAGAGGTGGCAAGGTGGAATATGGATAAGGCTGCAACAATTAGGGTGCTACGAGAGGAGATTAAGACTAAGGATGTATAAATAGCATGCCTAAATCAAGAAAAATACTTGGCATAAAAGAAAAATGATGTTTTCATTAGCATGGAAGAGGAAGTTGGGGACAATATCATGAAAGCAAAGTCACACTTAGAGCCAAAGGTACCCAAAACATTTCCTTCAGCAATGCATTATATAAGTACCTTGGTGGACTTAGTGCTTGAAGATAAACCTATGCACATGCCAGTACCAAAGGATCCAGTGTAAAAAGGAGAGTGGGAAAAGGCTTCCGTGATTTGAAAGATGATCTTATAGGAGGAATTAAAAAAGGAAGATCAAGCGTTGAATATTTGTACAACACCATAAGCCGTTATAAGAACCAAGACCATTTTGGAAGACAATGAAGTCCTGGAGGCCATGAAATATGAAAAATTGGTCCGCGTAGAATGATTAGTTCTTGTCAAACAGAAGCGTGAGGCCCTTACAGCAGCACAAGAGCCACACAAGGAAAGGCTAAATGAGCTTGGGAAACTCATCGCACAAAATATGGACTTATTAGAAGGCATGATGACTGTCATGTACAACATTGTGTTGGTCTTGCAGAATGAGAAGGGAGAGATTGCAAAAGATGAGTTAGAGTCAATCAAAGTGGATATCTCAGAAAAGGTAGAGGCCACACTAAATGATTGGTATGCTTTAGAGGTAGAAATAAAAGAAGAATATCCAGAATTGATTCTTCAGGTTGAAGTAGAAGATACTGCAGGGTAAAGACATTATTTTATTCATCAAAATTATTTCTATCTCTTTATTCACATTCTTTTATTATTTTTGGAGACAACCATTATCGAGGTGGTAATGCAACTAGTGTGGGGTAATGTTGATTAGACAAAATCTAGCACTTAAATAAAAACATACAGAAGGATCACACGAAGAAGCATAGTGCATTCAAAAGTGCGGGAGGATCGGAAAGGATAGCGTGCAAATAATAGAGACATATTCGAGACTTGGTCATTTTCATGATGAGGATCTATTTTTAGAGATAGTGTGTGGAGCACACAAATCGGTCAAAGACTTGCGCGACAGGCATTGTCTATTTTTGGAGGATTGGCTACGAAGCGCTTTACATGGATATAGCCTGAGATTGTATCTACTACTGACAGTTAACTAAAAGTAGTCTATTGTTAGCACACTTGCATGTGTGGATATTTTTTTAATGGAACGTGCCTAATAATAGCATGCAACCTATTTTGGGATTATATAAGTGGTGAAGGGAAAGTCCCCACCCTCATAAATATGTAGTGAAGTGTGTAGCATGGGAGATAGGTGTGAGAGCTAAGTTATTGTGAGGTTATGCTACCAAATATGATGTGTGCATGAGTATATATTACTGTTATTCAACCCCAAAGAGGGTCCTGGTACCTTTACATGCTTCGGGCTAGTGCTCAGTCTAGGCTGAGTGATGTGCCAACACACCTAGGATTTTACCGATGAATTCTAGGATGCATTAGGGCTTTACCTTATTTAATGGATTGAGTAATAATCATTGATTTCCCTTTGATAAGAAGATTTGAGATGTCATTTTACACAACAAGTTTAATACCAAAGAGGAGAGCTTATGCCTCGGCTTGGTTACAGGTTCCTTTTTTCAAATGGAAGGATCTTGCACAAATCATCTTACCTGAATCATTTCAAATAAGGAACCCTACCCCCGAAAGACCAGGGTTCCACTTAGAGGCCCCATCAAATGATGAAGAATCTTGTTAACATTCATTATGTTCCCAAAATAAGTTCGATGAATAAATCAACATATCATAGTTCCCATTGTAATTCTTCCTTTTCATCCATGGTAAAGTACTCTTTTTCCCCAAATTCATTAATTTTCTCCACAATGTATCCCATTCACTATGCAACATTAATTTGTCTCCTTTGTTTTATGGCATCATTCACTTTTTTAGCAATATATTATTTATGTATCACACTTCCTATTGTTAAATGGTATGTGTAGACACCTAAATATGACTATGCAATGTTACTACTAGAATTGCATTGTTTATTGTATTTCCTGTCATTTTGTTATAATTATTTATTTCTTGCTAATTAGCTAACATTCCCCTTCATCTCGGTCAATTAACGACACTCCTTCAATTAACTATCCTTTCCTTCATTTTAGATGCCAACTAACAACACTTTGTTAGTTATAATAATCTTTTAATTAACTATTTATTAGTTAATTAAGCATTTTTAATCAATAAACCTTCTTATTGGTTAAATCCCCCCTTTCAAATCCTCCAAATTCTACAAATGTCCTTCTAAATCACCTCCAAATGGATTCTTAGGCTCATCTTGGCCTATTAATTAATTAAATCCTCTCCAACTCCCATGAGTTGTTAATCACTAATTAATTCCTTCTAATCATGCTTATCCCTTTCTAATTCTACTTTATCTTTATCCCACATTCTCCAGGTTTCTAGCTTCTCCCAAATTGGAAAGCTATATAAAGAACCTAGTACATCCCTTATAATTTGACACTAGTGTTTCATCTTTACACTATATGCACATGATAAGAGCATTTCTACTTGGAAAAGCTTATTAATCTAGCACCCATTTTATCCTCTACTTACAAAGATTAGTAAGAGAATAACCTTACATGGAAATTAAACCATATAGGTGAGATCTCTTCCTCTTTTTGGAGATAGCCTTCCTTTGATCACATGTAGTCACATTCAGCTCAACAAAATGAGCACCTACAAATACACAACACATCCAAATATCAAACGGGTGGCTTTGCATTTTATGTTGGATGTATTTAAATTAGCTTTCTCTTTCTAGTTTTATTGTGATTTTTATGTTATATTAGCTTTGTTATAGGGACTACTTGGTGTTAGTTTCTAGTTATTAACTTAGCCTATTTTCTCATGCATACATATGACACACCCGATGGGACACTCCTTTGTCTCATGCACATTTTCTCAAGTTTTTGTAGTTAAGTTTCATTTTTGCATACTAACCTCTTTTAGCACATGTTGATATAACTTTTATTTATTAACATATCTTGTTGATTTTTCTTGTTTTGAGTGCTCCTTGTAGGTTTTAAGGAGGTAAGGTGCTGCTAAATTTGAGGCTAAATAGAAAAAATTGAGATTTTTGACATTTTTTGGTGATTTTCACGTGTTCTTGAAGAGACACAAGCTCCCTGCGCAACCATTAATGCTCTCTACATCTTCGTTACTCTTCATACACTAGCATTGTTATTTGTGCATTAGCATTGATCCTCTCTACATCTACGTGGTTGTCTATGTGCTAGCATTTCTCTTATATATACTACCATTGTCTGTCTGTGTGTTATCATTCTCTGGAAGTGTGCTACTATTTTTCTATGTTTTTCACCTCTATGGAAGTGTGTCTACACACTAGCATATATGTTATTTGTGATACCATTCTATAGAAGCACGCTACTATTTTTCTATGCTTTTCATCTCTGCGAAAATGCATTTGTCATAAATGCACTAGAATTGTCCTTTGTGTGTCCGTATTGATCATACTTGTGCTAACATCACTCTTCTTTTTGTTATCATCATCCCTTCACACGCTAGTGTTAACATTCATGCACTAGAATTCTATCTGTGCACTAGCGCTCTGTGTGGAATTTTTTGGCTCGAATTTCAAAATTTTCATAATCTAATTTTTGGTATTTTCTACTATTTTACAGGTTTTTCTAACTTCTATTTTTTATGTTTTACTTTTGAAATCATTTTCTAACACATTTAAATGCTTTAATGAATTTTGTCTTTCCATTTTACTTAAGTTAGATCAAAGTTTGTGTATTCTCTTCTTTTGTGCCTTTTGGCGATATTGAGAATCAAAAGCAACTTTGGTGTTCTTTTCTAACACTTGTGTTACTGGGAAATTTCATCATTTAAATTGTTTAAGGGAATTAATCTTTTGAAACATTCAATTGGTCATTGATTTATGTTTTCCCTTCTATAAATAGTTGGATCAAATGTCGCATATACTTTTTCTTACGCCTTAGGGCGATCTTGAGAACCAAAATTGATCTTGATCCTCTTTCAAAACATTGTGGGTTTCATGAAAAACTACTAAATATTTTGTGTGCAGGACATTTCACTTACCAAAGAATCTCTTCGAAACAAATACTAATGACATTGTATGCAGGTTTTCAATGGTGTGCTAAACCACATTAAGATCAAAAGATTAAAAAACATGACATTTATTCTAAACATTGTATTTTTAGGTGCAATAGAGAATGCTATGGCCCAATCTCTTCAACTATGGTAAGTATCTTGGCACAAGCCATAAAACTCATTATGATGACTACCATAGGAACCCCATAGTAGTCAACACATTGAAGAAACTGGTTGATGAAATAGGAAGTGTCCGATTACCCACTTGACTAGAAAAACCTATGAGGAATACTTCAAGTTGTATGTATGAGGCATCTTTCATTAATTTGATTGTGGTGTAATTGTCCTTTGTCTAATATTTATCTAGAGAAATGTACCTCTTAGACAAGTATTGGTGAATGTTGAGAAAAAAAATCCTACGTAGCCATTTGGCATTGGGGCCAGCTTGACTTTATCCAATCATGTTTCAAAGAACCTTCAGAAATAACTTCCTTGCACTCAAAACCTTTTTTTCAAACAAGGGGAGAGTCTATTGAAGTTTGTGCCGCATGTTATTAATCAATAAACTTACAACGCAAAAATTTTTCCTAGTTTTTACCTTGTTATCAAACAACTCTACCTAAGATAGGCTATATATTTTTCATCACCACTTGTACTATCTCCCTTGTTTCTCTATATACATTTTTGGTCAAAAGAAAACAATATGAAGTGTTCCCAAGATCGCGTCCACCACTTACATCACTTCTTATTATGAAATTGATGTAATTATTAAAAGTGTGTTGGTACGTCTTCATATTTTGGTATTCTTATCTTGACATCCATATTGAGATGTCTCATTGTAGAAGGTTATCATATCTTTATTTCCCTTTGCGTTGTTACGTTACTTGCATTATATCAATACATTTTTTATACTTAAATCTTCTTTTCTTAAACTTGATATAAGTGTCTGTTGTCCAAAATAACCCCCCAGGTTCTTTTGACAACTTACATCTTCATTCTGACTCTAAATTTGCAACATTTCAGGTTTCACACACTATGTCAGTTCCCCTGGAAAAATTCACTTGTTTGTAGTTTTTTCACACGCCCTCACGTGCCCTTTATACTTCCTCCTTTTACTTCCCTTTTTATTCACTTTATCTCATGCTTGTTCTTTGCACTTCTACCTTCTCCATTCTTCTATGTCCTTTTATTTTACCTTCATATGCACTCCTTGCGTGTTCTCCCTCTTCTTAGTCTATCACACACTCCTTGCGCACATGTCTACAGACTTGCCATCAAAATTTGGCTAAGTCCCCAGCATTCTCTTCTACATGCACGCCCTTGCCCTTGATCTTCATGCATTTCCTCATACTTGTTTTCCCTTTATATTCTTCCCTCACGCATATATCCTTTGCACTTACACCCTCGTACTTCTTACCTTCTTATTTTTCCTCACACACCACTTTCTTCCTTGATGTCACACCTTCCTCAATAGAATGCTCATGCCCCCACTTGTATACTTGTCTCATACATATATGCATCCTTTCTCCCATGTGTGTCACCTTCGTGCACCTTCCTTTTACATTCTCATGCCTCTTCCTCTTGTGTCTTGCACCTTCTTCCGTGCTAGTAATTGTGCATTCTTCTATTTCCTTTAATTTTACCTTCACGCACACTCCTTGCATGATATCCCTCTTCTTATTCTATTGCGTACTCCTTGCATGCATGTCTACAAACTTGTCTTCTAAATTCAGCTAAGTCCCAGGCATTCTCTTCTGTGTGTATGCTCTTCATCTTGAGCTCTGCGTGTTTCCTTGCACATGTTTTCCCTTTGCATTCTTTGCTCATGCATCTAGCCTTTACACTAGTGTGCCTTGCACTTCTTTCCTTCTTGGTTTTCCTCACAGACCCCTTTCTTCCTTGCTACCATGCCTTCCTTAGTAGAATTCCCACACCCCACTTGCATAATTGTCTCATAAAGGTATGCATCCTATCTTCCATGTGTGTCACCTTCGCACACCTACCTTTTCCATTATCACGCCTCTTCCTCTCATGCCTTGTGCCTTCTTCCGCGTTAGTCACTATGGCATGTGGCAACCTTTCAGACTTGAATGTGCACCACACAACAAATCAAAGTGTGCCATCAAGGCACCAAATCCTAAAAACAAACCAGTGTGTGCCACATGTCCTTGTGTGTTTGTTTTTCACTATAGATCTTCTAACAGCCAGAAATGTTAGCAATTCCTTCAGTCAATCAATGGATTCTCATGTGCCTGGGCTCATTTGAAAGATGTTGAAGTATGCTACATGTTGTAATTTTCAAAATCAGATTTTGGTGGGATTTGGAAGGTGGAAAATAGGGAAACATCTTTCTGATCATTAATGCAGACAACTAATCGACTCAACCACTAGATTTCATTCATATTTAGCCTTCTTCCTTCTTCTACACACCAAACAGACATGGGGAGGTGCATCTAACACTCTTGTAGGTGGATTTTTTATGAATTCACTACTTGATATTGGTGGTTGAAAGTTTGAATCCAAGTTTCCCTCCTCTTCTCTCCTTCTTCTATAAATTATAGAGCTCTGCTCATTAAAACAAATCCATCTTTGTTGTAACAGGACCATGCCAAAATGTTTTCTGACTTCCCATGAGTTTTAGACCTTAAAATTGGTCTCTACAATGTACTCTCACCTCCTTCTATGAATGTAAACAATTGTGCATTCCTTAAGCAATAAAATCAGGTTTCGTGGCACTTATGTATGCCATTTTATCATTTTTGTTATGTCTTACCTCTCTATTTTAATTGTTCACATGTTGTGTGTTCCTCCCACTTACAGGTTCCAATTCCATGTGTTATTGGCATGAGGAAAGTTTTTTAAGTGGTTCTTTCTGGTGTGCATGCTTGTCTGCGCTCTCTCATGTTTTCTCCCTTTCCTTCCCCTCATGGAGAGTGATCGACCCTTTTTCTGTTGCTATCTTATTCCCTTAGCTAAGGATTTCCTTTATACATCTCCTTCTCACCCTAGTCCCTTGGAATCATAGAGTGACGATAGATAGCTTCATTTCCAGCATCAGGAGTAGTGTTAGTGGTAGAAATCGGTAGAGGAACCGGCCTTCTCTAGAGGTCTATCTCAAGTGTGCAAGGTCCCACAACTTAGAGATAGTCCCATTGTTTCCTCAACAACCCAGTTCAACCTGATCCATGACGGGTACAAGTTTAATCTCTAATAGTGTCCAAATTGTATTGTTACCCTAGTCGCATTATGTCGACACATTGTTATACTTAGACCTTATTTTTGTTCAAACATTGACTTAAGTTTTGGAAGGATCTATATATACGCTACTCACATTGTGTCAATCCCTTTTTTGATACTTACATCTTTTTTTTCTTAAAATTTGATTAAAAGTGTCCAAATTGTATTGTTACATTACTCACATTTGTAGCCTTCATTTTCAGAACTTGGACCTTATTTGTATTAAAAAAACTTAAGTGTATACCTTATATTATTACGTTGTTAAAATCACCTATCCCCTTTTTAATACTTAAATCTTGTTTGTCCAAAGACTTGATTTAAATATTGAAATTACATTGTCACCTTATCAAACACAATCTTTGAGATAGAAATTTAGACATAAGGAATATGTTCTTTTTTGGTTGATCCTTTGTTTGGGGACTTGCTGTATTTTCCTTGGTGACCTTTTTCTCATACATTTTTGTGTCCTTGAGAAATTATTTGTGGCATTTATAGTTGTTACGCTTTTTCCTAGGTTAATTATAGTACTTATACCCATTTTTTAAACCTTATCAAAATGTTTCCTATTATGCCTTCTATTACAAGAATGGGGCATAAAATATTAGGATCAAATCCTTTCATCAATACTAATGTGGACCCATTACTTAAGGAAGAAATGTTAGTGGAGACGAGGAGACATCTCCTCAGGATAACTTTGATTTTTACCCTGCACACATGGATAAATTTATGTTCCACAACAAAGATCAAGTTTGGGTACAAGTTGTAAAATTAGGGGCTAGGTTTCCACCTAAATTTTACCATACTCTTCTTACAAACATGGTTCACATAGAAGAAGAAACAGAACATCCCCTTCGATCTGTTCATGACATATTAAACCCTAGACATTCTTCTACTTCTGGTCAAGGAAATAACAACAAAGAAGACGTACATCCTAAAAACAAAAGTGGCTATTGCTTACCACCCATTATAATTAATCATGAAGATAGAGGTGATAATAAATATCATGAGCAGCCCCCTCCACGTGAAACTCAAAAAGAACCCCAAAACGATGTGGTCACTGTACAACAATGATTACAAGACCTTAGTCATCAATTGGAAAATTTGGATTCCTATGTCTAGAGAGACACATGTAGAGCTACACATAATGAGAATCCTAAGGTCACATATAATGAACATTACACTAAAATCTATGGGGGTGAAACATCAAGTTCTAACCACGTATAGATACCTGCCACATCTTTGTGTGGCCAAAACTTTTAGCAAGAGTGACAATCCATGAAAAATTATCTCGCAAGTCTTCAATAAAATAAGGATAAACGCAGTAATAAATATCATTTTGAAGAACTGTGTCCATACCCTTTCGATCAGGAAATGTTGTGTATGCTCTTTCCTCCTAGCTTTGATTGTCCTAAATTTAACAAATATAGGGGTAAAGGTGATCCATGTGATCATGTCAAATAATTCTTCATGGCTTTTGAGGAAGTTGCATATAGTGATAACTATCTTATTCGTTTATTCCTAGATAGCCTTGGATGCTAAGCACTTGAATGGTCTCTTCATATTGCCAAAGGTTCTATTATCACATTTTCTGAATTAGCTAAGTAGTTCGTGTGCCACTTTTATTTTAATATGTAAAGTGACATCACAATGTCAGACATATGTAATGCCAAACAACATAATAATGAAAACTTCATTGGTTTCCTATAAAGATGGAGAGGGTTAGCTACTCACTTCCCTTGCTCTATTCCAGAGAAACAACTTGTTCGTATCTTTATACCAAACTTGTATCATGAAATAGCCTTTCACTTACAAATGTATTGTTTAAGAACTTTTGAAGAAGTCATTGAGAAAAGAAGCCAGATTGAGAAGGTTTTAATTTGGATAAAGGGACTTTAAAACCCTTTCAAAGAGATGATCATGAGTCCAAACCTACCAAAAACCCAAATTATTCAACAAGAACAAGAATGTTGTAGGTGATGGAATCACAAATTCAAAACATGTTCAAGCGGTCCAGAATATCTCTCCTTTGAAACTTTCAAAAGGATCGGCTGCACTTGAAATTAAACACCAGGTGTTCACTCCTCTTATAGATTATTTTTCATCAATATTGAAACAATTAGATGCAGTGAACATGGTTAAGTTCCCTACTACTACACCCTTTGTTGTTGGTGCACCCAAAACCGTCATGGTACAAAGACCGTGAGTATTGTGAATATCATCATGTCAAAGACCATACCACAGAGAATTTTTTGAAGTTAAAACACTTCATTCAAGACCTCATAGATAGTGGAGATGTTGAAATGGATTCTCTTGAACCCAAATAAAACTCTAAAAATAGTTGGGAATTTATAGAGAGCCATTCCCTAAGCATAAATAGGAAGATAAAAATTCATATCAAGATCATTCATCCCAGAATAAAAATTCCAATCATGTTGTTATTGAAGCAACTCATTATTTTTATTTCCTCATAGGTTATGTTCATCCTCCTAATGAGCATGTGAATTCCATTAAGATCAAGACATAATAGTGTGCCATGGAAACAAGAAGCACTCGTCTTATTATTCCTAAACCTCCTCTACCTACCCCTCTGGATAGTCATTATGATCTTCTCAAGTAGCTTAAGAAGACTACCGCCAAGATTTCCATCATGTATATTTTTAAGATATCTAATGTTCATAAGGAAATCCTTTATAAAAATATTTAGAGGTTAGGAGTTCCATAGATATTGATCCATCATGCTTTCAAGCCTTGGTTACGCAACTTGGTCCTTCTAAATATATTACCTTTAGCCAGCATGAGATTCCAATGGATGATCATACACACAATATACCTTTGTACATTGAAGTGATTTTTATTCGTAAGAAGATAAAAAGGGTGCTTATGGAAAATGGATCAAGCCTTAAAATTTGTACCTTGAATCTCAGCAAATAGTTGGGACACGCTGATACAGAACATGAGCCTAATGTAATCACCGTTAAGGCTTATGGTAATGCAGAATAGCAGTCAGCTAGAACAATAAATTTTCCTATGGAAGTTGGGCACATTATTCATGATACCTGATTCCATGTCCTAGACCTAGAACTACCCTAAAATATGCTCCTCAGTCACCCATGGATTCATTCCATATAGGGAATGCCCTCAAATTTCCATCAATGTATCATATTATACCATGAAGGATAAACTCTCACCACTTTTGGGCACCCACAACCCTTTGTACATTGTAGAGTGTTATCTAGTTATTTCCCCACTGCATATGAATGACCTTTTATTGAAATAGTTGTTACCCTGCATTGATCATGATACACTGAGCTCGCGTGAAATTGGTTCTTCTACATTTTTATCTCCATTTTCTATATGGGATATGAAATTCCTTCCTACTGGTTGCGGGGAATATAACCTCTAATAGGCCCTCCTCATTTCCAATCTTCCTCTATCACCTAAGACACGTGATAGACCCGGTTATCATCTTCAATGGTCTTGAGAACACTGCAATATTGACACCTACCTTTCTAGTGGTCTTTTAGTGGAGGAAAAAATACTTGAAAATTTTACATCCCAGTCTCCTAATGATACGATGGCCTCCTTCTATCAAGCTCCTAAATATTCCATCCCTAACAAGATTATGTACGCCATAGGGTAAGAAGGATATGGATGTCATATAGATGAACAGGGTGTGCGAGAACATCTTTCAACACCACATGAGAAGATGGAAAGATATGGCATGGGTATTCAACCTTATAGGTCCCATCATCAGGAATTTGAAGCCACCTCTTCTGAATGTGACAACAGTTCTTATGGTTATGATAAAGAAATATATTCCCTATGTCTTCTTTACGAAGACCTTTCCTCCATGAACATGTTTCCCGATATAGCTATTTTCACCTTTTCCCCTTCTACCCTCAAATTAAACTTTGTTCACCCTTCCCTTGTAAACTGGGACCAACAAAAACACATACCAAATGATTTCTTTTAGAATGATGAAGCAATTGGTGAATTTATGGGTCTACATGATGACATTCCTATCGGTGACCACAAAAAGGGTTTCTCTATTGACCTTGATACATACATGTATATCTGGGAGGAGGTTGAGTTATGTGGTCAGAAAAATCTAAAATAAAACAAGGGTAAAATAACTTCTCAAAAGCCTTGTCAAAAGAATAAATCCAAGTCCCATAGTGAAAACCTCTTTGAGGCATTATCAGAAAAAAAAAATTTGAAAAATTAAAGGATATCAAAAGCGACCAGTGTATGGGTGAAAATATCATTGAGACACCAATAGATCAATATCTCAATCTCCCCCTGATCCTACATGTATGGAGGATGAATCCAAATTTCTAGTGGAGGATACTATTAATGTTAACATTAGATTTGATTATGAGCCTAAAATGGTCAAACTAGGATCTTCCCTCTCAACGCAAGAAAAGAAAACTTTTGGTATGCTCCTTCGATAATTATTAGATGTATTTTCTTGGTCATAACGTAAACATGCCTAGCTTAGATCCTTATTTAGTAGTACATAACCCATTTGTGCATGAATATGGAAAGCTAATCAAATAAAAACTACATAAAATGCATCCTTGTGTGGCTCTTCTGGTCGAGGAGGAGAAAGAAACTTTGTTGGCAGTGGGATTCATCAGGCCTATTGACTATTCAGAATGGATCTCCAACATCATGTTTGTTAAAAATAAGCTCATTGGTATCAAAATTTGCATGGATTTCAGGGACATCAAAAAATCATGTAATAAGGATGACTTTCCTCTTCCCAACATTGACACGATCATCGATTCGACTACACGATATGAAATATTATCTCTAATGGATGGATTTTTAGGCTATAATAAAATAACGATTACGGAAGAGGATAAACATAAGATTTTATTCACTATCCCTTGGGGTACATTATGTTACCAAGTCATGACTTTAAAACTCAAAAATGTAGGTGCAAATTATAATAGAGCCATGATTGTCATCTTCCATGACATGTTGAATGATATTGTGGAAGACTATGTTGAAGATATCTTTGGTAAATCCTAGACTAGATCTAAACATTCAGAAATCATAAGTTGTATATTTCAGTGACTAAGAGATTATAAAATCAGACTCAACCCAAAGAAGTGTGTCTTTGGTGTGATTTTAGGGAATTTACTCGGCTTCATCTTTTCTAGAAGAGGAATTGAAGTGGACCCAGAAAAGGTCATGACTATTATAGAAATGCCTCCTCTCAAGAACCTTAAATAACTACGCAGCTTACAAGTAAAAATCCAAGCCATCTGCAAATTCATCTCCCAACTTGTAGATAAATTCCATTCATGTATCCATCTTCTTAAGAAAGATGTTTATTTTCACTAGGGTCCTAAATGCCAACAAGTGTTTTCCTTAGTCAAGGAGAATTTGGCTAACCCACATGTTCTTGTACCACCTACCCCAGGTGAACCCCTTCTGTTATATATATCAACTACTCAATTTCATATTGGCATGCTTTAGATCAATATGATTTAAATCAAAAAGAGAAATACACCTAGTATTTTATCTGTACATTGATCTCTTATGAGATCAATTATCCACAAATTGAAAAGGCTTATTTGGTCATTGTTTTTACCTTCTAAAAACTTCCTCACTACCTTATGAATCACAAAACCAAGCTAATATCCATAGTTGACTAACTCAAGTACCTTATAACTAAACTTGCACTTACTGGGAGGATGGCTAATTGGATCATCTTGTTGAGTGAATTTTATATTGAGTATGGCAACTAGAAAGCAGTCAAGGGACAAGTGCTCACAGATCAACTAGTTGAAGCACCTTTACCTAGAACTGAACCATTGAGTTTGGATCTTCCCGACACTTCTATGTTATATATTGTGTAATATATCATATGGAAGATATACTCTGATGGGCCATTCACCTCTAATGGCTCAGGATCAAGTGTTGTTCTTGTCACCGCTATAGGTTATTTGATTCCTCAAGATTTCAGACTTGATTTCTAATGTACCAAAAATATAGCTAAATATGAATCCCTCATTATGGGACTGAAAGTCACTACACAATGGAATATCAAACCAGTCAAGGCTATAGGTTACTCCCAACTTATCATTAAATAAGTGAAAAATGAGTATAAGTTTAAGGATGAGAAGCTCATCCTATATAAGTGAATGGTAGATAATTTAAAGGAATACTTTGCGTAAATCACCTTTTAGCAGGTACCAAGAGCACAAAACCATTTATCAAATGCCATGTCTAAAACTAGATATTTTCTATGCATTCCACCAGGTAACAATGATGTGCCATTCTTTGTAGGAAATTTTATGGTACCTACATATGACATTCCAAAATTATGTTTGGTATGTGAATTTGTTGGTCCTTTTTCCCTTTGGTACCTTGATATATTTAATTACTTACAAGATGGAACCATCCCTCCCAATATTACCCATTTCTAACAAATAAACGTCATCCAATTCATATCCCATTATACCCTACTTATGGGAACTCTCTATTGTCAAGGCTACAATGGGAATCTATTTTTTTTTTAATTTAGAAGAGTCTGATCTAGTAATCAAAGAGGTGCACGAAGGAATCTGCGGGGCTCATACTAGTGGAATTGACCTTGCCAAGAAACTCTTTAGAGTAGGCTACTATTTTCCTACTATGGAAACATATTTTTATCAATATGTGAAGAAATTTATTTTATGTCAAAAACATGGCAACCTAATACATACTCCATCGTAATATTTGAAACCTATCAAAACACCATGGTCATTCTCAAAATGGGGACTTGATTTCATAGAGAAGCTCACACTAACTTCCTCTAATGGCCACAATCACATTATCACTGCCACTGAGTAATTTACAAAATGGATAGAGATTGTTGCTTTTACTTATCTATATCTCCAGATCTATTTTTCATTGCTGCATGTTGTAGATCATCCCACTCTCCTATAATATGGGCCACATTGACCCTATGTTGGGTCTTCTCCGAGGTGAGTTGATCTCTCTCTATCACAAGCTAATCATGCTTTATGATGGTCTGTTGTAGGTGTTGTCTAAGGGCACCCTACTCTGCAGATCATTTCTTTATCTTCCTTTATAAGGTCTGGACTGCGATAAATGCTACATATCCTCGTAGCATATCCATATCTCGATGTAGCTATAAAGTGGCCACTAACAATCTACCTACTGCTATTATAACTATGAATCTAGGCACTGGTATATTTGGTGGCCCCTGTACGACCTCCACTCCATCCCCATCACCCCTATGTCCTGCTAGAACATCTGGACCACCTGCTCTAAGAGGTGATGGTGGACCTTATAAACGTGCCTACTATATGACTGGATGTTGTACCTATGGTATATATTGTATGACTGGTTTATGTACCTGTAAAACCTACTGAGAAAGCACCTACTAAATCAATGACCCCTATGGCACCTGTTGTATCATTGGCACCTGTGGAACCTATTAGGGAATAAGGGATAAAATATGTGGAATAATCCCTCACAGAATCGCAACAATAGAAACTAATATGTAGAAAATATTACAGATCTCAAATAAAAGTGCAGAATAAAATAACACAACACAAAGAGATAGTATTTAACGTGGTTCACCTAATTTGGGCTACATCCTCAAACAATCACTTGCTCAAATTTTATTACAAGCCACCTCTTTCTCAATACAATACCTAGATCTGTTTGGAGCTATGCTCAACAAACTCTACAAAATTCACACCCGAATTCAAAACACATATGCAATGTTTACATACTTCTATCATATGCAATTTTACAAAATCGTGGGTATCAAAACTATGGGAAAAATCCATCCCATAAACATATGGGTCAAAATCTTTCCCATATGAGAAAATCATGTTTCTTGATACATCGGGCACGTTTTAAGGCCCAAAAAAAAAAAAATTCGAGGGTTGCGCCCCCGAACCCCTGCTACCGGGGGCTAGCGCCCCCGGGGCCCAACCCATCTCGGCCCTGAACCCCAGTGAGGATACATGAAAAGTGTACAGTCGTCAACACTTTCACACATGAAAAAAGGCTCCGTAACCTAACAATCTCCCACTTGGAGACTAGTTTTCCTCTGAGCAAGCTTCTCAACCCTTCACTAGTTTCCGTGAAGACCAACCAAAGCTGAACATGACTTCATTTTTTCCCTTGTGACCACCTTGGTCATCATGTCTACAGGATTATGACTGGTATGGATCTTCTCCAGCTTCAACTTCTCTTCCTCCAAAGTTGTCATGATGAAATGGTACCTTAAATGTATATGCTTCATTCTAGAGTGGAAAGAAAAGTTCTTAGCTAGGTGTACAACACTCTGACTATCACTATGTAACTTTCCTTCCTCCTTCTTATGCCCCAAATCCTCAAGAAATTGTTGTAACCAAATCATTTCTATGCTTGCATCTGTGGCAGCAACATACTCAACCTCTATGGTTAACAAATCCACCAGCTTCTGTAGTCATGAAATCCATCTCACTGTTGTCCCACCTATAGTGTAAACATAACCTGTCATGCTCCTACTGCTGTCTACATCTCCAGCCATATCTGAATCTACATAACCACAAAAAGTTGTGTCTGATCCACTGTAGCAAAAAACTATCCCCATGGTCCCTCTCAAATACCAAAGGATCCACTTTACTGTCTACCAGTGATCTCTACCTGGATCACTCATAAATCTACTCACCACTCCCAATCCATGGGCAATATCAGGCCTGGTACACACCATGGCATACATCAAACTACCAACTACTGATGATTAAGGTACCTTGGACATTTAGTTTCTCTCATGCTCTGTCTTGGGACACTGCTCCTTTGATAACTTGAAATGGCCTGCCAAAGGAGTCCCAACTGGTTTAGCATCTTGCATATTAAACCTCTCCAAGAATTTCTTAATGTACTCTTCCTGAGATAAAGTCATCTACCGTTCCTTCTTATCTAGAGATATCCTCATACCAAGGATTTTTTTGGCTGCCCCCAAATCCTTCATAGCAAGGGATTCACTTAGCTGCTTCTTGAGTACTTTTATTTCCTGCATGTTTTTACCTGCAACCAACATGTCATCCACATACAAACACAAGATAATATAACTACTATCCTCTAATTTCTCTGTATACACATAATGGTCAGAATGACATATAATATAACCTTTCTCCATTATGAAGCTATTAAATTTCTTATACCATTGACGTGGAGCTTGTTTTAAGCCATACAAGCTCTTCTTCAGTTTGCACACCATCTCCTCTTTACCTTTGACCTCATAGCCCTCTGGTTGCTACATATATAGTTCCTCCTCCAAATCACCATGGAGAAATGTAGTCTTTACATCAAGTTGTTCTAAGTTTAAGTCTTCTACTGCAACTATTCCTAAAATAGTTCTAATAGAAGTCATTTTTACTACAGGAGAAAAAATCACATCAAAATCTATACCTTTTTTATGTGCAAACCCCTTGACCACCAACCGGGCCTTGTATCTTTTCTTGCCTCCTTCTTCCTCTTTGAATCTAAACACCCACTTGTTCTGTAATGCTCTTTTGACTTCAAGTAGCTTCACTAAATCCCATGTCCAGTTCTCCATGAGAGCCTAATGCTCCTCATCCATGTCTTGCTCCCACTTATTCCTCGCATCTACCTACATTGCTTCATCAAAGCTCTCTAGTTATCCACTATCAGTGAGTAATAAATAATAAAGAGAAGGAGAAAAAAATTCAGGTTCTCTTCTTACCCTAGAAGACCTTCTCAATATATGAGTTTGGGGTTTCTGTTGAGGAAGTTCCTCAATGGATTCATGTGTCACTTTTCCATCTGGATGATCCTCTATCGCTGCATATTCTTTCTTGGATTCTTCCCTATTTTCCTACAGCTGCTGCTTATACATGACTTTCTCATTAAAGAACACATCCCTAGATCAAATGATTTTCTTATCCTTTATACTCCAACATTTATATCTAAATTCATCACCACCATAACCAATGAAAGTACATTTTTCTGACTTAGCCTCTAGCTTGGTCCTATCATCCTTGTCTATATGAACAAACACCTCACATCTAAACACTCTAAGAAATGAATAATCAAATTTCTTATCATACCAAGCCTCCTCAGGTATGCCTCCATCCAAGGCACTTGAGGGTCCTTTGTTTATCAAGTATATAGTTGTGCTCACCGCTTCTACCCAAAAAGAAAGAGGTAGTCCTACATGTAACCTCATGCTCCTAGCATGTTCCATTATTGTTTTGTTCATCCTTTCTGATACCCCATTCTGCTATGGAGTTCTTGGAATTTTATTTTTCTTGCATATTCCATTCTTAGAATAGTAACCATCAAATTGATTGCTTCAATACTCCCCTCCATTATCTAAACTGAAACATTTTAGCTTAAGACATGTTTCATTCTCTACCAAGGATTTCCATTTAACAAAAGTGTCAAATACATCATATTTGTTTCTAATACAATAAACCTAAAATTTCCTTGTTGCATCATCAATAGAAGTAACATAATAACTTGAACCCCCAATAGATGATACCTGAGCTGGCCCCCACACATCAGAATGCACCATCTCTAACTTACTCTCTTTCTTTGTAGGTCCAACATTGAGAAAGCTTACTCACTTTTTTTTGCCATCTATGCAGTCCTCACAGAACTCCAAACTTGTTTCTGTATATCTAGGCAAATCCTTATTTATGATCTCCATGCCCTTATGGCTCATATGATTGAGCCTATAGTGCCACAGTGTTGTATCTACTTCTGAAGCCACAAGATTACGAACATTAGTTCTATAATTGGTTAAATACAAGGTTCAAACCTTCTTACCTCTTGCCACCACAAGAGCACCCTTAGTAACCTTCCAAGCATCTGTTGTAAATATCACAGTACAACCATCACTTCCCAACTACCCTACTGATATCAAATTTCGTCTTAATGTAGGAACATGTCTGACATCCTTCAATAGGCAAGTATTTCCATTCTACATCTTAACCTGAACAAAACCTTTTCCAACTATGTTGCAAGGCTCATCATCACCAAGAAAAACATGCCCAAAATCTCCTTGAACATAATCAACAAAATAATACCTATGTGGAGAAGCATGGAAAGAAGCCCCCGAATCTAAAACCCAAGATTCGGTAATATTGTGCAAAGAAAGAATCAAAGCATCCTGACATATATTACCCATTGCCACATTTGCCTCCTTGTTTTCTTCCTATTGTTTCTTCTTATCCTGAAGCTCCCAAAATTCCTTCTTTGCATGCCCAGACTTTCCACATTGCCAGCATACTATCATGCTTTTAGATTTTGACTTGCCCGATCCTTTGATTTTCCACGGTTTCCTCTATTCTTCTGTCTCCCTCTAGTTTCCACTATCAAAGCATTCCCTGAAATAGAAGATTCACCAGAGCTTTTTCTTCACATTTCCTCACTTAGAATCACCCCTACAACATCCTCAAACTTCAACTTTGAGTTAGCAGGAATCAAGTTGCTTACCGCCATTACCATGTTATTCCAACTCTCAGGTAAAGAGCAAAGAACTAATAAAGCCCTAACTTCTTCATCAAATTCTATTGTAATTGAAGCTAGCATATTTACAACCGTATTAAAATAATTTAGATGATCTACTACTGAACCATTCTCAAACATCTTCATATTAAACAACTTTTTCATTAAAAATATCTTATTAGAGGCAGAGGGTTTTTCATACAAATTTCCTAATGCATCCATCAGTTCTTTTGTAGTCTTTTCCTTTGAAACATAAAATAATATCGAAGATAAAAGACACTGCCAGATTGTCCCAAGTGCCTTCCTATCCAGTAAATCCCATTCCACATCTATCATACTTGAGGGTTTGTTCACCTTCTCAGACAGTGGAGTATAAAGATCCTTCTAATAAAGGTAATCTTCCATCTGCATCTTCCAAAGACTGAAATTCTGCCCATTGAATTTATCAACCCTAGATCTTCCATCATCTGCCATAGCTCCCACTCAAGATAAAACTTTCCCTATGATTCAACACTTCAACAAACCAAACCAGGATCTGATACCAATTGTTAGGGAATAAGGGATAAAATATGCGGAATAATCCCTCACAGAATTGCAACAGTAGAAACTAATATGCAAAAAATATTACATATCTCAAATAAAAGTGCAGAATAAAATAACACAACACAAAGAGACAATATTTAATGTATTTCACCTAATTTGGGCTATATCCACAAAGAATCACTTGCTCAGATTTTATTACAAACCACCGCTCTCTCAATACAATACCCAGATCTGTTTGGAGCTATGCTCAACAAACTCTACAGAATTCACACCTGAATTCAAAACACATCTGTAATGTTTACATACTTTTATCAAATGCATAAAACCATAAAAATAGAAAACTTCTTAAGTAGTTTTACAAAACCATGGGTATCAAAACCATGGGAAAAAACCGTCCTATAAACCTATGGGTCAAAATCCCACCCATATGAGAAAATCACGTTTCTCGATATATCGGGGCACGTTTTAAGGCCCAAAAAAAATTTGGGGGCTGTGCCCCCAAACCCCTGCTACTGGGGGCTTCTGGTCCCGAACCCCGGTGAGGATACATGAAAAGTGTATAGTACTCTTAGTGTACAGTCTTCAACACTTTAAAACATGAAAACATGATCCACAACCTAACAGAACCTATTATACATGTGGAGTCTATGGTCCCTGACCCTATCCATGTGCCTATGCCTCTGCTACCTTGGCCTCTTGTTGGCATAATTTGTCCCTATCTCATAGAAATTTTCCCCTCACCCCTGTTGTTATTGCTACTATACCCGATGTTATAGTTATATGTGGAATGGTGATCCACCTTGACAACATTTTCATATACCAAGAAGGGTAGTTTTCGGTACTCCTTAAGTCAAATACCTGGGCACATGCATCCCATACCTAGGGGAAATCTCCATGGAAGCTGGGTAGTGTTATCCTCAATTGAATCCAGGGTCCAAAATAAAAATTCTCACATACAACATGCGCATACCATTGATCATCACCTGGAATACATTTTATCACACCCAATTGGCATTTTACCCTATCCATTCTATACCACTCTATAATGTGGTTGTGACTACCAATGATGAAGTTATCTACCTCACCTATACTCAACTCCACCACATTTTTACATCACTGGTATATTCTATAAGGTCTCCACATCACTATATGTAGTTGTAGATCATCGAACGATCTCCTATACAATGTGATGTTCCCCAAGTGACCTTTGATCCCTACACCAAATGTCTCCCAGCCTCGACATGAGTGATCATCTAGTTGTCTGACTCATAAAACACCTGAGGGACATCCAATCGCAATGTGATCTCATTCCCATATTTTTAACATGGTCATAGGGCTCAGACTCCTCATCTTTCTATATGCAATCATGTACATGTCTCTGTATAAGTGATCTAGTATACACTGACCCCATGTGAAGATATCGTCATCCATCAAACAAGAAACCATACCTATCATTCCAAGTTAGAAGTGGGTCCCCATCTTGTCAGGTAGCAAGTAGTCACTGATAAGATCCATCAAGTACATAGGAAAACATGTTATCTTCCTACTCTTGAAGAATCGATATAAATAAATTGTCATCCCCTCTCGAGGTAGCTCCTTTCTAAGAAAGAGGTCCTATATATGTCCTTGAATTAGATTAGTGTCATCATCCTATACCACTAAGCCTCCATGTATCATCACCTGCAAGATCCGATGGACATCCTCCAAAGTAACGGTCATCTCTCTAGTAGGCAGCTGAAATGTGTGGCTCTCGCTGTGCCATCGCTTTGCTAATGTTGTGATCAAGGCGTGATCTATTGGAAACTAGGACGCTAAGAGGGGGTGAATTAGTGTCTATTAAAACTTTAAAAAACTATTCAATTTGCTTAATTAGTGTTGATGAAGACAAATCAACATTCACACACAAAATAATGAGAGAGCACACAAAGACATTAATTCAAGGTGGGAAACCCAAATTGGGGAAAAATCCCACTGAAATCAAGAACTAGCTTAGGACAAGAATGTCATGTTATGTGTTACATTGATTTCAAGTTGAGCCTCTACTCAACATGGAGATGCAAACTCTCAAATATTTAACCAAGATAACCACTCAACCATTTGACAAGCTTCAACTTGTTTGGAAGCTTCAACTCCCAAATTTCAATAAATCAGGCTTCTACTGACCTTCTTCTACAAACAACAACTCACAAGGAAGAAACTACTCCCTACCTGCTAAGTTGGAACTATAGACTTCTTCAATATTTTGATCACACTTGGTTTGTTTTCTTCTAACAACTAATGTTGACCTCTAAATTATCTCACTTATTCTTCTATTTTCTACTAAGCTAATCTCCCTCTCTTGATTTCACCTTATCAACATTCAACCTCTGTCATACAAGGCTGATTTCAAGGACAATGTTATTCATGTCACAATTCCACTCTCTTGCAATCTGTTGCATACTAACACCTGATTGTGCAAAGCTTTTTACATTTATAACATACTCTAATACATATTTCCCCCTTTAAGAATCACTTCTCTCAAAGATTTATTATCTCAGTTATTAATCAACCTACAAACCTATAGTCATGAGAACCTCCCCTGTATTCTATGTACTCCTGAGCTTTTCATAAATCATGATTCTCCTAGGTCTTCAAGTGTGATTTCTGCATTCATCAATTATATCTCTTATGTCATTCGAACATGATACTATCACATTCTTATATATCTGATTTTCATTAACTTTTAGTAACATGGCTTTACAGAGTGATCACTGCATACTAAAACTCACTCTCTCCAATGTGTATGAGGATGACTTATTTCTGTATTGATACATCCAAAAGCACTGCAAGCTACTCCACTCTTACACCACTAATCTCAACAAGTAACCTATCTCAACATTATCAATTCATGTTAGTATCCTGAATACATGCCCCCATTCTCTCCTAAGTTTCAGTACAATTGTAATCACTTCAAGGTTAGCCTGTTTCATGTTCTTCACAACACATTCCCAATTTTGCATCAACATACTTATCATGATTTCATCCTCCCGGCTCTATCTCAAGTAGTACCACATGTATTAACATTACAGTTCACATTAAAATGAGCTACTTTTGTAAACTCACTATGAGCATCATTCATAAACCCTAAATTTTCACCTTCACTAATCTCAAAGACTTTCCAAAAAACCTTGCATTTGAATAATTCAAGCAAGATAAAAGAAAATCAGCACAACTTTGTAACTGCCCAATTTTTTTGTCTTGAAGGCATCCTTAGACAATTGGTATGCCAACACACTAATTTAGGTCACTCTTTCAAGATTGCTTGGGGTTCACCAGATAACATTTGGAAAAATTTAAACTCTCTTACACCTTCTCTTGCTAGTTTGCATCCCAAAACTGACCCTGTCTAACACATTCCAATAAATGATCTTCTGCAAGCCCATAATTTTCACATACAAAGTTCTGATAAAATAAAAGGAGTACTTTTGAGATTCTGCGAGCTAAAAGACAGTATATACACAAAATATATTGAAATCACTAAGAGAAGTTACAATTAAATATCACATTACACATGTTTACCAAACTCCTTTGACTCCTTCAAGTTAGACTTCAAATTTTTTTACATTGAGGAACTTTGAAAATTCATGATAGAATGAGACAAAACATCTTGAGGAACTTTAAGTCTTCATAGGCTAATATAGCCTTGAAGGTGGAGAGGGAACGATGCACTATCTATGAGAATGGTTAAAACATGACCATTTTTCTCTTGTCTTTCCCTTATTCAGATGAAAATCTTAAAGTAACTGAGTTTTTCATTCCAACCTTTCTAGTGGTGACATTTCTTGAGAGACTGGTTCTAGATCCATGAGATTCTATCCATGAATCTCTACATTGTCAGGTCTCAGATGACTTATCCTTAAACATATTTCAAACCTTAACCAACAATTATTTGGGATACCCATTACCATTATTGATCTTTGTAAAAAGTCTTCAAGCCTTTAAGAATAGTGAGGAAAATGCACTGAACTGTCAAGTTGCCTGCCCTGTTTGCAACAAACCAGTCGAAATCGTGAGCACATGAAGAACTATAACAAATAACTTGATGGAATACGTGGTGGTTTGGATTCAAGACATGAGAAAGACCTGTGAGACAATCATGTAATAGAGTAAGTCTTCAAAATTTTGAGGGAAATTTCATTGGATCGTTTTTGTGATTAGGAGATATTTGCACTTGGCTGAAATCCTAGCTTGAGTGTTTTAATGCACCTGTGCAAGCCCGAAAGGGCACAAAAGATAAATTTCTTGGTAATATAATCAATGGTTTTCAAATATTCCACCTTCCTAGAAGACACTATACAAACATGATGAAAAATTTTGTAATGCTGAAACTCACCTTGCAGAAATTGTATTTTCACTCCCAGTAGTTTGGTAAATGATAGTGTACAACTGAGAATTAATCAGTGACAATGCTTTTAATATCAAAAGTGAGAAGTTTTCTTTAGGTATTTATTTTATTTTTCATATTGCAAAAGGATCATTAAGGGTCCCTAAACCACCTTGTTTCAGACATAAAATAACTTTCCAAGGACCAAAAGTTTCAAATTTACATGACATAATTGTTCTTACTACAGTGAACCACTATTCACATGTATGTTGATCAATTTTTAGCTTCATAATCCTTAAACTTATACCTCTAGCACTATTCCAACCATACTTGAGAGAAAGAATCATGAGGTGAATAAGGCCATTATACCATCTTTAACACCTTGATAAAATTCAGAATGAGGTGGAAACCACATTTGCAATCCATAACTCATACACCATGACTTTCAAGTCTAAAAGATAGTTTAAGTGGAAATTGAGAATTATGGCATCATTCTACTATATTGAGACCATATTAAGATTTGATCAATCACCATTGGAATTGTAGAAGGAGAAAAATTCTTTTTCAAGCTCAACATGTGTTTCAATCAACAAATTCAAGACTGCACCTCCATACATCCTAACTGTAAGATACCACTTGTAACCCACTCAATCAAGACATGTAGATGAGTAATTATAATTTGAGGAGCATTAATGGCATTATATGACCTGGAGACATCCTTAAACAAACTTTAAGAAACTTGAAATCAACTCACAACAAGTTTTTTAGAGGCAAACAACCTCATTTTACTTCCTATCGATTCAAGAAGGTGACTTGGGAGAGAGAAAACCATAGGTTTGGAAAAATGATGAGAACTTTTTTGTTCTTGTCCACATTTGAACCTCAAAATTTTTGGTAAAAGTTTAGGATTTTGAAATTCTCTTCAAAAATTACTTCTATGATTTATCTGAAGGAGGCTCAAAATTTTTCTTGAATGCTAAGAAGACAGGGTGCTCAGATTGCATTCCTTAATAAACCAATTTTAGTAAAACTTGAATAACTTCCATGAAATCCATTCAAAAGTTGATGAAATTGACATGAAGCATGCTAAAACACATCCCTCTAAATACACTCCATAACTTGGTTTTCCTCATAAATTTTCATGTACAGCTTATACCAATCTCATTTACCCATAGCATTCACTATCAGTCCTCAAAGGTAGTTTTGGTGAACATTTGAAATTTTGCCTCCAGAAGCTAAAATAAACCCTTTTGGATGCTCATAAATGCCCTAGGAAATGTTCCTAGGATCCTCCATCATGCTTATCTAGTCTTTTCATGACCTCATTTGTGCTCATACACCTCATTAGGCTCTAGAACTAGGCCTAAATGAGCCAGTTACAACTGTGATTCCTAACACTTGACTTAATTCTCAGTATAAAATCTCTTGCACATGATAGAACCATCAATGTATGACATTGTAGAACACTTGATTCCAAACTTACCAACCATCTCCATACCTCCATTGGGCTCCTACCTCATTGACCAAGCTTGCAACAGCCTAAATTCATCTTGAAACCATCCTGAATGCATAATGAACCTAATAAGAAAGTAGTAATCAACCTTCATTCCCCTAAATAGATACTCACTTCACCACTCACATGTTTTCCATCAATGCCACATGACATGAAAACATTGCCACTTGACATCGACAACACCAATGCACCACGGTTCAACATGATCTAGTCTGATATGTGGTAACTATGAAATGTAAGACAGGTCATTCGCCTTGAGTACTATAACTAATCCCCTTTGCTCACACTGAGTGAAAGTCATCTCGAAGGCTCGTACTCATCCATGATTCTCTCGTACATATAAAGTATGTGGTCTCTCCTACAGATCACCCAAAAAATAACCATTAACATCATTTCTTCACTTTTAAAATTCTCCTAAATTCCTCTAAACATATGGAAAGTACGTTAGTGCACTCCTTTCTATGTTAGCCCACTTCTTCTTACACTAGCACACATATGGTTACAATATCATGCATATTCTCATGCTAATGTATATCTGCTCATGCTAGTGCATATCTCATCACGCTAGCGCATTATATGCCAATGCACCCGTTTCTACGCTTGTTCTCTTTATTTCACACTATTGTGTGGAGTACGCTAGGAAAAACACTAATAACGCTAATGCTCATTTTTTTACACTAGCGTTTGAAGCACATGCTAGCACATTTTACAGGATACGCAACACACACTATAGCATGCACTAGTGTTAAAATCTAATTCTCTACTAGCTAAAAAGTGTAATAAATGAGCTCAAAATATTTTTAAAATGCTTTATGTATCGGGGCACCATCTGCTGAAGTCCTCATGTACTCTTGGATGCAATCTACATGATGTTTCTAGTCCATTGTTCATGTCATCTCTCTCACAAATCAGAGACAAATATCTCGCAAGGGGCAAAGAAAGTGTAATAACATAAATGGGTCGCAATGGATTTTACTCCTCCCCCTACTATTTATACCTCCAAGCCCTATTTCTTCATTTTTTTCACCTCACAAGGGTAGGATTACTAACATTTTCCTCTATTTTCTTCCTGCCACATACTAACATTTTATCGCGATGATTTATTTATTTAAATGGTCATTTTCAATAATGTTTTCATCTCGTTGGGGCATATTCTTGCTTCCTGGTGACCTTTTCATTATACCACACACACCATTATTATTTTATACCAAATTCTTCCCAAATTTTTCAAAAAACAAAAAAATCACAAAATCCATCAAAAATCCAAAAAATTGGTAAAACTTCCAAAAATCTAAAAAATTGGTAAAAACACATTCACCCATATGAATCATTCACAAGACACAACATCCTCGAACATTGAAAATTATTCTACAAAATATCTTCTTTTAGTTCTCACTTGTTCTTGTGCATGATATGTAGATCATTTTTATCTTCCCTCATTAACAAAGTTGGTTTGCTTGTTATGTCTTCCTTCCCTTGCATATATCGTTGCTTGAGGAAGTTTCATAGTGCAAGATTACTTTTTCATGGTACTTCTATGTCCTTCATTTATTCACCTTGCATGTATCCTTGCTTGGGGTACTATTTTTCAACCCTTGTCATATAACTCAAATGTGTGGGAATTAAATCTCAATAACAAAAGTATTGGTGAAAATCTCTTGAACGTTGTTGGTTTGAGTATGTTCTTTGTGCTTGTTTTCTTATTGGTCTTATTGTTTACTTTCTCATACTGCATTGCTTCATGTATTTTTATTTTATTTAGTCCTTTAGCAATGAACAAAAATCATTATTATGGATTTTCATGTCATTTTACACTTTTGTTGTATGCTTATATAAAATAAAAAATTTCTCCTTAGCTAGATGGTTCATCGATTATGTTGCCATATTTTGATTCTCCATGTATACACTTATTTCCATTTTACCTAACTCTACCACTCATTTTTCATTTTTTCTTGATTCTAACAATGGCCAACTAGGGGGACTTCAATTAAGAATTGGAAGGATGGAGAGCCAAAATGGAAAAAGGAGCGAAAAATTTTAATTTTCAAAATATAAGGAGGATGAGGGTGTTGGAGGTATGGCGTAATAGTATGGTGTTCTCACTGGTGCTAATAAGATCCCTATGTGTGGCAGAAGATGTGAGGTGAGGGCCTTCATGGATATGATTGGATTTCAGAAGCAGATGCAGAAGTGTCTACGCTGGTAAACAATCTTGGCTTGGGAGTGGTCTTTAAAGCTTTAGCTTCCATGTTTGGTACACCCGTGTTGGAGTATCTGGTTATGAAAGTGTGTTTCGAATTGGTGCTTGACAAGCCCTCCACTTGCATGCCTAAGGAGGTCCCTTCTAATCCAATTTTAGATGCAATCTAAAGGTTGAAAGAAGTGGATAAAATTAATGTTGGTGGCATCGATTTTAAAATTTCAGCAAAGAGCCTTCAGTTGTCTCTTCCCTCCTTCCTTGAAGAGAATTTCATGGATGTTAGGTTCAAGAAGGTTATTTTCTGTAAGTTTATTGGTGTGTGCTTCTCAAGGGGAAGGACATTGAATTGGGTTGCTACATTATGGAGCAATAAAGCAAAACCTAGGGTTAGCTTTCTTACCATTGGCTTCTTCCAGGTATGTTTTCCCTCTATTGAGTTGTTGGACCAGGTATACAAGGGTGGTCCCTAATTTTTGAATTCTTCTAGCTTGTATTTATTAAATTTGGATTAGACTTACACAGGAATAACATAAAGAATAATTATATTATTTCTTTGTATATCTTTCATACAAATATATAGGGATAAGATTCCTATAATTAGGGAGATGTAATCTCCACTATTCTCTCGCAAGAATCTCCTTTGACTTATTATGATATATTGTTACAACAACAATATATCTTAACAATATGAATTCTAACCTAATATTTAATATATAACAATATTAAATATTAACTAACAAACTACTTATTTACATTTCGGTAAATACCAAACTATAATGTAAACATTAATATATTATACTCATGTAAATATTAATTTTCCTAACATTCCCCCCCTTAATGTTTACATGGTAGCAAAAGAACTTTCACACTTCTTCTGTAGCTTGCCGCAGATGCTTGCTCATGATCTCAGTACACACTGGAACTGAAGGTAGAATAAGGAACACATCAACTTCTTATCAACCATGCATTATTGGGAACACATCAGACCGATGAGGATGGGAACATGCTCAGGAATCATCTACTTATCAACCAGTCACTCTAGGGAACACATCTGATCTAGCATTGAGGGAGCTCAAGCAAGAATACATCTTAAAATCCTTTAATAGTTTTCCAAAGGCTAACCACAAACCTAGGTATGAATAAGAACACATCTGACTATTCAACCTCTTCAAGACTCATGATGCTTCATTTAATTGTGCTATATGTTCTAGCATTGGGTAATTATGTAGGAATAGCCACATACCAGTGAACAAGAACATACCACACCTATTCTTATTTTTCACACCACGCTAAAATTTTGAAATCCACAATATACTGTAAAATAGGTACTATGAAATTGAAGCATAAAACTGAAAGAAAACTCACACCAAAAAATGCCACCACATTTTTGTGCGGCCCCATCATTGGTGACTTGACAAGAGGTAGTTGGTTTTCCTCCAGCCTTCGGTGCCTCCATTCTCCAATAACATGTTGCTAGCTCAGTCGGGTTCAGATATGAAGCTCAATTGTTTCCACATTGTTTATTATATCTTCCCTCCCGCAATGTGAAACACTTTATTTTTTCGAACATCGGGTAACACCGAAAATGAGTCCATAAGGCAATTTTTTTATCTTTACAAACTTTTGAATACAATGACAAATGACGACTTTATGACATTTGACACTATTTGAAAATAATGACATAAAAAATCTTTGGATGACTTGAGTATTGACAGATACATTAATGGTAGAAAAAAACATAAAATAACTGACTATGGCGACACAACAAAATAATATTTAACTTGCCTATATACTGGTGACTCTCAAATTGACTAAATTTAAATAGCAATGTCTAGATAAACTCGATAAGGCATGAATTTTATTAAAATGACTTGAAAAACTAATGACACTATTAGCCTACTCAAAATAATACAAAATGAATGGAGGGAGAATATAATAACAAACTATGTAATACATGTTAGTGCAAAATCACATCACCCCTGCAGTCTGCAACTCGATGGGTTGAGACTCTCAGTGTGATTGCATAACATGGAGCTTCTCCCAAAGTGTGGGACTTTGCAAATCGCAGAAACTCTTTGGATGAAGGCTAACTCCTATTCCTATATTCAGGTGCACACTTTATATTGTAGAGGACCTATTCTAAAACCTACTCTAACTTGCTAAGGAGACACGGTTGAGAAAGATGTAAGAAAATAAACCTAAATTAACAAAGGTAATGCACCAAAGGAATGATGAACACCTGCTTTGCAATAAACAAAAACCATAAAAACACAATACAATTACCACACAGATGACCAAACTATGATGAGGGACCAGGAGGATGCAATGAACACAAGACAGGGTTGAAATCATCCACAAACTTTTCTCATTGTTCTAAGATTGATACAGTGTATTACAGTAGTCAAGAGGTAGAAATTACATTACAATTTGAATGGGAGGTTCAAAAATCCAAAAAAATTCCTGTGGAACAGAGGAGGGAGGGCGCAAAGAAAAACTATCCATCTTAGAAATTGCCCCTCTTGTACAATATATAGGAATAATTAGAGAAGGGGGGAGAAGAAATTTAGAATCTTGTTCAACCACCCCAAAAGGGGTAGTGAATTCCCCTGCAATAATGATGGTTCTTACTACAATACCCATGCCATCATCATTGTTCCTTGTTGGGCAAGGAAGGAAGACCATTCTTCATCATGTTGGCAAGTGGGAGACTTGACAGCCTCAAAAATGGTGGACCGAATCATTAATTGTGGAAGGTGAGTAGAAGGTGCCAAGAGTTCCCAAAATTTCCTTTCCCACTCTATTCCAAGCTTCTAGTTGAAATATATGGCCACCTGAAGGTGCTTCGGGCTTGGATTCTATTCGCTCAAGATCTAATTGGTAGCCCCACATGTCTCAATATTCTACCCCCTTCTGTTGGCTCTTGAAGTTACTTCAACCTGACACGTGGCGTCATTCACGGGCATGCTTTATTTCCTTTTTGTTCTGCTTAAACCTCTCCTTTTTGCGGAGACACTATGCCTGACCCAAAACACATAGAGGCTCAATGCACATTTGAGACCTGTCTCCAGATTTTACCTTTGAATTTGCGTAGATGAGGCATGTGGAGGATTCCGTTGACCCAGTTTTACTTAGCCGATTTGGGCCTGGTGTCTTTTTTTAGCCCCTGACTACATGGTAGGTTGGTGCTCATTTGGGGACCACCTTTGGATTTGACCCTTGAGGGTGCACCGATGAGACATGTGGCGCCATTCATTGGTTTGTCTCAAGTTTGGAATTTTCAACGGCCAGTGAAACCATTTCAGACTTTGGCCACGTGGCGAACCTATGCTCATTTTGTGACTCACTCTAGATTTTAACTTTGAAGTCACGCTAAAGAGACATGTGGAGGCTTCCACCGGTCCTTAGACTTTTCAACGGCCGGTTCAAATTTTTTGGATTTAGACCACGTGGAGGGCATGCGCTTGTCTACGGACTCCTCCTCTATCGCACCTTTGAAGTTGTGCCATTGAGACATGTGGAGGCTTCCGCTGGCCCTTCTATACTTAGCCGATTCAACGGCTAGATCTGCCCCTTTCTTGACTCTAACCACATGGAGGACTGACTATGTCTTTCTCAGGCCTTAGACACGTGGAGGGTCCACACTAGTTTAGGGTATTTCTTTGGGCTGGGCCTTTGAATTTGCACTGATGAGGCACATGGCACCTTCCACATTTTTTCTCTACTTTCCTCATGTTCTGCCTAAGTCCCTTTTTTTTGGCGGAGGTACTTCATCCAACATTAGACACATTGAGGATTCGCACTCATTTGGAGACTCTGTTTGGACCTGACCTTTAGAGGTATGCCAATTAGACACGTGGAGGCTTCACCGATGGTTGGACACTTGGTATCACCCGCAAGCTTGTTCTGTATTGAAATCCACTTGGGGGGCCAGCGCTTGTTTGGGATCTCTATTTCGTAACGCCTTTGAAGGTGCACCAAGATGACACATGGCACCTTCTATGAATCTGTTGCTTTACCCCGAGTTGACTAGCATGCAAAGTCTGAAAACATCGAGCCCTTTCTTCAATCTTCTCGCCTCTGGCGTCCTTTGACATTGTTTGGCCTCATTGCCAACCTTGCTCCTTCATTGTCGAGCCCGCCTACCCCTTGATTTGGGATCGAATGTGAGCTCACGGGACTAAGGTGACCCTTCGATTATCTCCTGTTCAGGGTCATGTTTGATCAATTTTTCCTGGGGGTAAAATTAGGATAACAATACATTCTTCGAAATGAACTTACGTATCACACCCATTTATTTTTTATATACCAAGATATTTTTGTGGAGCTTTCAAGAAAAACAATGAGAGAGGAATAATTTGAGAAAAAATCATTTGCAACACAGAAATTGTTGGGAGGTGAGCTCATGGAAGGTAGTAAGAGACCTTCTCTTTTCTGTAACTCTTTCATTCTCTGGACAAAGTTATGTGTAATAACAAAATCATTGGGTTGCGATGGCAACCGCTTCTCCACGTATTTAGTTGTGGATGAAAAATGGACTATGACACATATAACTACAAGTGGACACATGCAACGCAAATAGTAGACCTGTTATAATGGAAGCACATGATTGATGGATCATGTACATATAAATGTCTACAAAATATTTTATTTGATAGTATAGATGCACACATAGTGGACCACAAAATTCTAATCTACATTCCCACAATATCTATTACCTTATTCAAACATGTGCATAAATCACACGAAAATCCAGAATCCAACATCTTCTTTCCAACAGGAGCTTAGATCAAAATTGGATGCATAGAATATCAGCGAGAGCACAATTTTTATTTTTAGACTTGGCTATACACAGACTATCATCACTAAGAAAATAATTCTCAACACAATGAAAGTTGACTATGCAGTCATGACAAGACCAATGTAATGATGTTGATGTAGGTCTTTACATGCAAGGTTGGACACGAAGATCCAATGCGAAAATAGATGCAAGTCCTTGATCTCAATGTAAGATGGGAAATACATCCAATGGATGCAAACCCAAGAATTATAAATCACATTGGATGAAACTTGATGCAACTCTTCACCTAATAATTTCAAAAATTATATGTATTCTAAAAACACAAGGATCAATGGTATTGCATTGATTCAATAGGCCGTGTGCATGGAGAACATAAATACAATTTCCAATTGATTCACAGGGATAATGAACATGTGTAAATGTCACGTTTGTATAAACATCTTAGCACGTGGAAATGGGTGAATGACATACTAGAAGGTAACAAATACCAATAGAACTAAGCTTATATTAGCAATAAAAAATTTCTAATAGAATAGATATCTCATGAAATGGGGCAGTCATAATTTATACAAGCCCCTCACAAATCTCAAAATATCATATTTCTTGGATACCAAATATTAAATTTGGATTAGACTTGCACATGAATAACACAAAGAATAATTATATTATTTCTCTGTATATCTTTCATATGAATAGATTACAAATATATAGGGAGAAGATTCCTATAATTAGGGAGATGCAATCTCCACTATTCTCTCACAAGAATCTCCTTCGACTGATTACAATATATTGTTACAACAACAATATATCTTAACAATATTAAATATTAACTAACAAACTACTTATTTACCTTTCGTTAAATACCAAACTATAATGTAAACATTAATATATTATACCCATGTAAATATTAATTTTCCTAACATTATTTTTGTTCCTGGTCTCCAAATTTTGACCCAAGGAAGGAAAAAGTCTCCTCAACCCCACTTTGGCTAATTTTTCATGGTTTTCCCCCTGAATTTCACAAGTGGATGGCCCTTAAGTCTATCGTGAGTTCCCTGGGTGCCTTCGTGCCCATTCACAACCCTTGAATTTTTAGAGAAAATCAATGGCTTGCGTATGTGTGGAAATGGATTTGACTACCCCGCTTCCAAGTTCTTTGTGTCTCCATACCAATCTAGGCCCTAGGAACCAAGTCATCGATTATGAGGGCCTTAATGCAAAGTGTTTCTACTGCAGTGCATTAGGGCATATTAGAAAGGATTGTATTGTAAAATTGAAGAAGGAATCAAATTTAGCTCTCATGTAGAAGGATACTCCTTTGGCAGGGTGTGTGATGATTAGAAATGAGTATCCTCCTAGTTTCAATTTATCCAGTGCTCTCCAGAAGCAAGATGGCATCCTAGATGTGCCTTTAGTTAGGAAATTTTCCCCTCATTCTTTGTTGAAGGAAATTGAAGAAGTTTATAATAATTCGGGGGAACTGGTGTCCCTGATTAAGGAAGATTTCGAATAGGGGCATGTAGATTCTTAGAATTATCATCAAGATTGGATTTTAGAAAACGCGGAGGAAAATATTCTCTACTCCCTTCAAGGGGGTGGTGGTTTAAAGGATGGGGAAATTTAACCAAATGAGTTGGTTCCTATTTTTGTCTCCTCTATGTTGTTGTGAAAATGTGCAACAAGGAAATCAACAATTCCTGAGCACGACAATTATACCCAAGTGTTAATTTTTTCAAGTCCTATCATTCCAAGACACCTTGGGTCTATCCATTCAATTCAAGTGACCTCCAAATTAATTTTATCTCATCCCCCTAGGTGATTTAGGAAATTTCATTCATTCCCCCTACGTGATTTTAGGAGTTCATTTGCAAGCTACAGGCAGTTATGGGAAGGGCTATCACTAGCCTTGATAAATTTGGAGCAACCTCAAAGAGTGGAATAGAAGAGCCTAAGTGGATGTGGAGGTGATCCAAAGGTCTTGGGACATCATGGAGATGATTTAGGAATATTTTGGAAGGTCTAGGAGAAGATGGGGTAGTTTTGCCAAAATTAGGGTTCACAAGCCTAAAACAATTGATGGGATTTAGAAGATGATTCTGGTAGCTCCAAATGGATTTAGGAGTAGAACAAAACATAAACAGAAATATAATTCCAAGCCCTAAAATATGGTGAAATCACATTTCTCACAAAATGTTGGTGCATCAAGTTTGTAGGTAGATTTTCTCAGGTAAATGTGGAGTACCAAATCAAAATTCTGATTTTTTAGGGGAAAAAATGATGAATCAAGACATGATATTCCCACCATTGGATTCAAAATTCCATATACAATTATAATCATATAAAAAATTTCCAATAAATTCCTTTAGGAGCTCAAGTTATCATCGTTCCAAGTTACCCTCTTGGAGATAGTCTAAGAGTTAGTCAATTTTCGGGAGGACACGTGTCAGCACCACAAACCTGGAGGGATTTTATATCCCCAATGTCCCTAAGGTCAGGTACATCAGCCCTTGAAAAATTCACCCAGCCCCTATGGGGAGTCTTTTGGTCACCCACGTGATCGACTTTCAGCCCCCAAGTGCATTTTTTGAGCTCAAACTCCCTGTCATCGGATCAAGGACATGTGTCAGCTCCAGGACCGCCATGGAATTTGATGTCCCTCGTGTACCCTTGAGGTAAAGGACACCAAACATGGAAAAATTCTCCCAGACCCTATGAGGAGTCTTTTGGTCACTCACGTGACTGGCTTTTAGCCCCCAGGGGCATTTTTCAAGAAAATCCCCTACCATTGGATCGAGGACATGTGTTGTCCTCTTGACCATAGTGGAAATTGACATCCCTCACATCCCTAAGGTGAGGGACATCAGGGACACAAAAATTCACCCATCCCCTCCATGTGCATTTTTTGAAAATTTAAATCTGGCACTTAATCATTCTCTTCCTCTCATTTCTCCTCCACAACTCCTCACCATGCCATGGCTTTGCTCAAGCTTTTTCAGACACCCGGTCCACCATTGCTAATCCAAACCAGCTCCATCATAATCACCAAACTATCCACACCATGAATGTATAGCAATAAGTAGGCCTCTGAAAAAAATGGAGTGAAATCATGAAGAACGAAGAGAAAATGGAGATTTTTCGCCAGATAATTACAAATCCACCCGATCGAAAAATCCTCATATCTTGCAAAGTAGAAGTCATACTGAGATGTCATCTTTTTTAAACTTTCACATTTTTCAATAAAATCAATATGTAAAAAACAAGAGGTCAAATGGTGCCCAAAGACATTTTCTCTAACAAAATCCTCACTTCGTGCACCGGCTCACATTCGTCAGATCTCCCATCACTCCGACAATGGAAATGAACTAAAAACTTACACATTAGTTCCAAATAAAAAACCTATTGCAATGGATTTTTTTTCCTCGCAAACGGATACAGAAACAAGACCTGTAAATTTCAAGCTCCATTAATGGCCCCCATGGTGGCTCCGTGTCTGAAGCCACTACTAGGTCAAATTTTCAAAAATTATTCCAATCATTCTAATGGAAAAAAACTATGTGAAATTCAGAGGGTGTGATCGTAACAACAAGACGAGTCCAAAAATTATGTTTCGTCGTAAATCAAGCACTAGAAACACACTTTCTAAAAATAGGAAGTTTTCGATTATACACTTTTTATGTTTGGAAATTCATCATCAAAATCAGCTGAGACAAAGGCAGCGGGAATTGAAGATCACAAGGAAGCCAGAATGAGTGTTCAAAGAAAAAAATAGTGAAAATGACCACTTACTAAAAATATTAAGTCCCTTATATGGGTGCTTACTAAAAATAGTAAGTCACCCCAAAGAAGTGGCTGAGGCAAGGGTAGTGTGTGCAGGATCAAATAAGGGATTTCATCACATCACAATGGTCAAGAAGAGGTAATAATCACCTCTCACTAAAAATATTATATCATACGTAAGATGGGAGTTGCAGTCATCAGCAAAACAGCTCACTCAACTTGGAAAGCATTCACGAGCTAATTTGAAGGAGTTTCATAGTGTGCAAGGAATTTGAATATTTAGAGTTTCACTGCATTTGGATTTTTCCATCAACGAGGATCAACAGACTTCATCAAACAACATCTTCTCCTCTTCTCTCTCTTCCCTCTCCCCCAACTTTCTCTCCCTTCAAATTTTCTAATTCATCATTGGGGTTTGCACTTTTTGATATGCCTTTAAGTCACTTAAAAGTGACTTTAGAAACATAATGTAAATTAAGTTGCCTTGATTTTATAAAAGGGACTTAAATATTTTATAGGAATATAAATAGTCTAAAGTTAGAAATAAGGCATATGGAGGGTCATGAGGAAGATGATAAGTCACCTCTTATTCTATAAATTACAAATGCCATTCCCATTTCAAAGGGTTGATCATTGATTTTGTAAGCTCAAGAGTGCATTCTACCTTGAGAGAACAAAGGAGAGCCAAATTCTTCCTTCCCCCCATCTCTCGTTTTCCTCCATTCTCATACTATGTAAAACTTGGTTTAAGCATCAATACAAGAAGAAGGAGTTTGTAGCCTCTTTGATGAGGAGATTTTAGAAACTTTGAGTTCACAATATTATCTTGTCTTGTTGCCATTTGCAGGGTTGTTTCTTCTCATGAATGCATGTGTTAAAATTTCTGACTAGTGTTTGTGCAGGAATATGATTTTCTACCTGTAGCATTAGTTCTCCTACCTCATTTCTCACTCCCCTTTCTCTCTCTATAGACAAATTCTTCCCTAGTAAGAGATTGCTAGCTTTGCCACAAGGTCAGTGGATTACCCCTGTTGTATCCCCGGACACAAGGTCACCAGGAAAATCCATATTTACTCGTGCATGCATATATGGCAGTTGCACCAGTTAAGTAGAGGGACTTAGATTCCCAGAGTGTTCGAAACAAATCCATAATTTTGTCCACCTAAAAACTTTTCCCACCAACAATTTTTAGCGCCCACCGTGGGGCAGATTTAGAAGCATTTGTACCCAAAATACAATTGCAAGGTCCCAAAATACAAAAAAAAAATATATTGAAAAAATCAGAAAGAAGAGTTCATGAAAATCCATTGCTGAAAGATACACTATCAGTTCCTGCACGTGACCTTTCATATTCCATAGTGTCTTTTCATATTCCCACTTCAAGAATTTCAAAAATATGGATGAAGGAAGATACACCAGGTTGAACAGGTTGAGAGGTGGTGTTGATTCCAATTTCAAGGCTTTGCAAAATCATCATGAGAAAATTAGAGATAATCCATACTTCTTCTCTCAAGCCTCCTCTTTATCTGGCTCTTCAAGAAGTTCACCTAGCAATCCTGTCAAGACTCCTATTGTTACTCCCCCTTCAAATTTTCCCATTTTTCAACCACCATTGGTCATTGAGTTCCCAGAAGAAGAATAATTTGTAGAAGAAAGAGAATAAATAGAAATGACTATGGAAGATGAAGAAGAAATACCTCAACCCATTGTTCCATGGGGAAGGAATACAGGCCTGCTTGCTCTTGAACCACCTCTTCATGATCTACAAGTGGGTTCCCGTAAGAACTTTCCAAATTTCAAAGGTGAAAATGCACAACATCCTAAATAACACATCATTGCCTTCACAACATCATGTGGAATTATTGGTTTCCAATATGAAGATGTTATTGTGAGACTGTTCGTGGATTCCATCTAAGAAAAAACAGCAAAATGGTTTTACCTCCTGTCTGCCTGTCCATCATTGCAACATTCCCATTTTAATACTTTAGAACAAGGAAATTTTTATTTTTTATTTTTTATTTTACACGATTAATGTTCTCTGTTCTAAATACATAATTTAGAACACACATATCATAACAATCATTCTTATAACAGATAACCATATGCAGCTGTAATGACTCGGTGTACCACCGATCTATTCATTCCATGACTCGGTGAACTACCGATCTATTCATGTGTAAATTTGAGCTTGAATTTTTCTACTGAACACTTCATGTTTGTGGTTCTCTTACCCTATTTCATGGGTTCTGAGTGCTCTGCCCAAGGAACCTATCTGAATAATTGTTACCACTATTCATCGGCATCACGATCCTTAGACTAGGTGACATAGGACAACGCAATCAACAGCTTGCGATACTTTGGCCAAAGATTTATAACATACTGTTCGTATTACTTATTCCTTGACAGACATACTCGTCAATCCGGAATACGCCCTTCACCCCACTCTAATGTTATATAGAACGTCTTATATTGACTTCTGTCAGTCCCCTTGTCCCAAGTTTTCACTCTGGATCAGATTAACATCATAGTTCACGTTATAAAGATGCTCTTAAAGACTAGGGGTAAGTTAACATACTGGGTCAACTGAAGTTAACCCCATGTGTCAAGGTACCCTGAGTCTCAAAGGGCTGCCTCATAACCTGACTATGGTCCTAACGAGTCCTGGAGAGAAATCTTGATCAAGTCTCAGGTGTGTAAATCTTAACGATCAATGCAGAAGGGTGTTGCCACATGTCATCTGCATTGTTGTATCCTCGAGAAGATCCTAATCTTCTCGAAGGTACAACCTTGCAGTTGACGTGTGTCAACATCCTACGGAACAGCCTCAAAAATATGTACATACCTCCAAGAATTTACTTACGTTAAGTTATATTTGGGTTACAGGTCCACATAATTAGGTAGCCTTCCCTAACCCTGAGTCCAACACTCTTTAAGTTACCTTTTTGTAATTAGGGTTTAGTTTTACAAAAGGGTTTTAATTAGTTTAAGATTGTTTCCTAGTTGTCAGTTGGTACCTAGCAACCCCCTTAAACCAACAAAATAGGGCAACAACCATCTAAGTTTCTTCATTTAGAAAATGACTAAACCAACAAAGGAAATGTAACAACCTTATAGGCTGAAACATATTAGACTTAGTACTGTTAAGTCTTAACGATTTATAACCATATATAACTTTTATAATTAATGCATTACGAGAGGGGAAAATTCTCTTCCTATTCTAGTTACATTTTAGGGCATAGTTCACTCTCAACGTTCCCTAAAAATGCAGTGATCTTATTTACAATTTTTAATCACAATCATAAGTTATAAAGAATCACTAATCAAAAAATGTAGTATTCAACCATATAATTAGCTATGGCTTTCTTAAGAATTCATCAAGATTCCATTGTATAGAATAATATGAATGCACACTCATTCATATAGATAATAAGAAGATCATCCCAACAAAGTAAGTTACACAACCCACATAGGTAATATCTCACTATTTCATTCATTCATTCATTTCCAAACCTATACAATTACAACTTATGCACTTCGGCATACTTTAAGACAATAGCCTTCAACAAAAGAGGTAACTTTCTTCCATAATACAGTTTGGAAATCAAATCAGAATTCTTTATAAAAACCAATTTAGAACAGTCAATGCATCATATCAGATTTTGTCTGCCTTTACCACTTACGATGACCATCTGCAAAAATTGCTAGCACAGGTCAGTTCAATGAACTGAGCATGATAAGCACTAATCCTTAAAACAATTGCATTCCACTAATTATTTCCATTAAACAATCCTGTTATAATGACATCAATTACTTCATACCTTCTATTTAAAGTGAAGCCAGTATAAGAGTCCTAGTGCATTGTTTAAAAAACAAAATGGATAGAAGGAATAACCTATTCTGCCTGTCCTAAATTTAAAGTATAATTGAATCCAACAATTACTTCACAATCCCAAATCATGATACACTCTGGGTTTTCTTTCTACCAACTACAATACGACTTTATACCATAACTCAAGTTACAGGCATAATTTCAACTTAATCTATTTCAGATGATTCATCTTATACAAGAAATAAGAAGGGACAATCTGTATCTTAAGTACCTAACCATCCAAAAAAAACTGAGAACAGTGTAAATCATGTTTTGATCAACTCTTATTATAAAAACTAAACCATTTAAGGTATTCATCCAACAGGTTCATATACAAGCAATTTGAGCAAAAGAATGGATTACTGCCACTTGCAAGTCCACCTAACAAACTATCCTTAACCTTATTATACTAATTTTCAATCAATGATAAGTATGCAAATCATTAACTACTGGATTCCCTTTTTGCAAGAAGATAACAAACAGAATTCTAAAACAAGATCTTAACACAGCTATGATACGAAAGGAGTCTTCCAGTTAAGATCTCACCACTTACTATTTCTTTCCACTTAATTTTAACAGTCCTGTCATCCCATAACCATACTATTGAGTTCCTTATAGAATTCTAAGAAGAGCACACTATCATTCCAAAAGAGAGTATACACACTTTCATATTTTTGAAACCCTTTAACAATTTTCCTTTCAACTCAAAGGAAGAAAACAGAGAAAATCAAAACACTATTGTAATCGTGTTCAGAACTACATTAACTTCCAAGAAGTAATATACATTCTCTAGTCCAATCAGGGAAGGAGAAGAGGAGTAATTCAAACACTTAAGTTCACCCAATAGCTCAGGTCAGGTAGAGCCATCTTAAGAGTTTGCCAATAGATCCCTACAGGTTCTACAACTATACATTCAACAAAAGCCAATAACATTTTTTTTTAACATAAAACGTTATAAACGATCAAAACTCAGACTATAATCCTGATCTAATAAAACATTCTACATTTCATCAACTACTCAAACCATTTGAGTTTAAGGTCAAGTTAGGGTAACTTCCCATTACCCTCATTTTCCAATTGATCAAAAAATGAATCATTCTAACCATTGCATTGTTTGGTTGCTATTTTATTTCAAGACACTAAACCAAAAATGCATGTACAGTATTAATAATCAAATTCTAAATACAGATTCAACAATACCCAAAAGCCACACTATTCATACCATAGTAGTGAATAATGCATTATCAGTCAGAAATAAATAGATCTTTCAGTTGCATTTAAAACATTTCAACCCTAATTCCAACTTCAAGGGCATGCAATAGCTGAACATTGATAAAACTTGTCGACATTGAAGTCATTTTTAAATAGAGTTTCCATCATCGTTTAACGTGGCCAAAAGAAATAGATTTCACAATCATCTCAAGGTAACATTAAACACAGTCTTATCTTAACCAAAACATTAAACATAATTTCCCATTAATGCTTTTCCAAGATTAACCACGAATTTTCCAGGAAAACAGAACTCATCCAAGTACATTTCCTCCTGTGCATAACCGTGTTCCTAATACTCATGATTAATCACAAAAACAACAGTTAAACCATATACTGCCTTACTCACAGTACCTACAAACATAAGAACATTCAAACCCTTTCGAAATAAGAGGTATAGGCTTAAACCTCATACAACGTTTCCAAATCACGCAACTAAAATAGTCAAGTTTCATAGAGTATACCAAAAATCCATCCACGAAATCAATTACCTATTTCCTTGAACATGGACCTGTTATAGTCAGAGTTCTTATGGCGAAGCAAACAATCAGTTGTTCCAATCCTAACCGAGACAGTAAGGAATTACCATGGTGTTTAAAACACAATCATTTAAAATGTTTCTTTCCATGGAGCCAGTTTCTAATCTAATAAATCAGTCAGATAAGAACTTACAGCACTTCCAAATGGATAGCAAAACTCCAAGTTTAATCCACAGTAAGGGAACAAAGAATAATGTAGCAGGTTTCATTCAGGACCCAAAATTCCATGTTCAACCCAGAACCCCCAAATTTACATAAAACCCATAATCATTGTTACCAGCCAAGCCAAAAATGCACATATATCATCATAACAGAGTTGTTCTAATGAAAACATTTAAAGGAAAGCAAGATTTTAATAGTTAGGGCCTATCATGCCTGATAGTGTCACTAAAAAGTCGAAGAAGACCTCTGGATGCGCTCGCCCCTTCTCTTCTTTTTCCATGAAAGATTAAACAACAAAATATTGCTACCTCCATGCCTTATATATTCCCCACAACACAGAAGTAAATTTGAAACTTTCAAAATTTCCATGCAACGAAGAGTAAACTGCTGGTTCGAAAAACCAGTGCTCATGCAGAGTGAAAAACGGAATGCATGAAAAACAAAACAACCAAGAAAAATTCCATTTACATGCCTTCCAAAGCAATCTGAGCTCAAGAACCTATGCAAATTAATTGCATTAAATTTCTTTCTCCCACCCGTTTTCCATTGCCACCGACCGCCAAAGTTGGCGAACTCCAAATTAAAATAAACAAAAGTTTCCATTTTTAGAGATGCTGCCACGTAAGACCCCTCTTACCAAATTAACCTCCGCTAACCCTGGCAGCACTCCCTGTCCTTCATCCTTATCCTTTCCTTAAATTCCATAGAAACCACCGCCCCAAAACTTGCGACCCTCCTTAGGTTCCTTTTCATAGCATTAGTTTAGGATAGGTTAGTGACTTAGGTTAGATCATAGGTAGACTTAGTCTTAATGCCATAGGATATAACATTAGTCACCCACCTTAGTATTAGGTTTAGATAACCCTTAGGAATATCATGCACATAGTTTAGGACTAGGTTAGATTAACTAACCTTGCAACAATAGGTTATAGCTTAGGTTAAAAAAAACTAATAACCTTACGGATTCTAGTTTAGGTCCACTAGATAGGATTAATCAGTATACAGAATTCAAATAGAATAAAACATTCCTGGATCAGATTCAGATTTTGCATCAAGTAAATTAGCTTTAGATGGAAAACTTACACATCTTACCTAGCTTAAGGTCTAGGTCCTTTCTGATGCTAAGATGACTAAAACCAGATTCCGATTGCAATGATCTGCCAGGATTAACCTCCGGAATCCAACAAAACTTTCCTCTACGGACATATTTTATATGCAGGAGGTTTAAAAGAACTTGTACATTCTAAGTTCAGTCAGACTTAATAATTCACGAAATTTCATTACATAACTGTTCATCCTGAATATAATTAAAACATTCCTTGGATCAATGCAACTGATCCAAGGATGAGTCATAGAGGTCGATAAATCCACAATCTTCCAGAAATCAGATTGCACTCATATGCGAGGGATGAAAGAAAAAGAGTCCAAGCATATTCCAGTTCAATCAAAGATCTTAAGAGTAGAAAAGACATAACCAAATCAAGCATGACTTCCCGAAACCAAAAGAACATATCCTCATATGGGAAAATCACATATCAACACTTGAATGCAAAGGAGAAAGTAACAAAAGTTCAGTGTGTTACAATCATGGGTTGGAATGACATTAAGGATGCCTTCAAAGAGAGATTTAAATCAACTAAATACTGTCAAGACTGAATGGTGTAGTTGGCTCAAATAGAGAAAGGAGAAAATAAAACCATGAAATACTTTGCGGCTCATTTCGAAAGGTTTATTTTTAGGATACCTGAAGAGGATTCACCATCTCAAAACAATGTCAAGAGATTCTTCATCAATGCTCAATCATCAAAAGTAGGATTTTTTTTACGAAGATCACAACAAACGAACATTGTCAAAGCACAAATATTGGCCACTAAACTTGATGATGATCTCATCTTATCTAGAAAGATCAAGAATCCCTCAAAGCCTAAAGCTCAACATCCTCAAGATGAGAGAACTAATCTATAGCTCCAAAATTTTACAAATGAGATGGCATATGTGAAGAGGGGAATTATTTGAATGAGTACATTCCCAAAGAAGCAATGGAAATTAGATTGCAAGAGCACCCAAAATGCTTTCCTTGGAGGCCCCACCTGTCAATGCAAGTTGTAGGAATAAGGAAAATGAAAAGGATTTTGAACAAGAAAGTGAAGGTGGTGGTTTCCTAGAAAGTGATGAGTTTGAGAACGATACAAAAATGAGATTATGTGAGTATTTTAGAGGTTATGAAGAAGAAGAAGAAGAAGAAGATGCACCCAATTTCTCATGTGTGGTATTCACTTGTTCTCAGTCCAAGAAAGGAGAACCCCCTCCACTACTATAAAGAAAAATAAGGTTGATGATCCTCCTATGGTGACTCCGCAAAAAAAATCATTTGAGGATCATGACTTCTTCCTTCCATAAAGTTTGAATTGTTCGAGCTTGATCCTATAGCAAGAAGGATTCCACTGTTCCAAGTAAGTTTTTTTATACCTCTTCCAATTCTAAACCAAAATCTTCTCCTACAAAATCTAATTCCTTGAAATCTCTTAGTGTGTCATTCAAGATATTTTCCATTCCTCAAACATCAAATACTTCTCCTATGCCTATCCAAACTCCATAATCAGTCTCTTCACCCCCTTGTCTGCATCTGCTCCCTTTTAATTCATATAATATGGAAACAAGGCAAAAGTGTAGATTACCGAAACCGAATATTTGCAAAACCATCCTAAACAGTTCAAGAGGGTTTATTCAATACATCAAGAATGTTATTCCAACACCCAATGATGTAGATCATCATCCTAAAGAAATACTACCAAACCCACCTACACCTCCCTCACAGAACATGATTTCTCTGAGTGCATCAAAGACTGATAAAGTTGAACCTTTCTACATCTCCCTTCTTGTTGGAGAATATGTACTAAACAATTACATAATAGATTCTGGTGCCTCATATAATGTGATTCCTTTGAAGGTTACCAAGGCTCTCAAACTTACCATGACTCCACCTAGTGGCTATTGTTACTCTTTGTAGTCAAAAGAGGTCTCACTTGTAGGTAAAGTCAAAGATGCACAGGTGGCTCTTGCCAGATTTCTAGACAAGAAAGTTTTAGTAATTATTTTGGTAGTAGACGTCCCAGCCTCATTCAGAATTTTGCTGAGTAGAAGTTTCTGTCGAGACTTGGGAGGTAAAATTCAGATGAATTGGTCTTCTACAACCATAGCAGTGAAGGGAGACATGGATAAATTACTTCCCGAGAAGAAGATTAGCTACACAGTATGAAATTCCAAAATCCTAGAAGCTAACATTTTTTACTAGGGTAACAAGCGGATGAATCACTTTGTGACAACTGAAGAAGAAGAGGATATTCCCATCTTGATAGGTCTAGACATGCCTTCCTAGAGAGATTTGGAATTTGAAGAAGCATTGAAGAGATTCAAGTTACAAGAGGGCAACTTCGAATTGCCGGATGATGCAAACCATGAAGAAGAGGAAATGGTTCTTGATGTTTTTCAAACATAATAATTATCTTATGTATTTATCCATGATGAATAAATTTCCTCATTCCCATTCAAAGATGAGGAATCCCTTGATCATGTTACCCATGAAGAGATCAAGCCAATCAGAAATGAACCCTCAAGCAATGGTAAATAACTATCTGTACAAGGACTATTAAGATCCATGGAAGAAACTAAAGATCCTGAGCTTAGTCTCGAGCTCCTAATGCAAGCCACAAATCTACAAGACAAGCACAAAGCTGATTTGGAAGCCTTAACCAATGTGAAGGTTTACCATATTGAGATAAATCTAGATGAGAAATGTGATGTCCCTCTCAAGCCAATGGTTGTTGGATACAATGATGAATTTGAGGTATTTTCTTTCCCATTTGAAGAGGAAGAATCTTTCCATGAAGAACAAATTAAAGCAAGAATTTTTTAGGCCTTTAAATTTGAAGCTCCTCTAGAAAAAGGAGTGATAAAATTCAGTGATTCCTGAGATGATGAGGTAATCCCTCTAGATAGTTTCCTTGAGCTGAAAAATAAAGATTCTTCAAAGAAGTATAACGAGGAGGTACAGGAAATGACGAAGCATAAATCCATGTAAGAAATCTTGGATGTAGTAGAAGTTGTGGAAAACCCTGAGCTGATTCTTAATCTCTTCACTTGTGCCATCAACATACAAGACAAGTATGAGGTCATGTCCAATCCTTCCATCAGTACTCAAGCACCTCATAATGGAGTAAAGTAAAAGGATAAGTCTAAGGTTTTTCATGGAGAAGATACCAATGAGCATAGGCCCAGGAAAGAATGTAACTCAGAATATTCAAGAAATTTGAACAAAAATCAGCCCTGGGGCAGCGATAGTGTGCTTAGTGAAGAATCATCTATGTGGATAAATGTGGAATGAAACTGGCATTATGAAACTAATTTCAAAGAGGATGAAGGCAATGTAATTTCTAAGTGAAGGCATGAGCATCAATAATCTCATGTAGACTCACTCATACCAAGTACACAGACAATTTTGAAAGCACTCAGATTTCATAAATAGTTTAGGAGAGGGGGGCTACTTTTTGGAACTAGTCAATGGTTTTGCAGAACAAAATAACTCAGTGTTTCCCACTTAGGGGTAACTTTTAAGGGAATGAAAAGAGCTTCAGTGAAAGTGGGTTGTCCCCTACCTTATCCTATTGCGTGTGTTTCCCTTCTTGTTGTCTACTACTTTTCCTTCATGTGTGCGTCTGTGTTTTCCTTCTTTACTCTCTCTCTCTTTCTCTTGTTGTAAGTTGTACATGCCTCCGTAGGGCCCAATGGATACGGCACTAGTTAATCTGTTGTAAGTTGAGATTCTGGGAGTTCTCATGTGATGTCTTCTTTGCACTCTGTCCATGTCATGTCCCCAAGCTAGAGCCAGTTGTTGTCATGCAAATGTGCAACAAGGAAATTGACAATTCTCGAGCATAACAACTATACACCAGTGTTAATTTTTTCAAGTCCTTTCACTCCAGGAAACATCGGGTCTATCCAATAATTTCAAGTGACCTCCCAATTAATTTTATCTAATCCCCCTAGGTGATTTTAGGAGTTCATTTGCAAGCTATAGGCAGTTATGGGAAGGGCTATCACTGCCCTTCCTAGAGCTGGAGCAACCTCACAGAGTGGAGTAGAAGAGCATAAGTGAATGTGGAGGTGATCCAAAGGTCTTGGAACATCATGGAGATTATTTAAGAATATTTCGGAAGGTATCGGAGAAGATGGGGAAATTTCACTAAAATTAGGGTTCACAAGCCTAGGCAGTACAAAGGCCTAAAATAGTTGTTGGGATTCAAAAGATGATTCTGGGAGATCTGGATGGATTTAGGAGTAAAAAAAAACATTGACAAAAAGATAATTCAAGACCTAAAAAATGGTGGAATCATATTTCTAAAAAAACTTTGGCGCATTAGTTTTGAAGGTAGATTTTCTCAGGTACAAGTGGAGTACCAAATCACAATTCTGATTTTTTAGGGATCACATGGATGAATCAATACATGATACCTCACTATTGGATTCAAAATTCTATTTCCATTCAGAATCATATAAAATTTTGCAAATAAATTCCACCTGGAGCTCAGCTTATCATCGTTCCAAGTCACCCTCTTAGAGACAGTCTAGGAGTTACTCAATTTTTGGGGAGGACATGTGTCTAGCACCAGGAGCCTAGCAGGATTTTATGTCCCCAACATCCTTGAGATCAGGTACATTATCCCTTGAAAAATGTGCCTAGCCCCTATGGGGAGTCTTTTGGTCATGCACGTGACAGACTTTCATCCCCCAAGTGCATTTTTTGGAGCTTAAACTCCCTACCATCGAATCGAGGACACGTGTCAGCTCCAAGACAACCATGGAATTTGATGTCCCTCATGTACCCTTGAGGTGAGGGACACAAAACATGGAAAAATGTGCCCAGACCCTATGGGGAATCTTTTAATCACCCACATGACCAGCTTTCAGCCCCCAGGTGCATTTTTCAAGCAAATGCCCTGTCATTGGATCGAGGACACATGTCATCCTCTTGACCATAGTGGAAATTGATGTCCCTCAAATCCCTAAGTTGAGGGACATCAGGGACACAAAAATTCACCCAACCCCTCCATGTGCATTTTTTGAAAATTTAAATCTAGCACTTAGCCATTTTCTTCCTCTCATTTCTCCTCTGTAGCTCCTCACCATGCCATGGCCTTGCTCAAGCTTGTTAAGACACCCGGTATGTCATTACTGATCTAAACCAGCTCCATCATAATCACCAAAATCTCCACACCATGAATTCACAGCTCCTTCATGTGTGTTTTTCGAAAATTTAAATCTGGCACTTATTTGTTTTCTTCCTCTCATTTCTCCTCCACATCTCCTCACCATGTCATGGCTTTACTCAAGCTTATTCAGACACCCAGTCCGCCATTACTGATCTGAACTAGCTCCATAATAATCACCAATATCTCCACACCATGAATGCATAGAAATATGTAGGCCTCAGAAAAAAAAAATGGATTGAAATGACGAAGAACAAAGAGAAATGGATATTTTTCACCAGATAACTACAAAGCCACCCGATCGAAAAATCCTCATATCTTGCAAAGTACAATTTAGACCGACATGTCATCTTTCACAAACTTTCACATTTTTTCAAGATAATTAAGATGAAATAAACAAGAGGTCAAATGGTTCCAAGAATCACTTTCTCCAACAAAATCCTCACTTCGTGCACCGGCTCACATTCGTCAAATCTCCGATCACTCTAACAATGGAAATGAACTAAAAAATTGCACATTGGCTCCAAATAAAAAACCTATTACAATGGAGTTGTTTTCATCACAAACGGAGACAAAAACTAGACCTACAAACTTCAAGCTCCATTAATGGCTGCCATGGTAGCTCTGTGCCCAAAGCCACTGCTAGGTCAAAATTTCAAAAATTGTTTCCAATAATTCTAGTGGGAAAAACTATGTGAAATTCAGAGGGTGTGATCATGACAAAAAGATGAGTCCAAAAAATTATGTTTCATTGAAAATCGAGCACTGGAATCACACTTTCTAAAAATAGTAAGTTTTCCTATATACACTTGCTATGTTTGGAAATTCATCATCAAAATCAGCTGAGACAAAGGCAGTGGGAATTGAAGATCACAAGGAAGCCAAAATGAGTGTTCAAAGCAAAAAATAGTGAAAATTACCACTTACTAAAAATATTAAGTCCCTTATATGGGTGCTTACTAAAAATAGTAAGTCACCCCAAAGAAGTGGTTGGGGCAAGGGTAGTGTGCGCAAGATTGAATGAGGGATTTCATCACATCACGATGGTTGAGAAGAGGTAAAAATCACCTCTCACTAAAAATAGTATATCATACGCAAGCTGGGAGTTGTGGTCATTAGTGGAACTGTTCACTCAACTTGGTAAGCATTCACAAGCTAATTTGAAGGAGTTTCATAGTGTGCAAGGAATTCAAAGATTCAGATTTTCACTGCATTTGGATTTTTCCATCAACGAGGATGAACAAACTTCATTGGGAAACATCTTCTCCTCTTCTCTCTCTTACCTCTCCCCCAACTTTCTCTCCCTTCAAATTTTCTAATTCTTCATTGGGGTTTACACTTTTATATATGCCTTTAAGTCACTTAAAAGTGACTTAACATAATGTAAATTAATTCACCTTGATTTTATAAAAGAGACTTAAATATTTTGTAGGAATATGAATAGTCTAAAGTTAGAAATAAGGCATATGGAGGGTCATGAGGAAGAAGATAAGTGACCTCTCATTCTATAAATTATAAATTCCATTCCCATTTCAAAGGGTTGGTCATTGATTTTGTAAGCTCAAGATTGCATTCTACCTTGAGAGAATAACGAAGATAGCAAAATTCTTCCTTTCCCGCCCTCTCTCTTTTTCCTCCATTCTCATACTATGTACAACTTGGTTTAAGCATCACTACAAGAAGAAGGAGTTTGTAGCCTCTTTGATGAGGATATTTTAGAAACTTTGAGTTCACAATCTTATCTCATCTTATTTCCATTTGCAGGGTTGTTTCTTCTCATGAATGCATGTGTTAAAATTTCTAACTAGTGTTTGCGCAAGAATCTAATTTTCTACCTGCAGCATTAGTTCTCCTACCTCATTTCTCACTCCCCTTTCCCTCTCTATAGACAAAGTCTTCCCTAGCAAGAGATTGCTAGATTTTTTGTAACGTCAGTGGAGTGTCCCTATTAGATCCCCGGCCACAAGGTCACCAGGGAAATCCACATTTACCCGTGCATGCATATATGGCAACTATGCCGGTTAAGTAGAGGAACTTAGATTCCAGAGCGTTGGAAATAAATCCACAATTTTTTCCACCTGACAAATTTTCTCACTAACACTCTAAAATTGTTGTAGGTTAGGAAGGATTAAAAGTGTCCAATTGTGGTTCAGTGGGAAAAAGGGGTAAAAAATCTAAGCAGGAAATGGCATAGAAAGAAGTGGATGTAGGAAAGTAGAGTTTTCTAAAATTTGATAAGGTTGAGTCTGGGAAGGTGAAATTCCTTCCCTTCCATCAATGAAACTTCTCTCTTAGAATGTCAGGTATCTTAATACCCCTGAAAAAGAACGTTTTCTTAAGAATTATCTTTTTTCCTTGGATCTTTGTGTTGTTTTATTGTAGGAAACAAAAATGTCTGCTTTGGAGGCGACAAAATTTTGGGGTAAGATGGCTAAGGGTTGGAAGGTTTTCTTTTCAAATGCCCCCAAGACTCTGGGGGCTTGAGATTATTTACCAGAGCCTCAACTAGAAGTTGGGTCTTATTAGTCCCAAGAATTCTCAAACTTCCTTATATCTCTTCAATGTATATGGTCCTAATAGTATCATTAGAAAAATATCGATGTGGTTGGAGCTTTCCAGGTCGCTGCAATCATTGGAGGAACATCTTATTTTACTTGGGGGCAACTTCAATGTTATTACCTTGGAGAGGGATAAGAAAGGTGGTCTTAGAAGGAACTTGTAATCTTAGGTAGATTTATGCTCCTTTATTAGTGATTGTTCCCTTCTTGATATTGAACCCAAACAGGGGTGGTTCACCTGGAGTAATCATAGAAGGGGCTTCACTAATATTGCAGAGAGGTTTGATAGGTTTTTAGCTGGTGTCAATTGGTATCTTAATAATTTTGTGCTTGAAATCTTGGTATTGCCTTGGTCTAGTTCGGATCATTTTCTAGTGTCTCTCTTGGTCAATATTGATATCTTTCCTCATAAATCCCCCTATTAATTTAAACTAATGTGGCATAGGGATGCCTCTTTAGAAAGTAATGTTAAGCGGTGGTGGAAATCTTATAAGATTGATGGAACAAAAATGTTTGTGTTAGCTCAAAAGCTCAAGCTTCTCAAAGGAGACTTGCGGAAATTGAATAGGAATTTTTTTAAGAATATCTTCCAAGAAAAGGCTAGAGTGGAAGCTGATTGGAAAGCTCTGAAATTTAAGTTCTTTGATTCGGGTATGAGGTAGGAAGAGTACTTGTTGGAGAAATCTCTTCTGGCCAATCTTGTTCAATTTCTCTTGAGGGAGGAAGTTTTATAGAAGCAAAAATCTATAGAACTTTGGCTTAAGGATGGGGACATGAATTCTAAATTATTTCATTCTTCTGTAAAATCAAGGAGGAGTTGAAAATTTATCAAGAATATGGAAGGGATGGTTATCTTAGATTAAAAATAAATCTCAGAAGAAGGTGTTCAATTTTTTACTTCTCTATTAGGTGGTGAAATTTCCTCCTTTGATGAGGTTCAATCCTCTCTATTGGCTAATATCCCATCTTTGATTTTTGAAGATCAAAATTTTGCCCTTATTAAGCCCTTTTCCCTAGTGGAAGTTGAGAAGGTTATGTTATCTATGGCCAAGAATGAAGCTCTAGGTCCTGATGGTTTCCAAGCTGACTTCTTCCACCAGTTTTGGAGCATTGTGGGATATGATGTGAGGGTTGTTGTTAAAGAATCTCAAAGATATTACTCAATGATTAAAACATTGAATTTCTCCTTTATTAGTCTATTCCTGAAAAAGATTCAGCATTCTTCCTTTGCTGACTTGAAGCCTATTTCCTTGTGCAATATAACCTACAAAATTATTTCGAAAGTTATTGCTTATGGGCTTAAAAGTGTGTTGGGTCCTCTTATCTCTCAAGAGAAAATTGTGTTCATGCTTGGGTATTTTTCTTTCCCGTGAGCTTATTCATTCTCTTTCCAATAGAAATTATCCAGGTATGTTGTTAAATTTGGACATCAGCAAGGCTTATAACAAGATAAATTGGCATTTCCTTATCAGGGTTCTCAGAAAGTTTGGTTTTTCAGTTCAGTTTTACAATTGGATTTTTAGCCGGTCCCTCTTTTTCCATTTTGATCAATGGTAATGCTGAAGTTTTTTTTAAATGTAATCGGGGCATTAGGTAAGGGGATCCACTATCCTCCTTCCTATATATTTTGATGGTTGAATATCTTGGTAGGTCCATTTGCAAGAGAATTCAAGAAGGTAAACTATATGGCCTTAAAATCACTGAGGGGGTTAATCCCATTTCCTATCAGCAATTCGTTGATGACACATTTTTGTTTGGTAAAGACAATGTGAAGGAAGATAATAAGCTGAAAGATGTGTTGGATTCCTATGCAGTTTTTGTGGGCCAAGAGGTTAGCTTTCTTAAATCCTTCATCTTATTTGTTAATGTATCCCCCTCTTGGAAGAAATCATTTTTAAAATTTTTAGCTTTAAGGAAGGATCTCTTCTGGTCAAGTATCTTTGGTGTCCCCCTATTTAGTGGCTCAGGTAGATATTCTTTGTGGAAGGATCTTCTTTCCTCTCTGGAATCGAAGTTGAGCTCTTGGAAATGGAAGTGGTTGTCACTAACAAGAAGATTAGTGCTTATTGTGTTATTTGTGCTTCCCCACTTTATATGCTTTCCATACTTAAAATTTGCAAAGGTTTTCTAGAAAAGTTTATTAGTATTATTAGAAAATTCAAAGTTCTTTTGAGGATATAAAAATTCCTCTAATCAGTTGGGATACTTTTTCGAAACCTAAGGACCTTGGTGGAGCTGGAATTCTCAATATGGGTCTCCAAAATTTGTCACTTGGCGCCAAGATTGTCTAGAATCTCCTTTATAATCCACTTAGTCTATGTAGCTAGGTGGTGGAAAAAAATTATTTGGGTGCCGCTCTTCTCTTATCTATTCTCAGTATTGTGAACCCCCTCATGGATCTCATATATGGAATTTCATGGTTGAATGCAGAGAGTTATTTAATTACAATGTATCCTAGAAGATTGAAAATGAGGAGAGGGCACTATTCTAGGATGGTCCGTGGAATGTTTTTCCTATGCTAGGGGAGTCCTCCGAGTTTTGGGAAATTAAAATATTACTGGTCGAGGATTGGGGTCCCTATGTCTATAATTATGGGTAGGTTTTGGGACATACTCCTACCTTTTTGCAGTGGAAGAGCATTGACCACCTAAATGTTCTAGAGGTAGAAAAATATAGCTTTTTTTCCTTCCTTTAGGAGAGGTATATTATGCTTTCTAAGTGATAGGATGAAATTGTATGGATTGTTGCCTCTTCTGGTAGGTATTCCCCAAGCTGTAGTTACAAAAATTTTCCTTCTGAAGTGAGATCGGAAGATTAGATTTGGAAAGACTATTGGGCCTCCTCCTACCCCCCTAAATTTGGCCTCTTTGCATGTATGGTCTTCAAGGGTAAAACTCCCACTCAAGAAATAAGGAAGAGATATGGTTTTCATGGTCCCTTGATATGCTTTCTGTGTGAAATGTAGGAGGAGGATCATGATCACTTGGTGTTGCATTGTCCCTTTGTCATGGAATGTTGGAACTAGTTATGTGATAGGCTCAATTTTCCTTGGGTTCAACCATCTTCCCTTCCTGAGGCCATTTTTGTGTGGCCTATTAATTTTCATTAGGGCACTCTTTCCTCAATCTAGATTTATTGTATGGTTCTTCTCCTTTGGCATATTTGGTGAGAGAGAAATAAAAGAATTTTTAGAAATGAAAAGAACTTAGTGGAGCAGGTTATTTTTATGTTGGAATGGGCTATCTCTGAGGTTGTCTCCTCTAATTGGTCTCGTTTTCATCACTATTCTAGTTTTGATAGGGAAATTGAAAAACGGTGGCAAAAAATTGTTAAGCCTAGGGATGGTGCCAGGAGTTTTGTGATTCCATCTTCTTTGCTTCACATAAATGCTAAGTGGAAACCTCTAGCCTGGGCATTTCACAAACTCAATTTTGATGGCGCAGCCAAGGGTGATCTTGGTTTCTCTTGTGTTGGATGCATAGTTTGTAATGAGCTAGGTCAAGTTTCTTGTATAGCTTCTATCAAACTTTAGGATGGCACGTGTAATTCTACCAAGCTACAGAATTTAAGAAAGGGTACTGAACTAGATTTTTCCCTTAAGGTGGAAAACTTAGAGATCCAAGGTGACTCGATGGTGATTGTTAACGCAATCATCAAAAGAAAAGCTCTATCATGGAAACTTGATTTGGGCATCAAAAAAATCTTTTGGCAATTAGAGAAATTTAAAACTTGGAATATTAAGCATGTGTTTAGAGAATATAATCATTGTGTGGATTGGATGACCAATGTGGGGATCAAGTAAGTAAAAAAGGAGAAAGTGGCCATTAATATTAAAGAGCGGGATGGATTAGAGGTGATTGTCTCACATAATTTGGCATTATGTAGATCTTTTGTCTGATTGTGTGTCTGTGCGATGGGATTGCATCTATTTAAAGAGGGTACCCGTTATCTCTCTTCTTGTTATTTTCTATTTTCGATGGTTGTTCTACATCTTCCTCACCTTACCTTGAGATATGAAATGAGGGATATGGCATTCTGGGCTGCTATCTTTGATAATCATCTGAAGAGTATCCTTAATATCTCCTATGTGGAGGACTTGGAAGTCATAAAATTGATTATGGGGGTTTTTTTTCTATCGGAGGAAGGGTGGACATGTGTTAATAGTGGGGTTATTTCTGTCTTCATGGAGAATTTGTTGATTATTCATCCTTTGAAGGTGTACGTTGTGAATCTCACTTTGCATTGGCTTCAACCCTCATTCTTTGGAACTTTAGAATCTGAAGTGGCTAATAGTTATCTCACATCCTGGGATGTGGAGGACTCGATGCAAGGTTTGCAAGATATGGAGGTAGGTTTTTTCAAGGAATTGAAGAAGCGGTTTGAAATTCTATTGGTCTTCACGAATAATCTCGTTGTGTATGTTCGTGATAGCTTTGTTGGTCGTGTTTGCATGATGCTCTTGAATGTGTAGGCACTTAACTCTCTGTTGAAACCTATGTCATAATGGTGGGCCAAGCTGCATGCTGAAATTGGTGGATCTTATGATTACCTTTGGTGGGATTGGGTTAATGCCAATGTTGTGGACCTAGATTCTGATGAAGGAGCTAGTCTCAGTCAAGCGTCCCCTGTGGCTAGTGTCTTTGTTTCTGAGGAGTCTATGGATTAATTCCCTCTTAGTATAGTCTTATAGTTATAGCTATTTCATTAGGAGTTAGTTTTGTTTTTAATATTCAGCATTATTTTATATGTCTATTTTGGGACTGTATTGCACTCTTTCTCGAGGTTAGTCCTCTGAATATGTAAATAGGGAACGGGTCCCTTCAACCCACTTTATCTATATAAAAAAATGGCCAACCAGGCCTAGTTTGAATCCCTTCCATCGTTATCATAATTTTCTTCCACAACATCTAGGGAAATAGGGATTATATTTATCCCCCCTACCCCTTTATTTCTTCCATGCATTGAAACATGTGATTTCTTTTCCACTCCTTCTAATTAAAAAAATTTAACCCAGGCCAGGTTCTTCTCTTCATTTTTTCCCTTCTTATTTGCAATCATTAGTTGACCTCATCTATCACCCCATTGACACTCAAGGGGGCATCCTTCATCCTACTAATTTTTATTCTAATCCTTTAAAATTTAATTGTTTGTAATTTTGTATCATCTTTGAAGTGGCGTTGTTTGCATTATGCCACACCAAAGAGGGATAAATGTAGACACCTAAATCTGACTATAAATTTTTACTACTAAAATTGCATTGTTTATCATCATTCCTATCATTTAGTTATAATTAGTGATTTCTCACTAATTATCTAACATTCACCTCCATCTCGATCAATTAATGACACTTTGTTGATTAACTAGCCTTCCCTTCATTCTAGATGCCAATAAACAACACTTCATTAGTATTTTGTTAGTGGTAAATGGTTTTGGGGGACCATACCCCATAGTACAAAAATCCCAATGGCCAAATAAGAAAAAGAAACAACATGGTTTTTTTATAGGTGGGGACCACACCCCAATAAAAAGGCTTAACTACCATATGTAATAGAAATTAACAACGTGGTATTTTTTATAAGGGGGGGCTACACCCCATCAAAAGTCCTACATGCCAAAATATACACATAGAAACAAAGGCAAAGACAGTCTTCCAAAAATAAGTGGGAGAATAGACAAAAAGTAGCCAACAACAGTAGCACGACCAACAGAAAATAGAAAAAAAACACAAAAACCATGAGGATCCCAGTCCAATTACATGAGACATTTTTGAAATATTTTTTTCACTTCCTCAAGATCTATAAAGATATTCAAGGAAGTCTACATCATAGGGTCTTTACTACTAGAGGAGAACACATTCTTTGTATCTTTGTCACCTTTCCAAAGATCCTTTTGAATACCACTCACATCACAAATTTTCTTAACTTGAATATCCAGAAAAGGGTTTTGGTAAACCTTGGTGAGAGTCAAACCAGAGACATAGCACCAGGATCATTAGTCTAACTCTACACCTCACAACATGCCTTCATCACCGAATCGGATATCCTCTACCCTTACAACACTTCATTATTTATAATGATCTTCTAATTAAATATTTATTAGTTAATTAAGCCTTTTTAATCAATAAACCTTATTGGTTGAATCCCCATTTCAAATCCTCCAAATTCTACCAATTTCCTTCTACATTGTCTCTAAATGGACTCTTAATGTCATCTTGGCCAATTAATTAATCCTAGTTGATTAATTAAATCCTCTCCAACTCCCATGAGTTACTAATCACTAATTAATTTCTTCTAATCATGTTTATTCCTTTCTAATTCTACTTTATCTTTATCCCACATTCTCTAGGTTTCTAGCTTCTCCCAAATTAGAAAGCTATATAAAGAACCTAGTACCTCCCTTCCAATATGACACTAGTGTTTCATATTTACACTATATGCACATGATAAAATCATTTATACTTGGAAAATCTTATTGATCTAGCACCCATTTTATCCTCTACTTGCAAAGAGTAGTAAGAGAAGAACCTTACATGGAAATTAAGCCATATATGTAAGATCTCTTCCTCTTCATGGAGATAGCCTTCCTTTGATCACACATAGTCACATTCAGCTCAATAAAAGGATCACCTACAATCACAGAGCACATCTAAACATCAAAGGGATGGCTTTACATTTAATATTTTAATACATGATATATTTAGATTACCTTTATATTTCTATATTTATCATGATGTTTATGTTAGATTAGCTTTGTTATAGGGACCACTTGGTGTTAGTTTCTAGTTATTAACTTAGCCTACTTTCACATGCATATAGTATGTGTTCCTTCTTTCCCATTTGCAGTATCATGTTATCTATAATATCCACCTTTCCACTTTTGGTATTTCTCTATGGCCTCTTTTATCTCTCTCATTCTCTTAGATATTTTTTTCATAATTTTCTTTTAATTCATCTTCAAAACCACCATCCTGAAATATCTACATAAGGTATTTTAGTTTTGTAGTTCCTTCATTCTCAAATAGTTTTGTCTTGGTCCCTCCATTCTGGTATAATTTTACTTCCTTTAGGAAACTAAATGGATTGTGTTCTCCATTATCATCTTGTGGTATTTTTTATAAGCATTCAACATGTTTCTCATATTATCTAAGAGCTTCTGGTTTTGTTCTATGTGTTTCATTGGAAAATATGGTTTTGGGGCATATATTCATATCATGTCTGCAAAGAAAATAACCACGCACCTTTTTCTCTAGTTTTTTAACATCACAATCATCATATTTATTTCTTCCATCTAATTCATTTTATATTGTACCATTTTTTGACCTAAGTATATTATTCTTTTTCTCTTTTATCACCTTTTGCATTGCAAAATTTCCCTCGTGTACTTTTTTTCTATTTCCACTTAGTTCTTCTTCTTTTTCCTTTCTTGTTCTTTTCTCTGCATTTTCCTTTCTTTGTTCTGCAACATCCTCACACAATGTCATAGTTTCATTTTCTCCATTGAGAATTAACTTCCTTTCTCTTTTTCTTTTTCCCTTTTTTATTTATCCATTTCCTCTTTCATATAATTCTTCTTTGATTGCCATGATTTCTTAGATTGTAGTGTTTTTACTTTGGTGAGTGGCATGAAAAATGCTTATTCTGGTATCTCTAATTCTATGGATGTAGCTTTCTTATATGTTTCTCTTATTTTGTCTGTGTCCCTTCATCTTTGTAAGATATCTTTTGAGTATGTCTCTTCTTCTCACATTTTAGTATTATGTGTTATTTTTTTCCACGCAAATAACATGTTATTATCCTTCTCCCTTGGCCACGTTCTTTATATGTTTTAAATATTTTTCCATACCAGATGTAGAAACCAATTTTTGGTATCGTTACGCCTAATCCTACGTTCGCTCTCCATTGTCTTTTTCTATATACATACAAAATCCTCTTCCCTCCTAAATTCAGCTTATCCCACTCATCATTATTTCACCCTTAATTAATCATCTTTAATCAATTCTAAATCCTCATTTAAATCATTTACTCTCACTAAATTCTCCATTTTTATCCTTCTTAGGCCCACATTTAATAAATTCACCTTCTCTTTACATTTATTTAATATTTTTCACCCTCCGCCTACTAATTTACTCATTCTAAGTAACCCTAACTAGTCCTCACCCTTCTAATCCCTAATCCCACCTCATATGGACTCTTTGCCTTGATCTCATCAACTTTCCACTGCCCAAATGTATGGGTCCCCATAATCAGCGATCAACCATCTAGGTCACCCCTATAAATCCGCTCCTACCCCTCCTTTTATCAGGATGCAATTTTTAAGACTTCAAGAGCTCTTGCGATCTTGTTTTCATCTTTGTGTGTATTTGTAGCTACTATCACTCTTTTGGAGTCACCTTTGAGGATATTATACCTGTAGTGCCCACTTCCCTTTGACACTTTTGATATTGATCATGATACTAGTGACTATATTATGGACATTATTATATTATTGATTTTGTATGGTGTTAGATGTCATATCATGCATTATTGTTGACTCTGATTCATATATGATGCATGATGATTGTTAGAGACATTTTATACAGATGTTGACATGTTGTTGGATATGGTTATATATATATATATGGATGTTGTTAGGACATGTGATATTTGGATATATTGAGTAGACCAAGAAAATGGAATTTAAAATTGATGATTATATAGTTGCTGATGAAATTGTAAGTGATATTGTTGATTGTCTGGATGTTGTTATGATTCATATATATATTGATGATTTTGAAATTATATTATATTCATTTGGATGTTCTGATATGGCCACGAGGCCGAAGGGTTATTTGTATTGTGCAAGTTAAAAATATCACAACAAACATCGGAGGATTGGAGACCAACCACATTGGAATTCTAGATGAATTCAACAAGGTCACCATGGCAACTTGTATTGTTCGTGTGTGTGTTTTTTATTGTTAGGGATTCCCATGGGGGGATCACCTTTAAATGTTACCAAGGGTTATGTCTTTTTATTTATTTGGTTCCTTTGTATTGGTGTTTGTATGTGTTTGTTAAGTGATGTGTTCACCCCTTTTTATTTAAATAAATTGTGGTACTTAATGTGAGTAATCATATTGTTAAAATAAATTAACTAACTTGGGTCATAAGAAAGTAATTATTAAATTGGTTGACTCTTGTATTAAATGTTGTAAGATATGTGTAAGCAATGTGTAAGTGATGTGTAAGAGATATGTACGTAAAATTTGGAGTATGAAACACTTTATCTTCTTTGGAATTCTAATTTGTCCTTGGAGGCTGATTTTGGAGGCTTGTGGGACAAGTTGAACTTGTCCCATACCTCTTAAATTTGCATGCCAGCCTTACCTATGGTTGGAGGGTTTAAATCTGTCCTTCATTATGAATTTTTGTAAGTCAAGTTGTATGCTTTAATTACACTTTTCTTACATGGTTTAATTTCAGTCCTTTGGGGTGTGGGCTTGTTTTGGAGTGTGTAAGTAATCTGTCATATTATTCCTACCTATTTATTGTGCTTTGGATATTGAAGTTGACTTATGAGTTGGAGTTGAGGATGTGTGATGGGGCATTCCACTTAGATCTACCTCATCCTCTTCTCGTCCCTCACTATATATTCGAATTCATTTTATTGATTGGGGGTTACACTCTTTTGGTTGCGGTACTTTTTTCATACTTCTTTTGGGGTGACTTCTTTTGTTATTTGGAGCTCTTACTTTTGGAGAAAGTTACAGACTTTTTACAGACTTGTGTTTTGTTGATCTTGGGATATTTTGCATTGGGATAAAGCTTGATGTTTTGGAGCTTGGAACAACTCCATCATGGAGAGGTAGGAGCTTGGCTCTTGAAATGCTCTTCTTGTATATATGTAAATGTTCTTGTGTGAATGTTTTAGTATATATTGTGGGTTGTTGGGTGGATGCCCAGGGAATGGTGTAGGAGAAGACTATGGGGTTATTTTTTGGGAGGCACAAGTGGTTTTAGGGAGGTATAATGGTGGAGGGAGTTGGGATTTGGGTTCAACCTTACAAATAAATAGATTATATTTCTTTACTTGTTATGGGGTGCCATAAGAGGTTGGGGAGACATGAGAAAATGTGAGGAATAAGGGGGTACTTGGGGGAGGCATAAGGGCATGACAGGATTTTGAAATGATACACACACACATACACACACACACACACACACATATAGTGGTGGGTTGTTCTCAGGTGTTGATACCCATTTTCACCTTTGGGAGGCATAAGAAGCATCCCCCATAGCTTCTTGCTCCTTTGGCTTGCTTGATGAATCCTTTGTATTGTTTTTCATGTTTTAATGTAGTTGTAAACTACATTATGCTTGAGACTGTGTTTCTTTATGAAAATGTTGCTTGTATGTTTGTGGAAGCCTGTTGTTGCCATGATTTGAATCACATCTTCCATTACTTTTTGGTTGGGGCTCAGGGGCCAATGAAGAAGGATGGATTCTCCTTTTCATTGGATGTCTTGGTTGGGTGGAGAGTGTTGCCTTTCCCCTACTCTTATTGTGATTAGAATTGGAAGAATGATAAATCTACATGTTTTTGTTCTGGAGAAAAGGAAAATGAAATAAAACAATTGACAGTCCCTTATTGAGATAAATTTTATTGTAACCTTCCCACTTGAAGTGGATGAACTTGTATATGTTTTGTAATGGAAATACGTTGTATTGAATACGAAAGTTGTAAGATTGAAATGTGAAAGAAAGATACGTGTTTTTTGTATGTTGCATTTTGAAACCAAAGGGAAAGGAAGTTGTAAGAGTTCATTTAAATTAATGGAAGTGGTTTTGTCTTGTCCATATGTTGTTATTCCATTGGAAATTTGTGTTTAGCATTCACTATGAAATTCATGTTTTAAAATTGGTAAAGTGAAACACATGAGAAGAAAATGTATTATTATGTTCTATATATAATATATGTTTTGGAAGGAATAAAAGAAGGAAGGTTGTAATGTTGTATTTTGGAATCAATAAAGGATTGCATTATGTTTTTCAATCTGTATTGTTGTACTGAAATTGATCATCCATTGTGTTTTGAAATCTTTGTTGAAAAGAAGAATTACATGTGAGCAAAAATATAATGCTCTGTTCTTCAAAAAAATGTTAAGGTTGGAAATCAGAATTTGCATTTTAGCCCGTATATGGGTTGATTAAATCAAATAAATGTATTAGGCTAGGATTATAATGAATTTCCACACTTGGGAGATGGAAAGTAATTAAATAGATCCTTTAAAAATTTACCCTCTGTTTTATTCTTTCAAACTGGTAATTAGCTAAACAAAAAATACACAGATCAAACCTGTAACAATAAAATAAAAAATTAAATGATTAAATTGAATTAGTAGGCCCTAAACAAACTCAATTAGACAAAAACACTTAATGGAAATACTTCAAAACCTGGCAAAACCGAGTTCAAAGTTTCCACAGTCGTTTTTTCGTCAACTTTGTAAATTTCGAATTGGAATTCAATCAAACAGATCTACCTCACAAACTTATCCTAATTCCTCCTAAGAAAAACTCTCCATGTCTATTTGACATGTTGAGAGAGGAAGAAGATCAAATTGAATAAATCTCACAAGTTAAATTTTACCAGTTCGTACTATAAAAGCCTGCAGGCTATTTTCTTAAAATTTACCCCTTAAACTTTATAAAAAAAAATTAATGATCTCTGTATAAAGAGGATGTCGAGAGATTTCCATAAAGTCCTTGTTTTCCCAAAACTGAGCTCTCTATCAAAATTTATGGCCTTCTGAAGTTTTTCTTCCTTGGCGTAAAAAAAAAAATGGGAAAATTTTCCTTAGCAGGCCCGTGGCCCGAATTTTTCCCTTAAGCACTTAGGAAAATTTTCGGGAAAATTTTCCAAACTTTCCCCGCTACCCTGCCATCCTGTGACCAATCAGGTGATGCCACATGGCATCATGAGGCATCAACAAAGGAGCAGGTCCCTTTTCCCTTTTTAGTGCTTCGAAAAAATTTTGGGAACATTTTCCATGTTTTCCCCGCTGACCTGCAACCAATCAGGAGTGGCCACGTGGCATAGGAGATGTCAAAGGTGTGGGTCAATGTTATCATCTTATCCCTTTGGGGCATTAAACAAAATTTCTTCCCACTGCCCTGTTCTCCCCACGCTAGCTTGAGAAGCGCCATGTGTCCCCTGTGGACTTGCAGACCCGCGGTTGTGCGGGCACAAAGTTAGTTTTTCGTCCCATGCGGGAAATGTTCCAAAAGTCTCCCTGTGGCCCGCCAACCCACCCTTTGGGAAAACTTTCACCCCTAGGCCCGCTCTTGGGGAAAATTTTCACCCCAAGGCCCGTCAGCCCATAACTCGAAAAATATAAGGAGTTAGGATGACTTCTTTATATCAATGGAAAGGTGAGGAAATTTCCTATCCAATGGGAATGATTTAGGGAATTTTTTAATGCTTTAAGTGTGAGAAAAATAAATTTAAAACTTTAAGCATGTCAGAGGGTGGGTATGATGAGGAATTTCCCTCTAAACCTTATTGAATCTTTAAATGAGTTCTAGGAGTGGGTGAGTAAGAATTTACTCTAATGATTTTAAATATGTATTCTTTTCCCCCACGGTAATTAAACCTTGCTATTGTCTTAGATCTTGTAGAATTAAATACCTTGGGTATTTAATTGTTTTGGTCCCTTAACCCTAAAACTTTAATAAGGGAATATTTAGCTAAAATGTCAATGTAATCAGTGATTAAATTAATCCCTAAGGAGATTTGAGCTAGGTGTGGACTTATTACACTTGTTGCTTTATAATGTGGAATTAGTAATTATTATAATGGGAAAATTTATCATTTGAATTTAATCGTCCTTGAGACTTTGGTCATTAACACTTTAAAAAAATATTCCTTAATTTTCTAACTAAACTAGGTTGTTCATGGATCTCAAGTGGGTTGTTTTAGCGGGCGTTACAATACCAAATTTTGGAGATTTGAAGTCTTTTTTCAACATTGCATTCTTGGATATACCTTCATTCTATTCTTCATCAAATATTTTTTAGGTTCAGCTATAACCCAATAGCTCTTTCTCAAGCTTCTTAGCTCTTCATTTTTCATCTACAGATCTTTGTTCTTTCCTAATCTTCTTCATTCAACTCTAGATCAGTCCCAATCGTCATCGACCCAGCTTCTTTTTTTCCAACTCCTTTATCATTTGGGTCCCTATTCACCCCCTCTCTATTTCCACAATCACTCGGCCTCAAATATTATCATTATGTCATGTTTGTCATCTTAGATTTGTTTTGCTAGCCCCCAATCACCACCAACTCAACTAGGTTGCCATCGACCATATCAGTTTTCATTGCATTCACCTTTAGATTTCATAATTTTATTACATACTTTCTGTCATATCTAGTTTCATATCTCTTGTAGGTCCTTGTCATTTCGTATCAGTTCATCATCAGCTTCAGACCTACCACCTAGGCCCTCAAATATGCATTTTCTACAGATGTTTCAGTTTATCTTCTCCAATCGCTGTCAACTAAGCCCTATAGTCTTGAGGCACCATCGACCTACACATATTTGGTTTAATTTACTTATATGAGATCTGTATTTTATCATCTTTTATTGCATTTCAATTTCTATTATAGTTCAAATTCTACTACATCCAATTTATCAATATTTTATCTTACCTTCATCAAAATGTGGGTTCAAATCCATCCTAAGAAGTTTTCATTTCTTGAGACTGATATTTTCAGGAAACCCACCCATCTATATACTAATCCATTTTTTGTGTTGAGATCTCTTGATTTGTAGGTCACCTAGCTCACTGCGAGGAGGGGATCATTCGTTTGTGCCCATATTTATCCTTATTCTATCCATAGGTACCATAAACCCTCTCATACCGTGTGTTACTTATTTTCTTTATTACTATTTCACTAATTTGGAATAGGAACGAGTAAATTTTTTCAACATTCTGGCATGCCCTATGGGACACACCCTTCTTTGGTGAGTATTTTATTTTTGTCTTTCACTTCCATTTTCTTATATCTATCAGCTACTAACCTCATAGGTAGGAGCGTTGCTTTACTTACTTGTGTTGGATTGTGTTGCTTGGATTGACTTTCACTTTTCTTTTCTTTCTTTCAAATTTGAGATAAAAATGAAAAATGTTATCTGGGTATTCCATGTTTTTGTTCCCTATCTCTTTTTCATTTCATTTCATATCTTGTATGTTACTTTCATCAAATCTACACATTTCATTTCAGATCTAAAAATAACCCTTCATACTTGCTTGGAAATCTAATTTAATCAGGGGGTTTAACTCATTTCATACACTTTATCTCGCACATCCCAAAACACACATTAAAATACACATCTCCAACATTTCCTCCTAGGTGGAACTATTTATATTTCATCACCCACTAGGAAAGTTGTTGCGGTGTTCTATCCACATTACAAATTTTTTGACTACGAGTATATTGGCTAACCACTCAAATCCCTTATTGTTGTGGAACCATGAAGTGAGGGGATAGGCCCCAATACCAAGCCCCATATTGGTATTCATCATAGATTTGGGCCTCATGTACCTTTGGGTATATCAAGGAATCCATCCAAAACTATCTGAAACCATCCATAGATTTCAATTTCCTAGGTTCAATTTGAGCCCATTTTTTCATTTCTTTTTCACATCTCTAATAATCAAGATAATCAAAATATTGGTATGTGACTTTCTTTTAATAATTAAAAATAAGCATAGCATTTTGTATTATTACTTGTTTCATTCCCATCATTACACATTCCCAAGCAAAGAAAATGGAACAAAACATGTCTTCTAACACTATTGCTACATCTACCATGGTTTTCCCAACAAAACATCTGCCTTTTCTATCATTACCTCCACCCCTTTAGTCACCTTTTCTACAATTACTCAACCAATGGTCCCCATTTCCTCTCTTCAATAGTCTCACATTGTCTAACCTAATACCCATGTCAAAAATAATCCCTCTTTTCATCATCATTCCATTCCATCTAGACTAGCTACATGCCCATCTGTTACCTCTATCAAAGCTTTGATACCCCTTATCATCCCTCGTGAGTTTGTATAATTCCAAGAGCTTCTCAATGTTAATCCAGTTGCTCTTCATGACTATCTCCTTTGTAATGAATACCAGCCTCCCCATTGATGGACCTCATTTGTAATAAATTTGTGCCTATCATTCCAATCCTAAATCCATGCAAGTCCTTACATCACAACTTTTCATGTTCTTCCCTAGAGCTATGAATGAAATTTCTATAGCACAACGTGAGCTTGATCCTCACCCATCTCCTTCCAAAATTCTTCATGCTCACCAATCCACTCAATTTGTGACTCTCATTCCCCCTAATTTGCCTCGTATTAACACCACCATAACCTCTTCTATCCCCATTACTTCATCATCCACTACAGTCACTTGTTCCCCTATCCAATCATCACAAGAGTCTCATTTTATTCCTCCTACATCCAAACAACATTATTCAACTTTTCCTCTTATCTCCACTTCCCATAGTATACCAATGTAATCACTTCACATTTGCATCCATCTAAATCAACTCAAACCCACAAACCTCCTCCTCGAGGTGCTTATCGTTATATACTTCCCAACCAATCCAATCAAGTACCTCAACTACCTATTACTTACATCCGAAACTCATCATATACCACATCAATCAAATTTCCACATATCTCAACATCCAACTCAATCTCACCAATCTTATCACATCCCCACTCCTCAACAACAACCTTTGACTCAACCCATTGAATTTCAATCCCTTAATTACATTCCCCCTTATCAAACACCTCCACCAACATCTACACACCCTCAAACATATCAACCTAACCCATCCACTTCATATGCATCACAATCTCATCCTTTAACTTCTCAAGCCCATCCATCTAACGATCCCATACAAGAATTACTGAGTACAATGGATAATATTGAAACCGTTACCTTGGGGTCTAGAACTACATTCTCGTATGATCAAATTTGTAATGAACCCATCAACCCCTTAGTTCCAGTTAAGCCTTATCTTCCACATTGAGAATTACCAAAGTTTTCTAAATTCAATAGTAAGGTGGATCCCCAACAACATCATTGTGCCTTTAGACATGCATGTTACTTAACTACCCATTATTATGACTTTATGATTCATAGCTTCCCCATTTCATTGGTCGGATCCTACCCTAGATTGGTATAATGGCATTCCCTAGCATTCATTTTTTTGATTCACCCAACTTGCGCAATTATTCCTATAACACTTCTCAATCAATATTGTGCGTAAGATCACAATCACCGACCTCTATGCCATTCAACATTACGATGATGATTCTATCATAGATTTCATTGGATTATGGCATGGCATCATCAACCAACTATCATTATCCCTCCCACAAACTAATCTTATTGAACTCTTCTTCAAAGTTTTGGAATTATTGGATTTGAAGAGTAGAGGATATATGCTTCACAAACTTGAACTTCACGCCCTTGAGCAAGGCCATCTCAAACTTTGATCAAATAAACCCAAGTCTGAATTCACTAAATCATCCATTCATGGTGAAAAATATGACAATGACATTAATGTCATCATGGTTCAATCATTGTCTGCATCCACTTTTCACATGGAGCCTTCACAAATATCTCCTAGACCTCCCCCTAATTTTACCCCTCTTGGAGAATCTTATAGTGTAATATTCGACAAGTTAATGACGGTCAACCTCGCTAGACTTCCTCCCATCTGACATTTTGATTAATCATAACCCAAACCGGAATGGTACCATGAGGAAAACTATTGTAAGTATCATCAGATATGTGGTCATGACATTGATAAGTGTTTCACCTTTAAATACGTTGTTCAAAAAATTATAAACTCTGGTGACCTTTAATTAGACAATCCTAATGCTCCACCCAATCATCCCCTTGAGGTATTTAAACAACTATTCCCTAATCATTCACCGATAAATCAATATTTTACCCCAACATCTCAAGAACCTAATGCTCACATAATCAACACCTTAAACAAATAATCCACATCGTTACCTATATCCACCACCACATTATCTACTACATCTACCTCTATCTTAGCCACTTCTCCCACATCTACAACTTTATCAATGTCCACACCTACTTCTACACCTATGACATCTACACCGGTCATATCTATACCAAATACATCTATAATTATCACACCCATACTGATCTCCACTACATCTACTCCCTTTTTCATATATATCACATCTCTTCCTATTACATCTAGTCCTTCACCAACACCAAATCTAGTACCTACTCCTACATCTATACCCATCTCCACATCAACCACATACATCATGGTGGAAATTCATACTTCCACATCTATACCCCCTCTTAAATCACCCCTACTTAAGAAATCAAACATAACTAAAAGTGATATTCATACCCCATCTATAAAAATCACCCCCACATTAACAAATCTGAAACCCACAAAATATACAACTCCTCTTGATCTTGTCAAGTACATCATTCAGAAACCACTTCCACCTACAATATCTTCATCTATAACACAATTTACATCATTTGGTTCTACTTATACAAACCCTCCAATTAAAATAGTCATCCTTCCTATCAAAGGTAAATCCTCACAACCAAATTCTAGGAACCTTAGCATGTCCATCCAAAACTCTCTCACACATCCACACAAAAAAGTTGGATCTCACTCCTCCCAAGACTAACCCTCTTAAGTAATGTAACACACATCATCACTCTTAGGAAAATATCCATCCATTTTAGGGCCAGGACCTTCATCAAAAACCCCCATTATCAACAAATACAAATCAAGACAATATAATCCTTCTTCCAAATCTGACCTTCCCTCTAAATCCTCCACATACCCAATTTTCAAATCAGAATCCAAGTCAACTAAGATGCCAATCATCAAAACTAAAGCTAAGATGCAATCACCTTATTCTTCTTCAAATTCCAAGGTAGAATCAAAGCCTCCCATAAATCCTCATCAAATTAAATTATCCCCTCTACCTTCATCCACCATCCTCAAGTCCACTCCATCGATGGCCTCTACTTCAAAAACTACCATCGGCCCCTACACATAAATCTTCCAATGCTTACTCCAAGAATTTTCAATCACCCTTCCTCCCTTTAAATATTTTTATTCGCATGGCCCTAAGCCTTCATGTTTCTATTCCAATCTTATTTTTGTGTATCATCATGCACTGGGTCATGATATTTGAGTATTGTAAGGCCCTCTAAATTATTATTCATAATCTTATTAAAGAAGATGATCTTCTCATTTAAGGAGATCACCCTCTTCCTTCAACCAATATTGATTCTTAATCCCAACCTGCATCAACCAAAATCTCAAAATCTTCTCATTCATCCAAGAATTTCTTAGCTATCCCTCCTCCAACCATGACCTCTCCCAAAGAAGGTCCTCCCATCTTTATCAATTTTTTTCGTATCACCACTCACTCTCACCCCCATTACTTCTAACCTCTTACTCAATCAAAATCAAAATTCATTCATCACCACTCCCTCTAGTGGGCCTACTCTATTCCCTCTTCTTCATCAAAACCTAAGGTATTTATCTTAGTTACCCCTCAGCCTGCTACTATTGAACAAAGAATTATGAAACAAATTCATCAGGCATCCCAGTTAAGATGTCACTTTATGAGCTCATCCAAATCTCCCCAGATCATAAGCAAGCTCTCATTAAAGCTCTCAAATGTATTCCTACTCCTAATAATGAGGCTCAATCCTTTGCATCTCTTGTTGGAGCACTTGTTACTTCTACTTCCATATCCTTTGATAATACCAAAATTCCTGACATAACACCTAAATAGCATGGCCTTCCACTTTTCATCACTATTCATCAATGATACATTCATCCATAATTATATGATTGACAATGGAGCTAGTATAAACATCATTTCATCTCACACATTTTGATCATCTCAAGCTTCCTAATTCTATTGTCACCCAATCACCCGTATAGTTCTTCGTGCATTTAATGATGTTGTTTCCCCTACTTTGGGAATGTAGTTATTCTTCCTATTCATGTTGGTGAAAAAGTCCTCCATGAAGTCTTCTATATCATAGAAGGGGAGTTTAATACAATATACTCCTTGTAACAACCATGGATTTGTGCCATGTGTTTCATTCCATCCACCCTTCATCGATGCATTGAGTATAAACATGAGGGAAAAATCAGAACTCTCCCCGCAGACTTTCCTCCATTCAAGGCATGTCACATGACATATTGTTCCTAATGACATGCTTCATTCCCATGACACAACTTCTTCTGAAGCATACACTACCTCATTTGTCTCCACATCTAAGCTTCCCAATGATGACTCTATAGAAAGAGGTGATGGATCAGATCTCACACTTGGGGAGTACCACCTTATCATGCTTAATGCTATCTTCCCATGCCTCAAAGACTCGATAGACCCAATAAAGCACCATAATGTATCAACCAGATATTAGGGACATCATTCTCTTCTGGCCCATCTCATCTTCATAGCTAATTTCATCTATGGTAGAATCAATTACCATTCCTCCCACATTGACGTTACAACTGCACACACAAATACTATATACAAATGGATTTGAATTTCTTTATAATAAATCATTTTCTTACACTTACCTTCATTGCTACACTTACGCCAAGGATTTGGAATGGGGCATTATGAACAAGGTATGCATGACCTCGTCATTGACCAATCTCAAAAAACCCCATGAAAATTTCAAGGTTGGGCTATAAATTAATAATATACCGACCCTCTTCCACCATATTTGGCTCTTATGGACATTGATCCCCCATCTTCTCCATCCCACAAGGTTATGGATGCGGATGATACCATTTCCCTATCTCCTCTATATTTTTCTTAATATCCACCATCACTTTAGAACCACTAACTTATCAGTGTGAAAATTAAATCATGTTCCCTCCCTCTTCAATTTCCTGATATGGTAGAAGAATATTATCCTACCATTTGACATTATTCAGTACATCGAAATGATGTTTCCATCCTCTCTATTACATGGGGGTAGAATATTCTTATCTTCATAAGACCTTACTGCCTCAGATACATCCATCCTTTCTTAATAAATCCACCATCAGGCATCAACATTAGGACTCCACAAGAGCCCCACATTATCAAAGTGGGTTAATCCCTTTATCTACATGAGCTTGAACCTTTTCACCATATTCCTTTCTCATCATAGCCAATCCTTCGCATGGTCATAATTCGACATGTTGGGTCTTGATTCCATCAATTTTTGTCCATAACATAGTTAAATTACTCTGATGCTATGCTGGTTAAGAAAAACCTTTACTGCATGCACCCTTGAGTTTCCCTCCTTGTCAAATAGGAGTTGTAATGCCTTCATTCAAGCCATTTTCATCATTCCTATCCACTATTCGTGAAGTGGGTTTCCAATATCATACCCAGTCTCTAAGGCCTCTGGAAAAAAATGTATCGACACTAAATTTTGAGATTTAAACCTCAATTACCCTAAAGATGACTTTCCTCTTCCTAACATCGATCAACTCGTGGACCTTACCACAAGCCATGAGATGATTTCTCTTATGGATGGATTTTTCTTGGGTACAATCAAATCCTCATCGTACTAGCAATACCGACATAAGAATTCTTTCATCACTTTTTGGGGAACATTAATGCTATTAAGTTATGCCCTTCAGTTTGAAAAATGTCAAAGCTACCTATCAATTAGCCATGGCTTATATATTTCATGATCTAATCCACAACATAGTAATGGACTATGTTAATGACCTTTTCGGTAAATACAAGCATCAACACGACCATCTTGTTGTCCTTAAAATCCTTTTCAAATTCCTTATTCACTTCTTCCTTCATCTCAATCCATCCAAGTGTGTGTTTGGAGTGATAACTACAAAACTCTTTGGCTTTATCATTTCTATCAGGGGTATTGAATTTGACCACGCTAAAATCAAAGCCATCCTTGACAGTCTACCTCCTTTTAATATAAAGAAGCTTTGTAGTCTACTTCTTTCACCATCTCAATCCATACCATTTCTAACCCTATCATCATCTTCTTCACAAAGACATCGACTTCAAATGGGATGATTACTATGTCAAAATCCCTTGATGATCTCAAGAAATATATTTTATCCCCTTCATATGCTTACACCTCCATTTTAGGGGGATCCTTTCTATCTCTATGTCTCTACCTCTGAGTCATGCTCTTTAAGCTACCAGGTTAGAACATCATGACGATAAAGGTAAGGAGCAAGTGCAGTGTATTACATCAGTCACACACCCTTCACGATTATGATACTCATTAAACTGAAGCCAAAAAAATTGTGTTGTACTCTTTTATTTGCTACTTCCAAGCTTTGTCCATTATCTTCTCAATCACAAGACTTGCATCGTCACTATATTTCATCTTATCAAGACCATGTATTCCAAACCTTCTCATAGTGATCGCATTACTCGATGGCTCATGCTCATGACAGAGTTTGACCTATAGTTCATCTCTCAAAATCAATCAAGGTCTAGACTATTGTAGATAAACTAGTTGACACCCCTATTTCTGATACTCGATCTTCCTCACGAACAATTTTCATATGAATCTATCTATACCATTGATCAATATTTTTCTCAACTCTCAAAATGACACTCTTCCTTGAATCAAGTTAAAGGCATCTATCAATGTAAAAATAAGGTCATTCAAAACAGTATAAGGACATTGTTGAATTCCTCCTTGAAGAATTCAATTTCTACACCCTTCAAGTCACCATCCCTCGTTCATCTAATCATTTTTTAGAAACTATCGCTTCCCTCCCCTTCAGACCATCCCTCGGTCATCTAATCATTTTTCAAATACTATAGATTCCATCACATATGTTATCCCTTGTTCTACTGAAGAGTCTAAACTCTCTATCATTTTTCATCGCATTGATAAACCATATCACCTTACTGAGCTCCCTGAAATTAATCATGTTGAATCTAGTTCATATGATCTTTGGTATTCTCAAATATTTGACTATCTTTCTCAATGCATCATTCCCTCCGACTTATTCAATAATGGTGGGAGATCCTTTCTTCAACATGATAACCACTATTTCATCCTTGGTGGAATCCTTTATAAGCATGGCTTCGATGGAATCTTGTGTTCATTTCCTTAAATCTCATGAATCTATCCACACTATCCAAGAAGTCCATGGCAGTATCTGTGGTGGAAATTTTATTGGTTTGGTTATCACCAAGCTCATCATTCACATGGGTTATTATTGGTTCTTCCTTAATCAATATTATTGTGAGTATGTTAAGAAATGTGTCAAATTCCAATAGCATTCCAATCTCATCTACATTCCGAGCCAAGCCTTACAACCGGCTTAGGACCTTTGTCCCTTTTAACAATGAGAGGCTTGACCTCATTAGCCTTATTAATCTACATTATTCTCAAGCACCATCACTCTATTATCATCACCACTGATTATTTCACCAAGTGGTTGGAAGTTGTTCCACTCACATCAAAAAAAGTTAATCAAATCGTTAATTTCATCTCTCAGTGTATCATTTTCCCGCTTTGGTGTCCCTCACAAAATCATCATGGACAACAGAAAGTTATTCAAAAAAAAACCTTTAAGAATATTTTTGACTCTTTCAATATTAATATGATCTTCTCTTCTCCATATTATCCTCAAGATAATAGCCAAGCCGAAGCCACTAACAAAACTCTTCGTAATATCCTTCGCCAATACTATTGATAAATCAGGTCATAAATGTAATCTTCATATCCCCTTCACTCTTTGGGCTTATTGGACTAGCATCTATACCTCTATGGGTGTTTCCCCCCTTCTCTCTTGTCTATGGCTCCAAATTCATTCTTCCTATTGAAGTCAAAATATCATCCCTACATGTTTTTCTTCGCGACTCCCATCTCTAATGAAGACCATCGCCAAGATCGTCTAGCATAGATTGAGTTGTTAGATGAACGTCACCTTCTTGTTTTTGAGAAACATCATGTCTACCAAAAGTGCATCAAACGTGATTATAATAAACACCTCAGGGAATGTAACTTTAACATCAGTGACCTTGTCCTTAAAGAAAATCAAAACGTTGCTACTCTAGAAAGGATCCAACATCAAAAGTTTTCTCCCAACTATAATAGACCTTATATTATCATGCATAAGTATGGGTCTAGAGCCTTTCATTTGGCATCTCTTGATGGTAAACCTAAAATGTAACCTCTTAACGCATTGCACTTGTGGCCTTTCTATTGTTAACATATCTACCAAAGAGTGATCATACATCCATCATTAGCCTCTTCCATCTTTCAGTGTAATGATTTGGAATTATGTGGTCCACCGTCACTTTCCTATTTGTGACCTTAAATATGGGCACCACAAATCTCCTCATATAATTTTCCTTATGGAAATGTTCCTCCTTCTATATGGGAACCCCATAATCGTTACATCCATCTTCATTCTTATTTATCTATTGGAACCACACTAAGGGTTCACATGTGTTATTTTTACATTCTTCATCCCCTCCTAAGTGGTCTACCTAGCTAACCCCAAATCTTCCATAAAAATTAAAGATTCTAGATGGTCGCCTTAAAAGATATCTTATTAAAATAAAATAGACTGCTCCCTTGAAGGACAGGTGCTCATCAAGTAAAATTTCAAAAGTATAGATTGATCCCTTAAAGGAAAGCTATCATGTATATCTTATCCTTCCATTTACAAAAGTAAAATCCAAAAGCAAAAAGGAAAAATAAAAAAGTATACTACTCCCTCGAAGGATGGATACCATCTAAAATACATGGTAGCAAAGGCTTCCCGCATTGCTCAACCTTTTATATATTCAAAAGTAAAAGCATAAAGTTAAAAAAGAAAGAATTCTAAGAAAGCTTCCTGCATCGACCATCCTTCTCATCCAAGGAAAACTTCCCACATTGATCATTTTGCACCGTTCTTCTCAAAGATAGGGCATAGAGCTAGGAACTCCCACCTAAGAAGAACCTATTATCCCATGTACGAGTTACTTTTGATGTGAAATCATAGCACCCCTGAATGTCTGCAGCTCGATGGGTTGAGACTCTCAATGTGATTGCATATCATGGGACCATCTCTCAAGTTGTGCTACTTGTGAACTTGAGATGGCCCTCCAGAGAAATATGGCTTCTTCTTCCTAAACTACCTACCACAAGCTACTCTAATACAGGAAAACTATATAATCCTAATCTAACCTTCCAAGGAGACAGGGAGAGAGAGAAATGCATAAAAATAGAGCCTACACCAAAGCAGTGATACACCAGAAAAGGAACTTTCTTGTCACAAATCCAACTTCTTGAAGTGGAGAGAGGTGAGCAATGGAGAGGATGGACAGATGCATCACAGACCAAAGATAGATTTCACATATCAAAAGTATACACAAACCCATTAAACGAAGCTCCCAAAACCTGTAATAGACATTAGAAGTATGCACAGTATACCCTGTAATGATGAGAGGCAAAAAGAGACAACAAAATAAGCTAAGGATGGACAAAATGCATCACAAAATAGATTCTATTGCTCCATGAGTTCACACAAGACATCATCAGTGGGCAAGAGGCAAGAAAATGCCATTAAAAAGCAATGAGAAGAGGCTTAAGCTCCACATTCGACCCTAGGGAAGAAAGAGAGAGGGGGTAGGATAGAAACAATGACCAACCTTTAGAAAATGTCCCTCCTTTACAATATATAGAGGAATGAGAGAAGGAGAGAGGGAAAATTTGAATCATACCTCAACCACCCTAGAAATGCATTGAATTCACCTACTCTAACCACCCCAGAAAGCATTGAAATTCACTTACAACAATGAAGATTTCCCTGACAGATCCCATGCCTCTATGTGTTGTTCCTTGCTAGGAAAGAAAGGAGGTTTGTACTTCATTATGGTAGTAGGTGAGAAGCATGCAAACTTCAAAATGGCGGACTAAAACATTATGGTGGTGGGTGAGAAGCTGACGTCGAGAGATTTCCAAAAGGTCCTCTCCCACTCAATTCTGAGGTACCAATCGAAATATATGGCCGTCTAAAGGTGCTTTAGGTTTGGAGTCTATTCACGCGAGATCCACATGGTAGCCTCACGCATCTTAAGGTTTCAGCCCCCTCCTTTTACTCTCGAAGTTACACTGATTGGACACTTGGTGTCATCTGTAGACCTGTTATGTTTCCTTTATGTTTTCACCAAGTCCCTTATATTTGGCGGAGCACTATGTTTGACCCTGGACACGTGGAGGGGTAGCACTTATTTGGGACCTACCTCCAGATTTTACCTTTGGAGTTACACTGATTAGGCACGTGGAGGCTTCCGCAGGCTCTTAGAATTTTCAACAGCCGGATTTACCTTTTCAGACTCTAACCACGTGGTGATTTTGTGCACGTTTGGAGACTGCCTTTTGGGTCTTACTTCTGAAGTTATGCCGAGCTGACACGTGGCTCTTTCTGTTGGCCTTAGAATTTTCAATGGCCGATGTAACTTTTTTAGGCTCTGACCATGTGGAGGGCTGGTGCTTGTTAGGGAACCCACTTTTGATTCTACCTTTGAATTTGTGTTAAACTACCACGTGGCATCTTCCGCAAGTCCGTTTCTTTTCCCTTAGTTGACTCGTATGTGAAGTCTGAAAACTTCGAGCCCTTTCTCCAATTTTTTCCTATTGAGCTTCTTATCTCTTTTAACGTCGTTTGGCCTTATTCACAGACCTTGCTCCTTGATTTGGGATGGAATGTGAGCTCACATAACTAAACTAACCCTTCAATTTTATCCTATGTAGAGTTGTGTTTTATCAATTTTTCCTAAGGGGAAAAATTGGATAAAATTTTGGTGGCTCATGGAGGACATCTTCCTACTAGATGAAGAGGCCAGTAGCCTTGGAAGTATCCATTGGGCATGGAATCATGAATTACAGCTTGATACTAATCTTACTCTTGAAACCTGAACCTGAAGCTTGCACCCTACTGACCCTAAACCTGCCCCACTATCTTCTCTCTCAATTCTCATAAGAAAATCTGGAAGGTGAGATTTCTGAGAGTATAAAATTGTATTGACCTGGAGCATTCACCTGTTCCGGTATTGGACTGTGTACGAGAAACAAAACACCACAACACACTATGTACAAAACTGAAAATCATACATGCTCTAAGTGAAACATGCAGAGTGTGCAAAAGCACTTGTGTTACTAAAATCAAACCTAAACTAACCTAAACTAACTAGAGGCCAGGGGTGCTCAAGTAAAACCTGCAATAGGTAAGGAGAATTAGCTTCTCTTCCTCACAAATTGTGACCATGTAGTTGATTTGTCGTTGAACATGGTCAGAAATGAGAGTAAAAAACCACCTTGCAGATGGTGTTTCACCCTCCTCAAAGTATTAATAAACAAAATATACACCTCCTGGAGTTCTTCTACCCTTGGATCTGGGAGGCGCTGCTGTTGAACTTTGGTGCAATGAATTTCTACCTCATGCTCTGAACTGAGCATGACCGATGGTAACTCTTTTTATGCTCTAGACTAGCCATATATTTGAAAACTTCAAAATGGCGGACTGAAACATTATGGTGGTGGGTGAGAAGCTGACGTCGAGAGATTTCCAAAAGGTCCTCTCCCACTCAATTCTGAGGTACCAGTCGAAATATATGGCCGTCTAAAGGTGCTTTAGGTTTGGAGTCTATTCACGCGAGATCCACATGGTAGCCTCGCACATCTTAAGGTTTCAACCCCCTCCTTTTACTCTCGAAGTTACACTGATTGGACACTTGGTGTCATCTGTAGACCTGTTATGTTTCCTTTATGTTTTCACCAAGTCCCTTATATTTGGCGGAGCACTATGTTTGACCCTGGACACATGGAGGGGTAGCACTTATTTGGGACCTACCTCCAGATTTTACCTTTGGAGTTACACTGATTAGGCACGTGGAGTCTTCCACAGGCTCTTAGAATTTTCAACGGCCGGATTTACCTTTTCAGACTCTGACCACGTGGTGATTTTGTGCACGTTTGGAGACTGCCTTTTGGGTCTTACTTCTGAAGTTACGCCGAGCTGACATGCGGCTCTTTCTGTTGGCCTTAGACTTTTCAATGGCCGATGCAACTTTTTAGGCTTGAACATGTGGAGGGCTGGTGCTTGTTAGGGAACCCACTTTTGATTCTACCTTTGAATTTGTGCTAAACTACCACGTGGCATCTTCCGCAAGTTCGTTTCTTTTCCCTTAGTCGACTCGTATGTGAAGTCTGAAAACTTCGAGCCCTTTCTCCAATTTTTTCCTATTGAGCTTCTTATCTCTTTTAACGTGTTTGGCCTTATTCACAGACCTTGCTCCTTGATTTGGGATGGAATGTGAGCTCACATAACTAAACTAACCCTTCAATTTTATCCTATGTAGAGTTGTGTTTTATCAATTTTTCCTGAGGGGAAAAATTGGATAAAATTTTGGTGGCTCATGGAGGACATCTTCCTACTAGATGAAGAGGCCAGTAGCCTTGGAAGTATCCATTGGGCATGGAATCATGAATTACAGCTTGATACTAATCTTACTCTTGAAACCTGAACCTGAAGCTTGCACCCTACTGACCCTAACCTGCCCCACTATCTTCTCTCTCAATTCTCATAAGAAAATCTGGAAGGTGAGATTTCTGAGAGTATAAAATTGTATTGACCTGGAGCATTCACCTGTTCGGTATTGGACTGTGTACGAGAAACAAAACACCACAACACACTATGTACAAAACTGAAAATCATACATGCTCTAAGTGGAAACATGTAGAGTGTGCAAAAGCACTTGTGTTACTAAAATCAAACCTAAACTAACCTAAACTAACTAGAGGCCAGGGGTGCTCAAGTAAAACCTGCAATAGGTAAGGAGAATTAGCTTCTCTTCCTCACAATTGTGACCATGTAGTTGATTTGTCGTTGAACATGGTCAGAAATGAGAGTAAAAAACCACCTTGCAGATGGTGTTTCACCCTCCTCAAAGTATTAATAAACAAATATACACCTCCTGGAGTTCTTCTACCCTTGGATCTGGGAGGCGCTGCTGTTGAACTTTGGTGCAATGAATTTCTACCTCATGCTCTGAACTGAGCATGACCGATGGTAACTCTTTTTTATGCTCTAGACTAGCCATATATTTGAAAACTTCAAAATGGCGGACTGAAACATTATGGTGGTGGGTGAGAAGCTGACGTCGAGAGATTTCCAAAAGGTCCTCTCCCACTCAATTCTGAGGGTACCAGTCGAAATATATGGCCGTCTAAAGGTGCTTTAGGTTTGGAGTCTATTCACGCGAGATCCAACATGGTAGCCTCGCACATCTTAAGGTTTCAACCCCCTCCTTTTACTCTCGAAGTTACACTGATTGGACACTTGGTGTCATCTGTAGACCTGTTATGTTTCCTTTATGTTTTCACCAAGTCCCTTATATTTGGCGGAGCACTATGTTTGACCCTGGACACATGGAGGGGTAGCACTTATTTGGGACCTACCTCCAGATTTTACCTTTGGAGTTACACTGATTAGGCACGTGGAGTCTTCCACAGGCTCTTAGAATTTTCAACGGCCGGATTTACCTTTTCAGACTCTGACCACGTGGTGATTTTGTGCACGTTTGGAGACTGCCTTTTGGGTCTTACTTCTGAAGTTACGCCGAGCTGACATGCGGCTCTTTCTGTTGGCCTTAGACTTTTCAATGGCCGATGCAACTTTTTTAGGCTTTGAACATGTGGAGGGCTGGTGCTTGTTAGGGAACCCACTTTTGATTCTACCTTTGAATTTGTGCTAAACTACCACGTGGCATCTTCCGCAAGTTCGTTTCTTTTCCCTTAGTCGACTCGTATGTGAAGTCTGAAAACTTCGAGCCCTTTCTCCAATTTTTTCCTATTGAGCTTCTTATCTCTTTTAACATTGTTTGGCCTTATTCACAGACCTTGCTCCTTGATTTGGGATGGAATGTGAGCTCACATAACTAAACCAACCCTTCAATTTTATCCTATGTAGAGTTGTGTTTTATCAATTTTTCCTGAGGGGAAAAATTGGATAAAATTTTGGTGGCTCATGGAGGACATCTTCCTGCTAGATGAAGAGGCCAGTAGCCTTGGAAGTATCCATTGGGCATGGAATCATGAATTACAGCTTGATACTAATCTTACTCTTGAAACCTGAACCTGAAGCTTGCACCCTACTGACCCTGAACCTGCCCCACTATCTTCTCTCTCAATTCTCATAAGAAAATATGGAAGGTGAGATTTCTGAGAGTATAAAATTGTATTGACCTGGAGCATTCACCTGTTTCGGTATTGGACTGTGTACGAGCAACAAAACACCACAACACACTATGTACAAAACTGAAAATCATACATGCTCTAAGTGGAACATGTAGAGTGTGCAAAAGCACTTGTGTTACTAAAATCAAACCTAAACTAACCTAAACTAACTAGAGGCCAGGGGTGCTCAAGTAAAACCTGCAATAGGTAAGGAGAATTAGCTTCTCTTCCTCACAAATTGTGACCATGTAGTTGATTTGTCATTGAACATGGTCAGAAATGAGAGTAAGAAACCACCTTGCAGATGGTGTTTCACCCTCCTCAAAGTATTAATAAACAAAATATACACCTCCTGGAGTTCTTCTACGCTTGGATCTGGGAGGCGCTGCTATTGAACTTTGGTGCAATGAATTTCTACCTCATGCTCTGAACTGAGCATGACCGATGGTAACTCTTTTTTATGCTCTAGACTAGCCATATATTTGATTGGACACGGTCTGATCTGATGGATGTGCCCATTTCTCTAAAATTCAACTCCAAAAATGGAGTCTCCTTACGGGCCCTTTTGGGTGGATGGTGTGGGAGAGATCGGATCCTCATGATCTTTTCCTTCCTCCTCTTGAGAAGAGCATGGAAGATTAGGATCCTCCAACCTTGGTTCCAAAGGGACGCTATGAGATACAGGTTGCCACGCTTGAATTCCCTCCTCCATGGCAATAGGATCATGTGCCTAGAAGGTGGATGATGGAGGAGAAAATTATTTGATCTCCTCAGGCTCATTTCCATCAAAGCATTCCTCCAAGTCAGACAAATAATCTACCTCCTTGTTTTCCTGAGGCATGTGTTCAACCTCCTCTATGGTGTCCTCCTGATCTACAAATTATCACCATGGTTCCCCTCATCCTTAAACATTAAGTTTAAAAGCTCAAAGTCTTCTTCGAAATTATATTTTGAAGGGGGTGAAGTGGGAGGAAGGACTAAAGGTTCTTCTATGGCTCGCTCTGCACTTGAAGCCTCTGGAACTATATGGTTCTCCTCCAAAGCTAGAATGTACTCCCCTTCTTTTGGATTTGGAGTAGCTCCTTCTTCCCTCGCTTGTACTACAACTAAAACTTCCACCATTTGTGGCTTTATCTCAGCCTCCTCCATGGGCTTGACCATCAAGGGGATTTTATTAATCTTGAATCTAAGATCTAATCTTACCAAGCTTGTAATCATTTCTTTTTTTCTTGACATTCCTTGTTGCTCTCCTTAACTGGAGTTTTGAGTCTCTTCCCGACATGGACTCAAGAAAGAAAGAGATTGGCGGTGGGTG